>JAUPFT010000005.1:8024554-8582054 GCA_036936625.1 Parnassius smintheus behrii | reverse complement strand
CCTTTCGCACCTTTGAAGCTTCTGCCTGTCACCGATCTGGTCATTTTACGTCTGGCATAAACGAGGTAGTTATGCCACCATCAATAAGAAGCTACAAGAAACTTTAAAGTGTTTCCGGTAAGCTTTTTATTTTGCAGAATAATATTGGCAAACGCAAATATGTACAACAAATATCTATCCTCGTTTAGGAATCAAAACACAGATGCGTTGTGTTGAATGTGAATGCCTCGTATCCAGTAAAAGGGGTCTCCGGTTCTCTACACTCATCATACGAAACAAAGAAGCTTAAGGCGATACCTCCAGCGAACGACCTTGAGCGTTTTGTCTGACGACGTTCGCTACAATATATCGCGTATGAAATCTTCAAGACGCCACCTACTGCTACGAACGTAGTATTATTTTTTCAATGTCAATGAACTATTCTATGGAAATAGACACGGCGTACAATGATAAATGTATTTTAATTTTCTTTATTCGGTATATTAGTTGCATTATATTAGAATTATGTATTCTAATATATTATCTAATTAATAAAAATGACTATTTTGATTATTTTTAACTATATGCTATACTGCTAATATTGAATTAGCTTTTTATCGTGTAAATTATAATATTTGTCGAAATATTAATTATGGATTCGAACTTTACATGCTAATGGTGCTTCATTTTTGTTATTTTCATTTACTTACATATTGAAAATATACTAGAATAGTAGGTATTATTATTTTATTCAGCTAATGAATTTTAGGATATGTTTTACCTTGAGGTCAAATATAATTTTGAGGAGCAATAGTTATTACCTACTAATCTTTTATCCGCTATTCCTTATTTAGGAACAATATTAGTAAATTGAGTTTGAGGGAGATTTACTGTTTATAATGCTACATTTATTATTTTAATATTTACCTACTGGGTAGGTAATTATTAAAATAATAAATATAGCATTAGTAACTAAATAGATATTGTTTTTAAAATTTTTAAAATTAAAATTTTCGTATTTTTAAAAATTACTAAAAAAAAGGGTTTGAAATAATAGATTTTCTCACAAAAGAAGGGAATTTGAAAAAAAAGGAAACAAAAGCGGGACCAAAGCCAAGACGCGAACCACGGAACTCCGATATCACGCTCGACCGACATACCACCTGAGCTATAACGACCGTTAGTGATTTGTCGAAATTTACCTTCTTATATTGTAGCAGTTTTTTTATTGCCTGAAAGCATGGACAAAAGGACATTTTCTAAAAATAAATCCAAGCGTTCGTCGCTAAAATCGTTGGAGCCGTATAATTTTCTCATCTGGTTCGGTTCTATAAATATTTAAATATATAAAAATTATAAATTAAAATGAAAAGATAAATCATCGACGATTATAAATATACATAAATATCAATAAAATAAAATAAATACAAAATAATATTATATCATTACTGTTATTATTATTATTATAAGTTGTGGTTCGGTGAAGCTGCAACCTAATGGACCATGATCTGAAATTTTTGTGAAAAGAAGTGGCTGACGTCAATTATTATTTATTCTTATTATTTTTTCATTACTGCCTTTTTCAACCTCACAAGATATTTGTAACTGCAAAAAAGATAACTACGTATAAGTAAGTAAATCAGTAATATAGTGTTATGTATGATTCAGACTAAATAAAGGTTCCTAAAAATAGACGTAGATAAAGAAATTGCATAAAAAATTACTCAAATAAAAATGCAATAAACTTGTTAATTTTATAGGTACTTAGTAAAATATCAAAATAATAAGTTTTTTAGGATATTTATGTAAAACATAAAGGTTATATTATGTTCTAACTACGTTCACGCTTGCGCATATAAAACCGCGGAATTTCACTAGTTTTATTATCAAAATAATAATTGACAACCCTACCCTAAGTTTGCCTTGATTTTACCAACTCAAACTCGTTTTAGGAGATCAAAACATAGAGAGAAAGATAGGAGACTATTTTTTATTTAATATGGTTCATCAAATCCGTAAAAATAGTTTAAAATACTCTACTACTAATACAGGTAAAATATCCGCGACCAACATTTGCACAATTCTGACGTTCACAGACGTTTCACAACTTTTTGCCAAGACAAAAATTGTACAATAAATAATAATACTAATAATAATAATAATAAATTCGCCTCCAGTCGCTCCCATCTTATGGAATTGCTAAACATCACGTGTGAATTTAGCAATTCTATTAGAATGGAGCTGGGGACGGATAAATGTGCGATCCTCCATGTTGAGGGGGGAAGGGTTGCTAACTCTGAGGGCATAGACTTATCTATGCCCGTCAACTTAAGAACCCTTTCCGAGGCTGAAACATACCGATACCTGGGTATGTCACAGAACATCGGTATCGATGAGGCTGGTATGAAACAGTCAGTTTGCGACGTGTTTTATGCACGCTTGACCAAAGTGCTTAACAGTCTTTTGTCCGGTGTGAATAGGACACACGCATATAACGGTTGGGTCATGCCTGTCCTCATGTATGCCTTTGGCATACTCAGGTGGAGTCAGACTGAACTTAACGCCCTGGATAGAAAAGTCCGCACTACAATGACGTCCCATAGGATGCATCATCCGAGATCGTCGGTAATGAGGCTGTACTTGCCGCGAAAGCATGGTGGGCGTGGCTTCTTGAGCGCGCTCACCATGCATAATCGCGAAGTGTGCAGCCTCCGTGATTACTTCCTGATGAGATCGGATGATCCATTCTATAATGACGTCATTTCTTGTGATAAAGGACTTACCCCTCTATCCTTAGCCAACGAGCAATGGCAAAACCCGGCAGTGCAGAGCATTTCCGACCGGGAGACCGTATGGAAGGAGAAGGAGCTCCACGGGAGGTTCTACAAGGCTCTACATGAGCCTTTCGTAGACACAGCAGCCTCCCTCCACTGGCTACGCTTTGGTGATCTCTTCGGGGAAACCGAGGGTTTTGTCTGTGCAATACAGGATCAGGTTATTAAGACCAACAACTATCGGAGATACATCCTAAAGGATGGCACCGTCGACATCTGTCGAGCTTGTCGCCATCCCGGTGAGTCACTTAGGCATGTCATCTCCGGTTGTTCGGCGCTTTCTAACTCTGAGTACTTGCACAGGCACAACCTAGTAGCCAGAATTCTTCACCAGGAGCTCGCTCTGAAATACGGTCTCGTGGATCGGAAATTGCCGTATTACAAGTACTTGCCGGAAGCCGTGCTCGAAAATGATCGCGCCAGGCTCTATTGGGACCGGGCCATCATCACAGACAGGACTATTCTTGCGAATAAGCCTGATATTGTGCTGATGGACCGGGCACAGTCAAGGATATTTTTGGTCGACATTACCATTCCGTATGACGAGAACCTCGTGAAAGCCGAAACAGACAAGCAAACAAAATATCTGGACCTGGCTCACGAGGTGACCGACATGTGGGGTGGTCTGCCGACCGAAATTATTCCTGTAGTCGTCTCTGCAAACGGGCTAATCCCAGCCAGCCTCTCGGGTCATCTGAGGCGACTGGGACTACGTGGCGGACCGCTCCAGGCTCAAATGCAGAAGGCGGTGCTCCTCGATACCGCCCGCATCGTCCGCCGGTTTCTTTCCCTTTCCCCCTAACCCTCGGCCGTTTGGTCTCCCCTGCCGAGGGCGTCCATCTGGTTGGGCTTTTATTTATTTATGTATTTTTATATTTATTTTATGTTATTGATATTTATGTATATTTATCTTTTCATTTTCATTTATAATTATATATTTATGGGACCCAACCAGATGAGAAAACTATATAGATACCCCAAAAATAATAATAATATTACTTCCTCCTAACCCTCGGCCGTTTGGTCTCCTCTGCCGAGGGCTTCCATCTGGTTAGATCTTTATTTATTCGTGTATTATTTGTATTTATTTTATTTTATTGATATTTATGTATATTTATCTTTTCATTTTAATTTATAGTTATATATTTATAAAAACCAACTTGATGAGAAAACTATACAGATACCCCAACAATAACAATATAATAATAATAATATTCCACAACTATCACACAACGCCATCTAGTCCCAAGCTAAGCATAGCTTGTGTTATGGGTACTAGACAACTGATAAACATACTTATATATTTCTAAATACATAAATATTATAGATAAATTACACCCAGACACAGAACAAATGATCGTGCTCATCACACAAACATTTGTCCTGGGTGGGAATCGAACCCACGACCTGCGGCATAGCGGTTAGGGTCACTAACCACTAGACCAACAGGCCTGACGATAAATAAAATAAAGTCTCTAGCTCGAGAGGAGAGGAGCCGTGGTAGCTCAGATGGTTAGCGCTTGCTAAAATTTTCACAGTGTGCGAGCAAGCCGGGTTCGATCCCCGCCGGCACCAATAATATTGTAATTGCAATTTTAAGTGTTGATTTACCACGTGCTCAGTGGTGAAGGAAAACATTGTGAGGAAACCTGCATGTCTGAGAAATAAGAAAAAAAATATTTCGAAGACATGCAAAGTTCGCCAACACGCAGTGGGGCAGCGCAGTGGATAATTCCTTTCCTAAAAGCAGTACTGCGCGCGTAACGACGAGGAACGCCACGAAACTGCGACGCTAAAAATTCGGGAAAGTGGGGAAAAAGTGATCGAATAACAGTGTTTTTGGTCTTAAAAGTTGCATCTAAACGAGACCTATCTTTTGGTGTTTTTAAAAATAGCCGCACGATTATTTTTTCGAATTTTTTCAGGTGAAAAGCCATTTTTCCTTATATGACTTAACCTAAAAAACAGTAAATCGCGTGGGGCGCACGATTTTTCGCTGGTACACATAGTTTTTTTGGTGTCGTTTTGTGCGTCTTGTGATCCTCCAACTTCCCACCAAATATTGGAATTTCTGGAGTACGCATCTCCAAGTTTTGGTTGTTTTTACTAAAACCACGTGGTGGGCCATCTTTGGATCCAGGCGTCTCCAGAAAATTTTGAAGACGCCGCTGCAAAGGGGGAGACCTGTGCTACAAAACACCGTATCCGGTTTTAGCCGGAAATCATTATTTTACTTTACCAGCCTATTTGCAGTTCTTTCCCAAGTATGTACTCTAAATTGAAGCAATTATTGCAATAAAATTATGAGTGATAACCTATTTTTGGTGACTATCAAGTGCATCAACTCTTATTGAATAACAGTGCAAAATTTTAGATATTTTTTTGAACTTTTCTTTTACATAACTTCTATTTCTTTTAAATTATTTATATTCTTATTATTCCTTTAATTTTTGAGTGTATATTATCTCTGTACATTAAAAATGCACTTTTTTAACCAAAGCATATATCAATAATAGACATTATCATTTTTTTTTTTATAATTTATTATTTTCGTGTTACCAACTTTTTACATTGTATTATGTGTGTTGAGTGAAAATGGCGCCGTCACAGGGAGAACCCCTCCCCCTCCCAGCTTCGGCCGAGGAGGTTAAAGACATAGACAGTTTTTATATGGTGATAAGCAAACTTGCCTCCTGCATCAGTACCGCGGTAAACGAAGGGAAGAGGGTGACCGCTGCTAATACGCGGCTCATTAGCCAGGCTGCTGAAGAAATTAGAACTGCCACACGATCTCTCCTTTCCATCAAGTCTGTCGCCTCCTCTGGCACACCAACATCAAACAGCGAGTTAAAGGATGAGATCCTCGCATGTGTGAGGGAGGAGATTGCCAGTGTTAAAAAACTTGTCTCAGCCAACAGGCCCTCTTACGCACAAGCAGCAGCATTGACTCACGGGGCTCCTGCACCTGCTGGGCTGACCGCCCTCCGCAGCTCCCCACCAGCGACTAAACCGGCGATCATAGTTAGCCCGACCGTTGAGGTTAAGACACGCCAGGAAGCTGTGGAATTATTTAAAAAAAAACATTAATTACCGCAATGCCAATTACGCACCGGCTCGTATTCAGCCTGTGTCCAACAACAAGCTGAGTGTCGAGTTCGACACGGAGACTCAACACAATGACACTCTAACGAGGCTCGAGGGAAAAACTGGAATTAAGGCCGAACCCGTACGGAAACTTAGACCCATGGTCATATTAAAGGGCATATCAAAGGATGTTCCAGCAGACGATCTTACAAAAATTATTAGACAGCAAAATGAGGAAATTAACGAAATTATCAGTGATGATGGTGAGGGCCTCCGACTAAGATTTATACGGGACAATAAGAACAATAACCTGTATAACGTGGTTCTTCTAGTTGATCCTAAGGTATACAGCAAAATGTTAACAATGAGTCGTATCAGCATCGATTACCAGCGCGTCCATGTTGCTAGCTTCTCGCCGTTCCTCCAGTGCCACAGGTGCCTGCAGTTCGGCCATACTAAACTAAGGTGCACTGCGGACCAAAGCTTCTGCTCACATTGTGCGAGCACAGAGCACGATGTGAGCAATTGTCCTAACAAGGATAAGACCGACAGCGCAAAATGCATAAACTGCTACACACACAATACGCGTTTCAACACTAAACTGGACACTAAACACACGGCTAACTCCAACACCTGCCCACGTTTGCGAGCCATAAGGGAGAAGATAAATAATCGTGTCGACTATGGATACACATAATAAATTAAAAATCTTACAGTGCAACCTCGACAGATGTAAGAATGCACAACGTGAGATTCTTCTCTCCTTTATGGCCGGTGATTATGACATCGCCCTCATATCCGAGCCATATATTGGTTCTGGAGAACAGGTAAAATCAACATTTGGAATTGACACATATCAATTTTCATGGGCAACAAGATTAAGGCCTGCATCCTGGCAAAACCAGGATGCGGGTCCATCTTGGGACTATCGCAATACTCTACATCCAACTTCTGCGCAATAAAAATCACGTTTGGTAATCGCAATATTTATATTGCGTCCATATATGTGGAACCCAATATTGACGAATCAAATACGCTCGATAAGCTTGACGTCTTTCTTAAAAACACAGGCGATTCTCATAAGATAGTGGGGGGCGATCTCAATGGGTGGCACCCGATTTGGGGAAGCGTAAAATCAAACCCAAGGGGCAACGAAGTTATAGATATAATACACAGCAATGACATGTATGTATGCAACGTTGGTAACATCCCTACATTTGAAACGGTCACCCACGGGCGAGATCGCTCTTCAATCATCGATCTCACATTTGCTTCCGGCTCCATCATCGATAACATCTTGGAGTGGCGTGTCAACTTGAACATTTCACCAATTTCCCAGCATAATGCAATAGACTATTGCATCGACTTTGACACATCTAACACCACACACACATATCAAAACTCCACTTTCCTGTACAAATCTAATAAAGCTTGTTGGCCTATCTTTAAGGATAAACTGCACACACACATGACACTCACAAACATACTCGACCATGACATTTCTACCCTGAACGTTGATGATCTGGAACATATCATCAACGAACTAACCAATGTGATCCACTCTGCATGTCGAGCCAGCATGCATGTTAAAAGTCGGGGAACAAAGCCCAAGGCTCCTTGGTGGACGGAGGAGTTGGAGACCCTCAAGCAGGAGGTGGTGGATTTACACCATCAGCTCCACGCTGCCAAGCGCCAGGGTATGCCTCTGGAACATATTTTAGAAGCGAGGAAACAAAAAAGGAACTATACGCCAACAAGATGCGTGAGGAGTCGACTAGGCATTTTCGTGAGTTTTGCAAATTGCAAACTAAGGAAAATGTCTGGTCACTCACGAACAGACTTCTCAAACATGCCACCCCTAGGCGCCCACCAGTCACCCTCAATAGGGGCTCCACCTACACCAAAGACAGCCAGGAGACTGCCAAAGCACTTCTTGACCACTTCTACCCTGATGACTCACCAGACACCTTAACGCGACATCACGAGCTCAGATCAGAAATGACCGACCTTCCTCAGTCCCACGATGACCCTCCCTTCACCCAAGAGGAGGTGTTAGAGTGCTTAAAACAAATGAGCCCCAAGAAGGCTCCCGGACTTGACAACTTCACATCCGACATATGTCAGCAATTTGCAACAGATTACCCTAGACTCCTGATAGATATACTGAACCGCAACGATTAAATCATGTAATACTTTGTGAAAATTTAAGAACTCCTCCATTTAACTTAACCGCATTAATGAAGAAGGAATCCCTTTTGGACTCTTTCATTCAATTTGTTAATAACATTTTTAAAAGACTTAAGAACTTCAATAAGAACTGTGCATCTGTAAATAGCAATAGTAATAGTTAGTAACTAAGCAACCACTTCTCTTTAATTTGTTTTCTTTATTTATTCTATTAGATATAATTAATAATTATTATATGTTGTAATTGTTAAACGTTTGATTATCATTAGAATTAAGATCCTTTGAGCTTTTAATATTTTAATTTTCACTGTTATCAACCCTATTGTACTCACAATTTTTATTCATGTGCCTAGAACTAAGATTGTTTATTTCAATTAATTTCATTGTCATTATATTATTTTATTATACCACTGTTACTATAATACGTTTAGAATTAAGATTACTCTATGAGTTTGTTTCCTCCCTTTTTGCTGTCTTTATACAACGTTGTCTGTGTTTAGGATTAATATTCCTTAATTGTCATTATACTATACTTTTTGCTTAGAGTCAAGATTACTCTTTGTTCTAGTATTTAATTCATTTTATTCTTTCTTTTTGTATTTTCATCACTCTTATTTTTCTTTTCTGATGTGACTACAAAAACATAAGAGTATTTGGTGGGGCCACGTGTCTAAGGCTGCCGAAGTCTAGTTCCCCGGTCGAACCTTAAACCTATTACTCGAGATATTAACTAAAGTGGACTGTATATGCGGTTGCTTCTACGCTTACGTAAAGGCGACTACTATAGCATGCGGTATAATGCACTCGCTCTTCCCTAAAACTAAACTATTATTGTGCCAAATCGCTGAAAAGGAATCCTGCCTTATTAGGAGAACAACAAAATTGGAGCGGGTTAAACTATGTAAGGCAGGAACTAATTAAAGGAATTGACTCACCGGGGTTTCTTCTATCCTGTTGAGCACTATAGCTGCAACTTCTGGAACTTCTTCTGGAACACTCCGGAGAGAGGCGGTGCGCGACTATATCTCACACGATGTGAGGCGGGTCTCCTGGAGCTCGACTGCTTCCAGGCTAAAGCGGTTTCTACTAGCGGTGTGGTTTCAGCGACGACTGCGGTGGAAAGAGGACGCGCAACGGTCGCGCGTGCCTTATATGTCCTCGGCCCCGATGATTAAGTGACATTCTAGAATCATCTTCTTGCCCCTCCCACCTCACCACCCCGATGTGTCGATGGAGGATCGAGGAGGGTATGAATGATATCGTTTTTCGGAAAGGAACAAGCGACTTGACACTCCTACCGTCAAATATAATAATACGAATGGTTTTCCGCGCAACCATCTCCCCCGCCCTTGAAGGATTTCCTTCAAAATTGACTAATACAACTAGAGCTAAGATCAACTAACAAAATAACTAACTAACGCTAAGATTACCTAAATTCAACTACAATTTAATCTAGAAAGCTAATTTAAATTATGGAAGAGGTAGGGGGCACAAACGGACAACCGGACGCAAGTAAGACCCAACCGTGGTCTTAACGCGAGCTATCCTAACTACTCCGTCGGAACCGGGAAAGACCTCTTCGACAATTCCTAACGGCCAGTGGAGAGGCGGCGTAATCTCTTTGGTGAGCACAACTACAGTTCCTACAGCTAAAGGCTCAGTTGCTGTGTTCCATTTTTGTCGAGACTGCAAAGTATGCAAGTATTCCATCCTCCATCGTTTCCAAAACGATTGCACTAACCGATCTAATAATTTGTGGCGTGCGGAAATGCTAAGTCTGTTCTCATCCATATCTGCGGCTGGCAAATACTTTAAAGGCGTTAAATTCAAAAAATGTGCTGGAGTTAGAGCCAGCGGTTCCGAGGGGTCACTAGACAACGTACGACAAAGTGGGCGACTATTCATTACGCATTCAATTTGAGCGAACACCGTACTTAGCTCTTCGAAGGACAAAATTTGATCTCCTATTACTCGGTATAAATGACTCTTTAGACTCTTGATATTAGTCTCCCAATTGCCCCCAAAATGACTCGCGGCTGGGACGTTCAAAGACCACTCAATGCGGTTCTCGGCTAGAATGTGAGCGAACTCCGAATTATAATACTTGCTAGCTAAGAGCTCATGTAGTTCCGATAGAATACGTTTTGCACCGACGTAGTTCGTACCGTTATCCGAATACAATTTACTTACAGGGCCTCTGCGGGATAGAAATCTTTTAAATGCACCCATAAAGCCTGCTGTGCTTAGATCACCAACGAGTTCTATATGCACCGCTCGAGTAGTTAGACACACGAAAATGCAGACGTAAGCCTTTGTGGATCTTATACCACGCCCGCGAGTGAGCGTGACCTTAAACGGACCAGCGAAATCAGACCCGGTGTGCGTGAAGGGCTTTACTGATTGTATTACTCTACAAGATCTAAGTTCCGCCATTTCCGGAAATGACGGCTTGGGGCGTGCCCGAAAGCAAGCTATACATCTGTGCACCCGATTGCGTATTAAACTACGTGCAGAAAGAATCCAATAATTCTGACGCAAAATCGACATCAACAAGTCGGGGCCAGCGTGCGAGTTCAATTTATGATGGTAATCGACTAATAAGTTCATGATATGGTCTTTACGCGGTAAAACAATAGGGTGCCGTTGGTCGAAACTCAATTGCGAGTTGGACAAGCGTCCACCTACCCTTACAATCCCATCCTGTAAAAATGGCTTAAGGCGTTGAAAGGCGCGACTACAAGCTCTATTCGATTGTAATCTTCTAATTTCTTCAGAGAAGTGCGCACGTTGAAGTTCACGCAATACTAGCGACTCAGCATAGTTGTAATCGGATGCTAAGACATACGAACGTCGCGGTAACAGCTTCGCGAATCGACAAACGTAAATTACGCTACGCAATAATTTCGACCAAGAGGACAAGCGGTTCGCCAAAGCAATGATTGAAGAAACCTCGCTCGAAACGTTCGCCACTAGAGCGTGTCTCTTTTCTTCCGGCGGTTGTGACACTGACGAAGGTTCGAAATCGGTTATTGGCCATTGCGAGGGATCCAAGTGAACCCAAGCAGGTCCGTGGAACCAAAGCGGGTGGTCCATTATTTGCATCAGGGTGAGTCCACGGGATAGACAATCGGCGGGGTTTTCCGTACCGGACACGTGATAAAAGTTCCGCGTTTCTAACTCGTCTTGTATCTTGGCCACTCGGTTCGCAACAAACGTATCCCAACGGTGGGATGAAGAATGAACCTAGCATAAGGCGACGGTGGAGTCGGAAAAGGCAAATATCCCTTCTATGTGAACTCTATCCCTACATGCGCTGATAACTGCGGTAATAAGCTTGGTGAGTACTAATATTGCGCAAAGCTCTAAGCGCGCCAGAGAGACAACCTTACGGGGGGAGACCCTCGACTTAGAACTAATGAGGCTAATCGAATTTCTACCATTATTCTGGACGTGGAAATATACAACACCCCCGTAAGCCTTCTCGCTGGCGTCTGCAAACCCAACGACTGTCATGGCGCTACTTCTATCTACGTTGATATGACGCGGTATTTTAATTTCTCTTAATAAGGGAAGTTCCTCTCTAAAGCGCTGCCACAACCGAACAATGCTGTCAGGCGGCGAGTCATCCCAGTCGCATTCCAATAACCAAAGTTGTTTAATTAAAAGCTTAGCGTATAATACCACTGGAGCTACGAAACCCATGACGTCCCATAATCTAGCAACGCATGACAGTATTGTGCGCTTTGTGCATTTCTCTACGGGCGGATTTACCTTAAGGCTAAACACGTCGGACTCTGGTGACCAACACAGACCGAGCACCTTGTGTGTATCAGAATCGTCGAATTCCTTTATCGCCGAAAGACGGTGTGATAGTGGGATTGTATCCAAAACCGGACGCGAATTACTAGTCCACTTCACAAGATCGAATTGACCCGATTTCATGAGCCTTATAACCTCGGCGGTGGTTAGGGTTGCCTCCTCCACGCTATCGACCGAGTACACAAAATCATCCATATATAATCCGCTCTCAATTGCCCTCTTAGCTTTAGGATAAGAGGGACCTTCATCGTGAGCGAGCTGTCTCACCGTGCGTAACGCATGAAATGGGCTCGACTTTAAACCAAAACAAACGCGGTTAAATTCAAACACCATTAGAGGTTCCTTTGGGTTGAAACGATATAAAATGCGTTGGAATCTACGGTCGCATTCACGGACCCCTATGCAAAGAAACATTTGACGAATATCGGCGGATAGTGCTATACTAAACAAACGAAAATTGACTATTATATTAAATAAACTGCCCTGTAAATTTTGCCCACTATAGAGGATATCGTTAAGCGACAGGTGAGTGCTAGTTTTAGCACTAGCGTCGAGCACTACACGTAACTTAGATGTAAGTTTGTCCTCTCTAATGACTCCGTGGTGTGGTATGAAATACGACGGTGTGTCTTCGTAGTTATCTAATTTCGAAGCCACAAGTGATATGTAACCTTCTCTTATATATTCGTTAATGACGCCCTCGTAAGCTTCCTTTAACTGGGGTGAAGCGAGCATCCTACGCTCCAAGCTGTAGAAACGTTTTTCCGCCATTTGACGCGAATCGCCGAGAGATAAAACATCTCCTTTAAAGGGTAGCGCTACACTATATCTACAGTCGCGATCACGAATGGTCGTGCGGACGTAAATTTCCTCGCATAACCTGTCATCTGAGCTAGCTATGGGTGGGACGTTCACCTCCTCCATCTCCCAAAATTTGCGGACTAACGACTCGAGCGGTTCGACAGCCATACCACAATAAGAGGTTGCCGAAATACTATCTATGATGGGGGCGGAGCCAAGGATCACATAGCCCAATATGGTTTCCAGTGCGTAAGGCGCGGTATGCGAAGAGTTGCCCCTGACCTTATTGTTTAACAAAAGATGAGGGAAAAGCGATGCTCCAATGAGCATGTCTATGTTTCCAGGAACGGCGTAAGTGTCGTCCGCCAGAGTCAAATTCTTAAATTCAATCATTGCCGAGGTGTCAACCGAAACGGTTGGCAACCGTTCAGTGACCCTATCTACTACTAGTGCATTTATATCAAAGTTAACATTACGATCTATCCGAGAATAAATTTTTAAATTTATATATCCCTGTGTCGATTTACTAGTGCCTCCGATGCCTTTAATTACAGGACATGAAAGTGACCTATTTATTACTAAGCCTAAGCGCTGACAACATTGTCGCGTTATAAAGCTATTTTGGGCTCCGCTGTCCAGCAGTGCACGGACGCTTTGTTCGTTTCCACGCGAATCCCTAACCAAAATACGTGCCGTACCCAGTAACACGGTTGAAGGAGGTTGTGCTCCCATATTTGCCAATGAGCACAGAGCGACATCACCAGGTCGACCGCTATAATCGTTGACCTTAGTAGGGGCGAATTCCTTATCCGCTTTACTTGACGCCGCTATGTTGCTATTTTCAAAATGTAATAGCGTGTGATGTTTCCTGGCGCACTTGCTACATACGGAACTCGAATTGCATTTTGCAACTAAATGCTTATCGCTTAAGCAGTTCAAACATAGGTTGTTTGTCTTTACTAATTTATAACGCTCGCTTGGTGAATATTTACGAAAAGTCGCACAATTATATAAATTACCGTGTCTATCTTTACATACTAAACAAGTATGCTGGAGTGATGTTGGCGTAGCGGTTACGTAAGTTAACGACCCTGCTATTTTAGATGGTTGAGTCTGTCTACGGTCGACGCACCTTTTATTCTCCTGTTTAACGTTCGGAGAGCGCTGCATCACCTTTATTTGATCTCGCACGAACGATGCTAATGAATGAAAGGAAGGCATCTCCGAGCTACGATGCTCCATTTCAAACGCACGCACGGTGTCGGGGTCTAACTTCTTCAGTGCAATATGGAGAAACACCACGTCCATAAGATCATTAAATTTCAAATTCTTAAGTGCAGCCACCGATGCCACAAATTTATCTAGAAATTGCTCTAAGCCGTTGATGTTCGCGGATGATATAGGTTTAAGATCGAATATCTGGTTCAAATATTCGGAAGCTAACATTCTCCTATCTTCATATTTAGTTTTAAGCGTTTCGAATATTAATAAGTAATTGTTTGCTGTAGGTGTAAAACCAGAGCAGATCGACTGTGCCCTGCCACTAAGTTTACTAATTAAGTAATATAATTTTTCGGCGTCCGATAACGATGGGTTATTGTGTATATTGTTTTGAAAACTACTGAAGAAGAAGGGCCACGTCTTAATATCACCATTAAATACCGGAATATCTATTGGCGGCAACCTAATCGAGTCGCTTGGACGTACCTGTTTTTCCGGCTTTGCTTCGTTTTGAGATAGTAGGGATCTCGCAATTCTTTTCACGTGACACAACATATCTTCGAATGCCAGTAGCGGTTGGTAGTTCACTATGTATTTCGGGTCGATTTGTAATTCCAAATGATTAATTTGGTCTAATATTTTTTCGTAATCCATTCGTAAAGAATCTATCGTTTCGATTTCAGTCAAAAAGGTTTCCCGCACTGCTTCTATATGAATGTCCTTTATATAATCACTTATATTCTGCATACGCGAAAAGAGTATGTCCCTCTTGGCATAAAGCGTTTTAATTTTGATTTCACTTCCACTAACTGCCATTTTAAACTATTATAATAAAGTTATATCAATCACAATTAATCTCACAACGCACAAACAATGAAGGATGGACACTCGGTATGTCGTATTACGTAATTAAATCGAACACCTGCGCATCGAGTCGAGGTGACGCGTCATTTGCACTCAATAATTTTATCAAGATTGTGGGTAAGCGTATCAAACGGTTCCTATTACACTGTTTCAATTATTTAATAGGCTTTAAATTTAATCAAATACGAGCGCTATAAAACGAATAATTCTGTTTGCGAGTACCTAATCAAAATTTAAATTTAAACGAACACTATTCAAGTCTATTCTATAAATTAGAGTACATTATCTAATTAATTAATTCAACAATTCGACCAAAATCCTGCTCGAAGTGACCATAAAATGGTGGGGCCACGTGTCTAAGGCTGCCGAAGTCTAGTTCCCCGGTCGAACCTTAAACCTATTACTCGAGATATTAACTAAAGTGGACTGTATATGCGGTTGCTTCTACGCTTACGTAAAGGCGACTACTATAGCATGCGGTATAATGCACTCGCTCTTCCCTAAAACTTAACTATTATTGTGCCAAATCGCTGAAAAGGAATCCTGCCTTATTAGGAGAACAACAAAATTGGAGCGGGTTAAACTATGTAAGGCAGGAACTAATTAAAGGAATTGACTCACCGGGGTTTCTTCTATCCTGTTGAGCACTATAGCTGCAACTTCTGGAACTTCTTCTGGAACACTCCGGAGAGAGGCGGTGCGCGACTATATCTCACACGATGTGAGGCGGGTCTCCTGGAGCTCGACTGCTTCCAGGCTAAAGCGGTTTCTACTAGCGGTGTGGTTTCAGCGACGACTGCGGTGGAAAGAGGACGCGCAACGGTCGCGCGTGCCTTATATGTCCTCGGCCCCGATGATTACGTGACATTCTAGAATCATCTTCTTGCCCCTCCCACCCCACCGCCCCGATGTGTCGATGGAGGATCGAGGAGGGTATGAATGATATCGTTTTTCGGAAAGGAACAAGCGACTTGACACTCCTACCGTCAAATATAATAATACGAATGGTTTTCCGCGCAACCATCTCCCCCGCCCTTGAAGGATTTCTTTCAAAATTAACTAATACAACTAGAGCTAAGATCAACTAACAAAATAACTAACTAACGCTAAGATTACCTAAATTCAACTACAATTTAATCTAGAAAGCTAATTTAAATTATGGAAGAGGCAGGGGGCACAAACGGACAACCGGACGCAAGTAAGACCCAACCGTGGTCTTAACGCGAGCTATTTGACGGTCAAATATAATAATACGAATGGTTTTCCGCGCAACCAGTATTTATGATTACCAAATGATAATTTTATTAGAATAATAACTATGTACAAAAATTTCAAACTCTTAAACAAATTATATTAATATAAAGAGAAGGCATACGCAATATGTATCAAATAGCAGAAACGCGTAGCCTTCTCCATGTGTCATAGTAATAAAAAAATGTTTAAAAAGTGTACAAAACTGTGAAAACTGCTAATATACTCCTGTTGGTGGGGGTGTACCCACCGGCGGAAACCATAAAAAAAAAACTAGGCTTTGGCACCAAAGGTGGTTGTGAGGCGGCGGTACATTCGGTGCGTACTTTCTTAACTAATTCCGATGCAGATGTTCTTCTGAAGGTTGATCTTAGAAATGCTTTCAACTCTATTGATAGGATAACCCTGCTGAAAGAAGTGGCTAACAATACCCCCGAAATATATCATTACGTTTGGCAATGTTACAGTCAAAATTCAAACTTGTTTTATCAAAACCATAATATAGAGTCTGCTGTCGGTGTTCAGCGGGGTGATCCATTAGATCCAGCTCTTTTCAGTTTGGGAATTCAACCTATTATTTCAAATTTAAAATCCAAGCTGAATGTCTGGTATCTGGACGACGGTACCCTGGGAGGTGAAGCAGATGACGTCCTCAATGATCTTACTCATATTTTTCAAAATTTTAAAAATATTGGTCTTGAACCAAATACAAATAAATGTGAAATATTTATTTCTAATAATTTATCTAATTCTAAAAGAGATACCTTAATTCAAAATTTCAATCAGATTTCTCCAGGAATAAAAACAGTCAATTCGGAATCGCTTTACCTGCTTGGTGCTCCGTTGTTTTTCGATAGTATTAAACCTGTTTTAAAAACAAAATTTGATCAATTTTTAAATCACGTTGATAAATTATATATTTTAAACCCCCATATTGCCCTTACCATTTTAAAATATTGTGTCCTTGTACCTAAATTTACATACTTGTTACGCTCAAGTGCAGTCCGGAAATGTTCGGATATTTTAAAAGATATTGATAATAATCTTAAAATTGCTTTAGAAAACATTCTAAATTTGAGATTAAATACAATAGCCTGGAATCAAGCCACTTTACCTATCAAATTTGGTGGAATTGGTATAAGAGATATTTCTAGCGTCGCATTGCCTGCTTTCCTTGCTTCCGTGCATAGTGTCAATGACCTATGTAACACAATTTTAAATAATAAAGTAGACCTATGCTTTGCTGCGGAGGCAAAGCAAATATGGCTAACGCTCTGTCCCGGCGCAAATGTCCCACTGGAAATTAACCAACAAAAACAGTGGGATATTCCGTTGGTACGGAGTGTCCACAAAAATTTATTTCAAAATTTCCATATTCAACAAGATCAGGCTCGCCTTCTAGCTGTTTCGACTAAGGAATCTAGCCACTGGTTACATGCTCTACCATCAAGTAATCTCGGCACATTGCTTGATAGGGAAAGCTTGCGCATCGCCGTAGGCATCCGGCTAGGAGTGGCTATTTGTCAACCACACCAGTGCCCCTGTGGTAGCAGCGTCGATGAGTTTGGACTCCACGGACTTTCATGCAAAAAAAGTGCAGGTAGGTTTTCCCGTCACGGTTCTTTGAACGAAATCATCCGAAGGGCTCTTGTCTCTATAAATATCCCCTCGGTTTTAGAGCCTTGCGGGATATTTAGAGACGATGGCAAGAGACCCGACGGTATGCCTTTGGTCCCTTGGGAGAGAGGTAAAGCCCTAGTGTGGGATGCTACTTGCGTTGACACTTTGGCGGCCTTTCATCTCAAGGGTACCTGTTTTAGAGCCGGGGCGGCATCAGAGGCAGCCGAATTTAGTAAATGGCGCAAATATGAGTCTTTGAGAAATGACTACATATTTGTGCCATTTGCTGTAGAGACTTTCGGTCCGTGGGGTCCACGTGCAATGAAGTTTCTAAAGGAACTGTATCCACGACTGGTCGTCGCTGCTGGTGATAAGAGGGCTGGTTCTTTCCTCGCTCAAAGGCTAAGTATAGCTATTCAGCGAGGAAACGCAGCCAGCGTTCTTGGCACTATACCACGGGGAGCAGGTCTTTTTGACGATTTAAATTTAAAGTTTTAGGTTTTCTATATTATAGTTTCTTCTTTTATATTGTATATATAATTAGTTTTAATCGTAAATATTATAATTTTAATTATTATTTTAGTTAAGTTCTTTATTATAATGTTAAATTTAGGACAACAAATAATATACTGCTTTTTATCGCTGTGGAGTTATAACAAACCCTTCTCTTACTATGGTTCGAATAACCCGTGTCGAGTGAAATTGGATTAAGCTTTATATTATAATGCGGATTTTTTGTATTTAAAATTTTAATAATAAAGCATTTCGTACGTCTCAACCGAGGCGCAAATATTTTTCGGTCGCAAATTTATAAGACCGATTTGTTATTCAAACATAAACATGGTTTTTTAATTAAATCTACCAATCATAAAAAGACACGCATTTTTATTGAACACTTCCTATTCAATTCACAAAGTACCTTTTATATATTTGTTTATATAAAAAAGTATATTTAAGTACAGTCATAAAACTAAATGGAAACACAAAGTAGGAAAATGCATTGAGTTATAAAACACATAAATCAATGGGCAAATGTAAAAATGCTGGAGGCAGGCAGCCCTATCGCATGTTTACGTACCGCACGGCTGTAAGATTTATTTCTAAGATACGGCCGAGTTACAATATACCGTGACGTAAGCGCATCGGTTGGTAGGTACTCAAATAATATTATGTTTGCGGCGAAATATGGACGCGGCTACCAGCGACGCGGCCACCTCCTACGAACGCATACAGCGTAATGTCGCCCGCACTCTGCGCACGCCCCTTTATCATAGAAGTCACACAATTTTCGGAATTATTTCAATTAAATGAGAAAAAACGAACATAAAAATTGAAATAAAACGTGGAGAATATAGATTTTTTAATTATCTATCCATTAGTGTTATCCTCAAATGATTAGAGCGTTGCGTTTAGCAACAGATGCATGTAATCAAGAATTTTAGTCATTTTTTAAAAGTTGATTTTAAATGTATTTATAGCACATAAAAATAAATTAGAACGTGGAATGCGATGATAAGATATCGAACATTAATAATGTACTTTTAGATGTCGTTTATTTTTCATAACTAATGGGATAATAGAGTCTGAAAAACGCACTTTCGCAACATTTTGGTCAGGGATTCACCTTAAACTGCTATTTTACGCAGACATTCTGAGAGAGCGTGCTCCTATCCTGATCGAACTGACACATCCGTGCCACAACCATAACATAGCTGTAGCGTGGCTATACTACTTTTAAAAACTAACTACTTTTTTGTATTATGACAATAAACGTAACGGTAAAAAAGTAGAATAAAACTCTTTTTACAAACTTTGTCGCGTTTAATTTACCTATTTTTAATTCCCGACGTTTCGGGTGCTTTACAACACCCATGGTATTGGAAAGACCGAGATATTTGACATCCCGATGTCATAGTTAGCCATACTACTTTCACTTTTTGAATATTAATTTTAGTTCGATCTACGCAGATCGAGCTTACAGTATCTTGAACAGTGGTATACTTGAGTTTGGATTTAATTTTGGTAATTATAGAATCCCAAGCAGATGGGAGCACCTTCTCTATTGAAATTAAGATGATTTTTTCAATTTCAATAGCCTCGCGTATCATCCGTGAAAGGAATCAGTTGTTCTTTTGCAAGGAGTTGTGGTCTCTCAAATCTGATGTAATGGCGGGGACCCGTCACCAGGAGTCCACCCGAAACGTCGGAAATTTAAAATGATTTAACTAAACTCGATAAAATCTGTAAATAGTTTTGTTCGATGTGTAGTGTTCGCTTAAATATAAGAAATAATTATAGGCAAAAGTTAACTGACTAATGTCGTGTGGTGACGGCGTACGGAATTCCGTAACCAATTCAGTCCCATAGGTTTCATAAAAAGAATGACTATGGAGAATGATTGTAAGATTGTGTAGATTTTAGGGCAATGAAATACCGCCACGCTTGCCTCAGTGGTGGCAAATATCTACGAAATATGCTTTTTTTAAATTTCTGACATACAGATTTCCTCACACAGTTTTCTTTCATCGTCCCAGCACTTATTCACCAATCAAATATATATATATATATATATATATATATATATATATATATATATATATATATATATATATATATATAGAAGACGCCGTCCAAGATTATTTCTATCGAATAAGAATTGACGAAAGAAAGCAAGTCGCATCGCAAAGAATGCCAGCTGTCATATGATAAAAAAATAACTTTAAAATATTGGAGCTCGTTAGCGCATAATGAACTGAGCTGATCAGCCTCCATAAGTAGCACATACGAGGTCGTATCTACAATTATAAAGACAAAGAGATCTTTCTTTTGATTTAGGAGCTGATTATAAAAATAAAATAGGAATACCTACTACCTACTACATGTAGGTACCAAACTTACTTTTATTGATTGTTTGTTTGCTATTAGTTAACTTTAAAGAATTATAGGATTACACTAGAAACAATTACATTAACACCGTTTAATATAAAAAGTGTTGAACACAACACGATATAGAGGTATAGGAGCGAGGACGACCGCCTGTGGCGGAGCGGCGATGCGGCAAAACGGTGTATAACGCGATATTGTGGCTTCGCCGGATTGTTTTATGTACAGTCGGTAAAAAAACGCACACTGGAAAACCGTCTCTTATTTCTATACATATAAAGTTTGGTTTAATCTCATGGCTCGTAGTGGCTTTTAGCAGCGAGTTACGGAATCGCAGGTTTGAATTCGGCACGGAATATTTATTTATCTACATTATTTCACAGGCTGAATTCTTATTCACATGAAATTTATATTATAGGTATAAAATACGAAAAGTTTAGTGTGGGTAACGTTTTTTTAGGAACGGCATTAGATATATTTTCACTCTATTATTAAAAAATACATCCCGTGTGTGTGTGTGTGTGTGTGAGAGGAATTATAAGGAAAATATAAGGAAATACCACAAACATCACAATTAACTGCCTGATTGGTTTAGTGGTCGTTAGCGTGGCCTCTGATTATGAGTTGGTTTCGAATCCCCGATCGGGCCAAAATGTTCAATTATTGGGTTGATGTCAAAAAATTCTCAGTAGCAGCCCGGAGTCAAAATTGGAGGTAATTAGAGGTAGTTGACCCCTGCGCCCTGGTAACACGTAAAGCTGTTCCTGCGGCTAATTTCTCCTTAACGTGTTGGACTGACGTCCTATTGGACTATAAGAGTAGGACAACACTTAGTGTAACCATGCTTACGCACACAATCGTGCACTATAATCCTGTCCTACGCAGGTAGCTAGTCTCCGTTGGTATTAGCTTCCATGACCGAAACTCGGTCTGGAGGACGTTTTTATTATCCAGCTCAAATGTTAGAGACATTATCTTCTTTTTATCATTAACCTATAAAAGTGAACCGTTGAACACTTACAGTCTTTCCACATAGAAAGTTAATAAATAGTTATCTATCTAAATCCATCAATGTTTCATTACGTAATACGTAACAATACTAGTATCAAAAAAATCCTCAACAAAGTTATAATATAAACTTTAGTCGTCGAGCGTACAACGCACAGAGGTAACGTAACTGAATCATCGCGGAGGCTCTATTTCAATTTCACGCACACCCGCCAGACAAATAACCGACATCGGACAGCGCTACCTAACGAGAATATATGAATTTTTATACGTGCTAGAGCCATTCTGCAGCTATATTAGGTGTATAGTTGTAGCACGATTGGGTCGGCTCGACCGGGGAAGGACCACGCTCTCACAGAATACCGGCGTAAAATAATAGCTTAATGCTGCTGTTTCGTATGGTGAGTTCTCTACACTCCGGAGACCCTTTTTACTGGAAACGAGGCATTCCATCCTCAAGGGTGACAATGCATCTGCATTTTGATTTGTAATCGAGGATAGATGTAGATGTCTATGGGCCGCAGCAAGCACTTACCATCACGTGGACTGTGTGCTACTTTGTTACCTTGTCCTATAAAAAAAATTATGAAACCCGTTGTTTAATAACAGGTATAATACGAGCTGAAATATAAATTGTCTGCAGCCTATAGTTACCGGTAAAAAGTAATGTAAATATAAAGTATGGCTTATCCCGTAAAAAACATACGTATCCCGTTTTTAAACGTGGCAGAGCTATGCTGCAGCTATATAGTTGTAGCATGAATGGGTCGGCTCGATCGGGGAAGGACCACGCTCTCACTGAATACTACCGTGAAATAGCAGCTTAACGCCGCTGTGTTCCGTATGGTAAGTGAATGAAATCGGAGACCCTTTTAACTGGAAACGAAGCATTCCATCTTAGTTCTCTGGGGTGACAATGCACAGGTATTTTTAGTTTTAATCAGGGATGGATGTAAATGTCTATGGGCCGTGGCATCCGGTTGCCATTGGGTGGACTGCATGCGCGTTTGTCGCCCTTATTCTATTTAAAAAACATATAGATGTGTAAATTTTGGTACGTTCATGTTTGTCGACTACACCGTTAAAAGAGTTTAAATCTCAACGGGTGCTTAGATCAATTCCTTCAACCATAGCTAGATAAATATGCAAAGTTCTCCAATTAATTTAAAAGAAAATTGATTAAGTTCTACGATTTATTGAATTAAATTGTATGTAGTATTAAAATAGATCTACTAAAATGTGTAAATGTTTATCTTGTATTAAAATTATCATCGCATTATAAATAATTTGAGCTACCAATATCTATACTTATTATTTTTATTAATATATTATTATAAAGTATTAGAACGTGGTAGAGCCATGCTGCAGTTATATTAGAATGGGTTGGCTCGACCGAGGAAGGACCATCACATAATACCAGCGTAAAATAGCTGCTTAACGCTGAGTGTAGAAAACTGGAGACCCTTTTTACTGGAAAAGAGGCATTCATCTTAGTTCTCACGGATTAGTTAACACCGCATCTGCATTTTGATTCATGATCGAGGATTGATGTAGACGTCTATGGGTCGCAGCATTCATTTACCATCGGTATTAAATGTTGCTCAATGTTCAATTCATTCAATCTTGATAATTTATTTTTTGAAGCTACACGTATTGCAAGGTGTAGTGCAACTTGTATTGATAATAATTTTACAGATGTTGTACCGATCAAGAAATTCATAATTCAAAAAATAAGTTCAGACCACTGTGGACAACTGGTTTCATTACCATATATACACAAAAAGTAGTAAATTGAGAAATGTGTGTTTGTTCCAATTAATGCAAAACGCCTGGAGATATTTAGAATTAATATGGTAAAAAAAGCTTCCATCGCTTTCTTACAAGAACCATTCGGACTATTTATATAGATTATTATTTACTATTATAAGCAATAAATTCAATAAAACATTTACTTCTGAAACATTCTCTAGTAACAGTCGCCAGGCATTTAATGAGTGGGCGACAGTAGGAATTCCTAAGAGTAGACGAAGATTATATGAACTTTACCATGTAATATCATATAATCTTTTCGAAACTTTTAGAGAATATGTCAAAATTATTCTTAAATGTCTATAAGATTATGCTCCACAGCCAAATCTTTACATATTAGCAACAAAATTAAAACCGCTAAAAATAAAATTATAATGACGTGGAGTATAATTAATAGCAAAGCCTGTAAAAACAAACTTCGTAACAAAAATTATCAATTGAAAATTAATAATGAATTGATTAGATCAAATCAAAAAGTCGCAGCAGTGTTTCAGAAATATTTCTCTGATAATTCTATTTTGACAATTAAGTCATTGAATAGTTCTCCAACTGTTACTGATTCATTACTAAAACAGAATTTTAATAACCGTTTAAAACCGTTGAAACAGTATTACCACAAGATATTGTAAAATATTTTAAAAGCGTTTTCCGTTGCAGTTATTGCATTTGTAATAGATTTAATTGCACCTCATCTTGCTAATATTCTTAATACTAGTATCGAATCTGGTGTGTTTTAGATTTATTGAAACATAGTAAAGTAATACCTGTATTTATTTTTTAGTTGAGGACAACCGAGATACCTGCTGTTGCCAAATTTGAGTATTGGTACAACAATCAAACAAATAATGTCAAATGGGCAGACACGTTTTCCGATCCGTACAGGCTATAATATGGAGTGAGACAAGGGGGTTTAAGCTCACCGAACCCGTTCAGCCTGTACATTAAGGACCTAATCGCTGAGTATATCCGATGCTATGTAGATGGAGTATGTTTAAACAATTTAAGTTACGCACATGATATGGTGCTGCTCGCCCCGTCTGTTAGTGTTCTTAGAAAATTGTAACGCGTTTGTGAGGATTATGCTGTTAGACATGGCTTAGTATACAATGCTAAGAAAAGCCCGTTTATGGTGTTTAGAGCTGGGAAAAATTGTCCAAAGAATGCCTGCTATTTTGCTTAATGGTACTGCCCTAGGTAGAGTAAAGGAGTTTAAAAATCTAGGCCACTACATTATTGAAAAATGTAAAGATGATATGGACATCGAGAGGGAGTGAAGGGCACTGTCAGTCCGTGGAAATATGTTGATTCGTAGGTTTACGCGGTGCAGCAAAGAAGTCAAGATTACACTCTTTAAAGCCTATTGTCATTTTTACGCATGCAGCTTATAGACAACGTATACAAAGCGCGCTTACAGTGACCTTCGTGTTTTATATAATAACATTTTCAGGGCTTAGTTGGGGCTGCCTCGCTTTTGTAGCGCATCAGGGATGTTTGCAGAAACACGAACAGATGACATCTTCGCAATAATGCGTAAAAGAGTGTACTCCCTGTTGAGCAGAATGCGTGACAGCCGCAACAGTATTATGAACGTGTTCGCTGAAAGATGTGACGGGCATATGCTAGATCATTGGAACGATTTGCTAAAAAGTGATTACACATATTTAAGGAACTAACATTAGTATTTAAGGTGCGCAGTGTATTACTAACTACTTATATGGATCTATGTCTGAAATAAAAGAGTTATTATATTATTATTTATATCTGGTAGGACATTGGACCCCGCTAATTTTAGACCTATTTCTGTACTACCAACTCTCAGTAAAATTTTGAAAAGATTTTTTTGATCGATTGTTTTTTAATAAAAATCAATTACTCCACAAAAATCAATTTGGTTTCACTTTTTTGGGTCGCTCGACGACTGACGCAGGTGTCGAGCTTATGAAATATATTTTTAATGTCTGGGGGTGTTCACAAGATACCATGGGTATTTTTTTCTTTCTAAGGCTATCTATTGGGTTCATCATGAGATATTACTTATTATTTCATATTTAAATAACAGAACTCAAAAGGTCGTTATCAATGGTGAAGGTTCCTCCGGATCAGTAGAAGCAATAGGCGTTCCTCAGGGCTAGGTTCTTGGCCTATTCCTGTTCTTATTCTATATTAATGACTCACTTTATCTTGTAGGGGACAATCACGATATAGTAGTAAGTATAGTAGTGCTGATGATATCTCTTTAATTTTCAAACTCAAACGACAGTCAATTAATTTTGACAATGTAAATAATGCTCTATCGAAATTAGTGCATTGGTTTGACGCCAATAATTTGTTCTTAAACGGCAATGAGACAACATGTTTTAAATTTACAATGTCTAATGTTAAACGTTCAATTACCAATGTGCTCTTAAATGGGGAAGTGTTGAGTCTTGTGGATATCACTGTTTTTCTTAGTATTACTATAGACGCGAAGCTCAATGTGGCTCACATATATTTTAATTAGCAAGCATACTTAATTTTGCATCATATGTTTAGAAGTTGTATAGAAGTAGAAGTAGAAGTCAATGATTAGATGTTTCACGAATTTTGAGACAGCTGGATTAGTTTATAGAATTGTTTTGATATTTTTGTTATAGCTAATGCAATACGAATTAGTTACTTTCATAGCGAGATGTCTGACATTGAAGCCATATTTGTTTTGCAAACGAGCCGTACGGGCATTTTATAGCTTAAATTGTAATGAGTTCCTTAGAGAAAACATTAAACAAATAAACATATTAACTTTGGCATCGCAATATATGAGTATGTATAAAAATTTAATATATGTATATAAAAACATAAACAGCTTTGATAAGAATAAAGATGTTCGTACTTTAAACTCTAGGAACAAACATAAGCTTGTAACACCAGTTACTAGACTCCACAGAATTAGTGATTCATTGTCAATAAGCATTTGTCAATAAACAATTTAAACGTCTTATTTAAGAAAAATTGTACAAATAGGGTTATTATAATATCAAAGAATACATAAATGAAAAAAACCTCTGGGAATGAGGTGATCGCTGGTTCTACTAAAACTCATTTAAAATTTATACAAACAAATTATTGTAACGTGAAATATGTTTTAAAAAAAGACCCGCTTTGTTTCTTGCTGTTTTCCGAACCCGTGGTAAATAAAAAAATGACTTTCAATAAGTATTATGTAATAATATATATTGCATAAAAATTATTCTATTCTATTCTATTTTATTCTATTCTATTCTATTCTATTCTATACATCAGGTGAACTGTGTGCTCGTATGTCACCCTTATGCTCTAAAAAAATGTTATAAAGCTGTAGAGTTAATTTATTTCGTTGAAAGCGCTAAGCTTAGAAACTACTGGTTCGAATTGAAAAATTATTTAAGTGTTGTATAGCACATTTATCAAGAAAGGCTATAAGGTATGTAACATCACGCTACGACTAATAGGAGCGGAGCATCAATTTTAATTTTTAATCGAGGATAGATGTAGATGCCTGGAGGCAACAGCAACCACTTATCATCAGGCGGACATTTTTACTATGACTGTGTGCTAGTTTGTCACCTTTCTCTTAAAAAAATATAAACAATGCTTGTCATGATCTCTGGCCACATCGAGAGAATGAATGAAGAACGATTGACGAAAAAAGTGTATAAGGCGAGTGTGAATGGAAGTGCTGGAAGGGGTAGACCTAGGCGGACTTTTCTAGACCAAATTAGGGACGTCTTGAAAAAAGGCCAGGTTAAGAGTACCCTAAACCGTAGAGCATGTATGAAGGGAATAATGAAAGTGGACGAAGCGAAACAAGTATGTAAGGATCGTAGCAAGTGGAAAGAAGTGGTCTCTGCCTACCCCTACGGGAAAGAGGCGTGATTATATGTATGTATGTATGTATGTTATGATCTCGTCCACGTGACTTTAAATTAGCACTCTCTATTATATCTTCGTTTTACTATATCGTCTTTTTATTTATAATTTAGATTATCTGGAAGAAATTTCTGTATAGCAATAAGACCACCTTTTCTCTCTGTTTGTTTCTTGTTATGTTATTTGTTTTCTTAATGTCAATAATGGGAATTGTATTGTATTGTATCTACCCACCCTACCACTTCTGTATACGTAGTAGCGGAAAACGTGTAGTGGTAGCAGTGTAAGAATATAAGATGACAGAGGAGTACTGAAACAGAGATTGGAAGTAGCATCTTCTTGATAGCAACTCAAATAATAAATAACTGCGGTTGCAAATCCGCTTACCAAATGTCACTGCTATGGCAAAATACTCCTTATAACGCAATTTATACCTATGTTCAGCAGTGGAGTTAATTTTTTTTTATGAAATTGGGGTCACTAACTAAGACACAGTCAACTTGATGGTAAATGAATGCTGTGGCTCATAGACATCTACACCTTGCCTTAAGAATCAAGGTGCAGATGCATTTTCACCCCTGAGGAAGATGGTATACCTCGATTCCAGTGAAGGGGTCTCCGGTTCTCTACACTCACCATACGAAACATATTAGTAAGCTGCTATTTTACGCTGGTAACCTGTGAGAGTGTTACCCAATAAAGCTGATCCATTGGTGCTACAACTATAATTTAGCCGACGCATGGCTCTTCCGCCTTGACATTATAACAGACTACATTAAATCAATGTAGACATTGTGGTTTACACATTTGCACTGTCTTCATTGATAAAATTATCATAATATTTAGTATTTGGGTACCCAGTCTCTCCTATAATTATGAGCAGATGAGGTCCATTAGAGCGCATTCAGGCGAGATTGTTTGCGGACCGCAGCCGGTCTCATGCAAATTTGCCTCCACACGTCGCGCGTCGTACAATCAACGCTACATAAACCTGAATGGCGAGCAGATGTTAAAGAATATTTATTTAATTTATAAACGAAGTACATGGCTGATACACGGAATATTCTTTCTTTAATTAAAAAAAAAACTTTTTATTATTTATCGTTACCCCTACAACCTATAAAAGCCCGCAGCTGAACATAGGCCTACCCCATAGATTTCCTCATAGCGGTATATTTGCCATAGTTGCCACGCTTAGCAAGCGGGTCCGCGTTTTTTTTATTTTTAGTAGTTATTAGAAAGACGCTGCTGCCCAGCTCCTGATTTGTTTCCCCCTGTCGACTCCTACGATAGCCACGGGATGATATAAGGTAGTGGATATTCTTACACACTGCGACTATATGGTAATTATTATTTATTATATATTAAATAAGTTGCGGATAATACCCGCCAAAGTAAGTAAAGTAGGTCTAGGTTTACCAATGCTTTAAGGTATAGTGCAAATAATTTATAAATAATATAATTGTCAGTGGCTGTGCAATCAAATCTCAACTTTTTGTCGCTGATATTAGAAACTAAAATAGATTGATTAAAACTACTTTTACGGATTTTATCGCGTTTTATTTATTTTATTTTTATTTTTAATACCCGACGTTTCGGGTGCTTTCCAGCACCCATGGTCACGGGTGCTGGAAAGCACCCGAAACGTCGGGTATTAAAAATAAAAATAAAATAAATAAAACGCGATAAAATCCATAAAAGTAGTTTTAATCAATGTATAGTGTTCGCGTAAATATAAGAAATCATTGTGTAAACTGAAATAGATCTTTTGTTATGTTCAATATAGATTATAATTCTTGATAGAGCCATACTAATTCTTATGTTTAACTTATGTCTGTTTCTGAAAATACCTTTATCCTGAAAAACCAGTGAGAAACCCAGCAGGATTTGTTTTAGAAAAAAGAGCAATAAAAGTAAAAGTAGAAAACAAGCACAAAGCCAATCTATACTTATAATAAATCTGTAGAGAGGTCAATTCTGTACATGAAATATATTTCCAAAATAACTATCAGGAAGTGATTAGTGATCAACACTGATGCCAAAAATGCAAACAGTTAAATTTTTGTCTATCTGTCGGTATGTTCGTTATAGAAACAAAAACTACTCGACGGATTTTAACGAAACTTGGTACAATCATTCTTCATACTCATGGGCAGGTTATAGTATACTTTTCATCACGCTACGATCAATAGGAGCAGAGCAGTGAAGGGGAATGTTGGGAAAACGGGAGAAATTACTCCATTTTTAAGCTTCCGTCGCGTGTGCGGCCTTAATGGTAGCTACGCAGAAATCATGTATAACTGAAATGTTCTCTTTAAAATTATATAAAAAATATCCCACGACAACATATGTCTATCTTTTATGGTTGACTCACAATAACACGTGTAACTCCCGATAGCTAAGCAGTTCGGAGCTTTCTGATTATATTTGTCTACTCTTACGTTTATAACATTTGCTTCGGGCGCAAAAAAAAGTGCGAGCTTCATACAATATTTGGCTGTTGATGCGAATAGAATAGACGTTCAGAGTGTTCGACCATATTGACAGAAAATAATTAATTTTAACAAACCGTGCTTATCAGCGCGACGTTTAGTCTACTCTTTATTTTTAGATTTCTTTGGTTGTTATTTCATAAAATAGGTATTAGTTATTTTGGTAGTGTTTAAATATTTTTTAGTATTAGCTTAATTATAAATTAAACTTTTTTAATTTTATTTAGCTGTAGTTTTAAATAGGTACCTAGGTATCAAATAGGTTATTTCATTCTATTAGACGTACATTTTTTTATAGTTTTTTTTTAAAAAAATTTTATAGTTTAGGTACCTACTTATATATTTTTTAAGAATTTAATTTTGGATTTAAGGATTTATTTAGGATCCGTTTTATTATTTAAGTAGGATTTAGATTTTTTTTAAGTGTATGGTAGCTATAGTTAGGACCTCTAACGTAGATTATTTTGTTAGGTAACTGAATGCCGTCGATTAAAAATAAAACGGTTTACGGTGACGTAAAATTATATTAAATAGGGACAATTCTTGGCTATGCGAAAAATCCATTTTAACTCCTCGCAATGACCAGGCATCTGAGATTAATAACAAAATACTGTCGAATATACAGGGGGAAAGCAAAGTTTGTAGTTCAATCAATGGAATGGTCGATGAACAAGAAGCCACTTATTACCCGATAGAATTTCTAAATTCATTAAATATGCCCGGACTTCCTTCTCATGAAATTTGTTTAAAAATTGGCATTCCGATTATTCTGCTCCGTTTAAGACCACCACAACTTTGCAATGGAACTCACTACTAACTAACTAACCCAGTTGCAACAAAATACAATCGAGGCTCAAATTTTTACAGGTTGCGGTGCAGGAGAGTCTTTATTCCCAGAATTCCCATAATACCAAATAATTTTCCATTCCAATTTAAAAGAACGTAATTCCCAGTATCAGTGTGTTATACAATGACAATTAATAAGCCTCAACTTTTCAGGGCAGGGCAGACTTTTCGTGTTGCTGGAGTAGATCTCGGTGTCAGTTGTTTCTCGCATGGTCAGTTGTACGTCGCTCTTTCCCGGGTTAGCAGTTCTAGAAATCTTTATGTTAACGTGCCGGACGGGTCAACTTTCAACATAGTTTACCCGGAAGCTTTGCGCTGAAGTATTTTTGTTCTATAAGTACTTAAGCCTCATGTGAACGTGATCTAAACAATATTACCAATATATTAACTTAATAACACACAAGGAGTTACACTCCATCCAAAGCCCAGCGACCCTGTAACATATATAGGAATGACGTCTTAGCAAAAGTTGTTTATTCTGATGGGCATTTCCTGTTGACTTACAAAAATGAAAGGTCTAGAACGAATCGTCTCGCGCATCACGTTGTTTTCCCATCCCCGGGCTCTTAGAATTCAACATCAGACGTTTCAGATCTTCGATTTTGACGATTCCGTTGTCGCTGGCATAAGCAACAGGATCCGCGAACGAAGTCGCGGGCAGAAGCTAGTCCTATAATAACTGAATGCTGTTTCCGTAGACACCTACATCGACTAAGAATTAAAATGTAGATGCGTTGTTATCCCAGATCGCTAGACAGGATCCGTTATACAATAAATAAAAGTCTTCGGTTCCCAATACTTACTATAAAGAATGCGGCGCAGCATTATGCTGCTAATTTACGCTAGGAATCTGTGAAAGTGTGACTTTTCTCCGGTAATGCCGACTCATTCGTACTTTAGACACAATAGACCTCCAGTATGGCTCTATCAAGAAAATTTGTTATTACCACCAAAGTATTTCTTCTGTACATACCTCAGTTCCCTTAGTTTAGAACACAACTCTAGACTATGGATGACAAAATAGCTTAAGCCTACTTGAAAGTAAGTTGATGCTGTTATCCATAGACATTTTCATCTATCCACGATTAAGAACATTTATCAAAATACAGATAGAGCATATGTATTTGAATCATGCTGCAACTAGGTTATGGTTGCAGCACGAATGGATCAGCTCGATCAGGGAAGGGCCACTTTTTCACTAAATACCGGCTTGAATAACAATTTAATACCGCTGTGTTTCATATGGTGAGTTTAGAGAACCGCAGACACTTTTTGCTGGTAACGAGGAATGTAATATTAGTCCTCTGGGATAAATTATGTACTTATCTATATTTTAAATCTTAATGGATGATAGATGTAGGTATCTATAGGTAATACAGTGAATATTTACTATTTACTCCTAAGGATTTTTTACTTGTATACAAAAATTACTCGTGAACTAATTGCCCCTTATAATTGTCCTATTGTTCATAAGATTGCATTTGATACAACTTTATTTGTTTTTTTAAACAACTATTTGACAGTTAGAGGAAGGCTTGACTAGATAAAAAGGGAATAAAAACTTGTTTTTGTAGACTAAGGGTCACAAACGAGCACACAGTCCATCAAAAGTAAGTGGATGCTGCAAAAGTAAGTGTCTATAGACATCTACATTTATCCTCGATTAAGAATCGAAACGCAGATGCGTTGTCACCACTGAGGACTAAGATGGAATACCTCGTTTCCAATAAAAAAGGGTCTCCGGATCTCTACACTCACCACATGAAACACAGCAGTATTAAGCTGCTATTCTGTGAGAGCGTGGTTCTTCCCCGATCGAGCCGACCCGTTCGTGCTACAACTATAACATATCTGCAGCGTGACTCTACCACGTATAATAGGGTCGAATATATCTTTCTAGTTTTACGTAACGAGGAAACCTAATTGTTTTAATTATATTATACTTACTCGTAGTCTAACTCACTGTCAAACACCTAGATTGTACCAACAATATTCTCTTGTTAAGTATTCTATCACTCTAAGAAATTATAGCTTATTGAGGTACTTTGAGCTTCTTCATACGACCAACTGTGAAGAACTATATTTTATTATTTTCTTACCATTAGTTCTATATTCCATGCCTTAAGCGCAAAGAGCATAGGTATTTTTTACTAGGGCCTAAAAATCAAGAATCCAACGTTCTGTCGCTGGAAGTCGTATCTAAGAATCATAATAATGTCCTCCAGACCGCCACGGTGGCCTGCCTCAACGGAGACTAGCCATCGGCGCAGGACATGATGTAGTGTCTGAGTGTATGCGCAAGCACAGGTGCACTCTCTATTCCCTCACTCTCATATCCCGCTGGGACGGTAAACCGACACGACAGGAGAGAAACCAGGCGCAGAACCAACAGCTTTACGTGCTTTCCGATGCACGGGGATGAGACACCGCCAACTTCCTGACTCCGGGCAACTACTGAGAGTTTCTTGACGGAAAAAACTCAATAATTAATTTTCTATTGATTGAATTGAATTCTAATGATCAGCCGTCGCACCACTACAACCACTAGACCAACGAGGAAGTAACAATCATATTGAACGTATAAATGATATAAAAAGCACGTTTTCAGAAAGATAAATGATTGTTGAACTATTTTTTTTTTTAATAATTTAATTGCTATTTTTACATTAAATAAGTGGTTTAGTGGCTTAGGGTTAGGTTATAAAGTCCGCATGGAGGGGTAAACTCGATAACCTTTTGTAAATATCAATTGTTCAACTCAATCTATTTTTTAATATCTTCATCTATCATGTGGGAAGCCATGGAATGTAAATGGCCTTTTAATGTTGTTTTGTTTAGATATAATTAATTATTTTCGGCTGAGAAGTTCCGAAATTTTCGATGTTTAAGCAGCCTTGCAATAATATATTCTACTAAATACACTGACTCACTCCGGGCTTGCCCACTATTGTAAGTGGGTTACTGTATAGTTTGTTTACGGCTCATGATAAAAAATATTGATCGCTATAGAAAACCAAAATATTACAAAAACCAAATTTGGTACATACTTGACCAAGGTAAGGATTATTATTAATTTTATAATCAAATATTTTCATTACAATATATTGTTTCGCTAAAAGTACGTAGGATTAATATATAATTATATTTATACGTCGTGGACTTTATTGAGTGACCTGAAGGTCTACTTTGGTGAATGCGAAATTAGAATACCTACTGGTTATGACTACATGAAAATACTTTTTAAAACGAAAAATAGACTGTAGTTTTACGATAAGTCGCTCTTATAAGGGGGGATGAGTCGCTCGCGTCCGTAGGCTTCGACCACCTAATCCTAGGCCCACCCTACACGTTTCCCCCGGGTGGTGCTAAAAGAGCGACAAAGCCGAAAGAACAGACTCGGCTACTCGCCGTGTGGTAGTGGCGTAAAATATGCCACACACTAGTTTTCGCACCATGAGGCAAAAAGTAAAAGAAATGGCCCCGAGTTCCCGGCGCCCCTTTAATGGGGCAGGGGTGCGAAGAATCTCCGGGAGGAAAAACGGAGACGAGGTTCGCGACCCGTCACGTTCTGTCACCAGGAGGGGCGAAAAGAGGATTGCGGAGGCCCGTCTAGCTACGCTGAATGTATGTGGAGCAATGAATGATAAGATTTTTTTTTATAGAAGAGGGGGCAAACGAGCATGCGGCTCACCTGATGTTAAGTGACTACCGCCGCCCATGATCAACCGCAACACCAAGAGAATGGCGGGTGCGTTGCCGGCCCTTTAGAAAGGAGTAAGCTCTTTTCTTGAAGGTCCCCAGGTCGTATCGGTCCGGAAAAATCGCCGGTGGTAAACTATTACACAGAGAGGTTGTACGTGGAAGAAAACTCCTTGTGAAACGTACAGTGGTGGACCGCCAAGCATCCAGATGGTGTGGATGGTATCGGGACGTTTGCCATGTAGTGCGTTCACGAAATTTGGCGGCTGGGATTAATCCGAACAATTCCTCAGAGCACTCCCCGTGATAGATGCGATAAAATACGCAAAGAGATGCAACATCTCTTCGCAGCGCCAGTGAATCGAGCCGATCGGAAAGCACTTGGTCGTCGACGATTCGAGCCGCTCTGCGCTGGATGCGGTCAAGTGGAAGGAGCTGGTACTGGGGAGCCCCAGCCCAGAGATGGGAACAGTATTCCATGTGCGGCCGAACCTGCGCCTTGTAAAGTTGCAGGCGGTGTGCCGGCATGAAATACTGTCCCGCTCTGCTGAGCACGCCAAGCTTTTTAGAGGCCAATTTGGCCTTCCCTTCCAAGTGACCACGAAACTGCACGTCACTCGATATGTCGACGCAGAGGATTCCGATACTGGCTGAGGCAACAAGGGGAGTGCCTTGAAACTGAGGGGATACGACAAATGGGTTCTTTTTAGCGGTTAACGCGCAAACTTGTGTCTTCTAGGGGTTAAACTGGACTAGATTTAGTCGTCCCCAATCCGAGACTCTGTTCAGCAAAGACTCGACTTCAGACACAAGTTTGTCCCGGCACTCGGAGACGTTTCCCCGAGAAATATTGGCTCGGCCGGTGTAAAGAGCATCACCAATGAATCATCAGCAATGAATGTTACGGGTATGCAACATATCATTGATATGCAGAAGAAACAGCGTTGGCGATAGCACGCAGCCCTGTGGAACACCAGCATTAATAGGCTTGCAATCGGAGCTTGCACCGTCTACAACGACCTTGATGCTCCGATCTGCAAGAAAGCTGGTGATCCAATCGCACAATTTCTCGGGAAGCCCATAGGAAGGGAGCTTCGAAAGAAGCGCTTTGTGCCAAACCCGATCGAAGGCCTTCGCAATGTCCAAACTAACGGCCAAAGGGGGAGGCCTTGAACTCTACTGCCTCCGCCCATCTGTGAGTGAGGTAGACCAGAAGATCACCAGCTGACCGACCACGGCGAAAACCGTATTGGCGGTCACTAATCAGCTGGTGATCCTCAAGGCACCTCATGAGCTGGCATTTTACAATGGACTCCATTGTTTTGGAGAACAAGGAGGTGATGGCGATTGGCCGGTAGTTGGACGGGTCTGAGCGGTCGCCTTTTTTAGGGATCGGGTGGACGAAAGCCGTCTTCCATGATTTTGGGACTACGCCTAGGGAGTAGGAGTACCGAAAAAGTCGCGTTAAAACCGGTGCCAACTCTGGAGCACACATCCTCAACACAATGGGGGGGATTCCGTCAGGCCCACTCGACTTGTGGATGTCCAGGGAGAGGAGTGCTTTGCGAACCGAGCGCTGTGTGAACTGCACTTCCGGCATGAAGCACTCACACCGCGGGATGGTCGGCGGCGTACTCCCCCCGTCATCGAGAGTCGAGTTAGACGCAAAGAAAGAGCCTAGAATATCGGCTTTCTCCTTTGCAGTATGGGCCAGTGAGTCGTCCTCCCTGTGCAGAGATGGAAGAGACGGCTGACAGAAATTCCCCTGGACAGCCTTGGCGAGAGACCAGAATGCACGGGTTCCAGAAGGAAGGCGAACTAGTTTCTCGCCAATTCTGCCTATGTGCTCTGACTTTGCCTTGGCAATGACTCTTTTGAAGGACCTAGAGGCGGAATTATACTTCTTTTTTAGAGCGCTGGTGTTTACATCCCGGGACGCTGATGCATCAACCCAGGCTTGGTAGCACTCCTGCTTATAGCATGATGCTATTTTACAGGAGCGACCAAACCATGGCTGAGATTTGCCTCCAATGGGCACCACAGAGGAAGGAATAAAAAGTTCCATACCCTGAAGTACCACATCAGTAACAGATACCGCAACAACGTTGGGATCATCCGGCGAGAAGCAAACTCGCCCCCAAGGGTAGGATGCAAAGAAAGACCGCATCCCATCCCAATCGGCTGACCTATAGTGCCAAAAACGGCGGCAGCCTGCAGAATGCAACCGCGATTTCAGCGTGAGTGGCACAACACTCCGGACCAGACAATGGTCCGAGGAGCCTAAAGGGGCGTCGACGGAAATCTGATATCCGTCCGGGTGAGAGGTCAGCAGAAGGTCCAACAGGGAAGGTGCATGATCCTCCACATCTGGAATCCGCGTAGGCGAAGTAACCAGTTGTGTCAGACCATATGCCAAGGCAAAATCATTAACAGATCTCCTCGCATGATCGGTTAAACGTGAATCAAGCCTTTCAGCGTGATGGGCGTTAAAGTCGCCGAGGATCACGATCTCTGCGGAGGGGATCTGCTTTAGCAACGAATCTGCAGCCATTTGGACGTGGTCGAAGAGTCGGTCTGTTTCGGCATTACCGCTATGGGACCTATAGAAGCACCCGTAGACGCGCGGATGGTCGTCGCTGTCTACGCGTAGCCAAAGGATGGACAGGTCCGAACCTTCAAGTCTGCCGAGGCGTCGAGAACAGATGTCCTCTCTGACGTAAACGCAAACTCCAGCCCGAGGCACAAAGGAGTGTTCCAGTTTGTACCCCGGGTAGGAGAGATACGAGACATCAGCCGGAGAGGACACCTGCGTCTCGGTCAGAAAGAGCAAAGCCGGCCTCGCCGTCTCGAGATGGTAGTGGACGGCGTTTAGGTTAGAGTGAAGTCCCCTGATATTGCAGAAATTCACGGACAGCGTGGCAGGGGTCGCCTTGGTTTTGTTGCTCCGTTTGCCCCGAGCAGTTGTAGTCTTGAGCGGAATTTTGCCCCCCCCCCCCAGAATACGCGGGGCAGCCTGAGCACCCACGCTCAGAAGTGGAGAAACATGGTCGTGGATGCTCAGCGAGGGATTCTCCAGGGGTGCTGGTACCCTCCTGGGGTAGTCTATCATTATTTAATTCCGCTACCATGTTGATGGGGGGGGGGGATTTGGGCCTCCGGCCACCTGCACTCACCAGACGAAACGCGGAAGCAGAGCTTCCACTTCACGCCGGTATTCTGTGAGGTCGTGGTACCACCCCGGTTTGAGCCGGCCCATACGTGCAACAGCAAAGCTGCCGCGTGGCTCTACCACTGTTATAATGGATGAAATATGCGATATGATGTATGATAAAGGAATAGATGTGTTATGTGTAAATGAGACGAAGCGGAAGGGAAAGGATGTCACTACTACACATGGCATATATACCGCTTACTGGTCCGGTGTAGACGAGACCGAGCGAGCATGCCAGAGAGTCGGTATCATCCTTTCAGAAAGAATGGGTCAATGTGTGAAAGAGTATGAATGTGTAAGCCCGAGACTGCTATGGATACGAATAAAAGTCGGCCTAAAGAAGTTGTTTGTTCTAGAGGTCTACGCCCCAGACATGTCTAAGCCCATTTGTATCCGAGAGCAGTTTTGGGAGATGGTAAGGATGGTGTTAATGAAATGTAAGGAAAATGAAGATATTGTTATGTTAGGAGATTTTAATGGAAGGGTTGGGGTGAGGAGGCTTGGCTATGAAAGGATACTGGGAACGTTTGGTGATGAAAGTATTAATGAGAATGGTGAAAGCCTTCTCATCGTATGTGTGGAAAGGAATCTTTTTGCGAAGAACACTTTCTTTCGTCATAAGAAGATTCGCATGTATACTTGGGAAAGAGGTGATGATAGAAGCATGATAGATTTCATAACTGTGGATGAAAGAATGAGGAGCGCAGTGGTGGATACAAGGGTTTACCGGGGGTCCAACGCAGGGACGGACCACCACCTGGTCTTATGCCGAATTAGGGGTTTATTCAGACGTTGGCGGCATAGGACATCTGTGTCTACCACTGCGTTACAGCGTATAAGAATTGAGAGGTTACAAGATGAAGATGTGAAAGACAAGTACAAATGCAGACTGAGAGAAAATATAAGTAATTTGGATGAGTTGTGTGTGAATGAGTTAGACTTGGAGAATGTGTGGCATAATGTTAAGAAAGGTTTAGTGGATGCAGCTACCGAAGTATGTGGTGTTAGTAAGAGAACGAATGAAAGGAAAGACAATACGTTATGGTGGGATGATGAGGTATGTATGGAAGTTGAAGCAAAGAAGAGAGCATGGCTAGATTTACTAGCGACCAAAGCTGGTAATTCTGGCGGTAAGAATGATGAGAATGAAAGAAAAAAGGCAGAGTTTAAACGTTTAAATAAGAGAGTAAAAGAATTAGTTGAGAGGGAAAAGCAAGAAAGAACGGAAAAGAATGATAGAAGAATATCGGATAACTTCCAGGCAAATATTACAATGTTCTGGAAACTCGTAAGAAATACCAGGGGAGTTTCAAAACAGCCTAGATTGAATGCGATACGAGACGAGAATGGCTGTATCCTGAATGATGAAGTGTTGAGTCTAAAGAGATGGAAGGAATATTTTGAAAGCGTATTTATGAGTGAGAAGTGTGAACTAAATGAAATAGAAATTCCGAAAGAAGATGAAAGAGATAGGGAGATAAGTATAGATGAAATAATGAAAGCAATGAAATGCATGAAAGTAGGTAGGGCAGCCGGATATGATAAAGTTTCACTTTATGCTAAGGGCTGGAAAGGACGTGGTGGCAGGCCTGCTGTACACCTTGTTTAATTTATGTTGGGAACTAAAGCGGGTACCGGGAGACTGGTGCAAAGCCGTGATAGTCCCAATATATAAGGGAAAAGAGTCACAGCAGGACTGTAAAAACTACCGTGGTATCAGCCTTCTTAGCATTGTGGGAAAACTGTATGCTAAGGTACTAATTGAAAGAGTTATGAAAGAAACTGATGAAAAAATTTGGGACGTGCAAGCGGGATATAGAAAGGGAATGGGGTGTACAGGGCCTTTTCCATGCGCATGATCGCGGAGAAGTTTTTGGCGAAAAACCAAAAAGTTTTTTGTGCGTTAATGGACTTAGAAAAGGCTTATGACAGAGTAGACAGGGATGTGTTATGGCAAACGCTGAACGCATTTAGGTTGAGCGCTGGTTTGATACAGACATCAAAGTCTCTGTATAGGGACTCGAGTGCTTGTGTTAGAATCAACGGGGTCTACTCGGACTGGTTTGGCATCCATAAAGGTGTCAGACAGGGCTGTGTAGCTTCCCCATGGCTGTTCAACCTATTTATGGACAGCTGTTTGGAAACTTTGAAAGTTGAAGAATGCGGGTTAAGAATGGGTGAGTTAACCATCAAATGCCTTTTGTACGCCGATGATCAAGTCATACTTGCGTCGTCGGCGGCCGTGTTGCAAATAATGGTTACATTAATGAACAGGTCATTAAAAGAAAGGTGAATGAAAGTGAACGCAAGTAAGACGAAAGTGATGGTTTTTGAAAGAGAATAAAGCAAAACGGTATGTGAAATAAGAATAGAAGGAGAGTTAATTGAGCAAGTGGATGAGTTCGTATATTTGGGATGTGTATTCAGCAGGGATGGGAGATATGATAAGGATATTGAACGACGAGTGAATGCAGGAAATAAAGTAAATGGGGCTCTACACTCTGTTGTGAAAAGTCGGAATGTGTCAAAAAAGGCACGTATGGCAATTCACAGTGCTGTATTAGTCCCTACTTTAACGTTTGGTAGTGAAAGTTGGGTGTGGCAGAAGAAGCACGAGAGTAGAATAAATGCAGTAGAAATGCGGTCACTAAGGAGTATGTTAGGGCTGAATCTGAGTGACATGGTGAGAAACAGTGTGATAAAAGAAGAGTGTGGTTTGCAAGATGATGTAGTGACCAGGATTAAGAAAGGAATGCTTCGGTAGTTTGGTCATGTAAAAAGAATGAATGCGGAAAGACTGACAAAGCAAATATATGTTGCAGAAGTGAATGGAAGAGTCGGAAAAGGACGTCTTAGGCAGAAGTTTGTCGACCAAATTGGCGATATACTAAAAATGGGCCAAATTAATAGTACCCTTAACCGACGAGCATGTATGCGTAGGTATATGGATGTGGAAGAGGCGAGAAAGGTATCCGTCAGGATCGTGCTAAATAAAAGGAAGTCTGTAGTCTCTGCCTACCCCTCTGGGTGACAGGCGTGAGTGTTTATGTTTATGTTTTACGATAACGCCTGAGTACAAATGCATAAAAGTATATATTTATACATAAAGTAATATTAAAGTTGATTTCTGATCGTTATAAGATAATTCTGTTAAAAGTTTTTTCAATTAACAATAATAAAAAAATTGAATCTCAATAATAATAATATAGTAAAATTAAAAAAAAATATATTCTATTGTTGATTGATATTTCTTCTACATTTTTTTATGATCATATCAGCATTATGAGTTTTCATTTGACATAAAATTATCGGAAGATTAGAAGTAACAGTAATCAGGATATTTGTCAAAACTTGTGTGTATTTAAACTACATTAAAAAATTGACGTATAACATGAGTGCTTAAGGCATGCATGCACATTTGGATTTACCAAAAGTTTGTTTTAATTTTTTTCACTTTTTCATTAGACCATAGAAGTGGTACTGCCTCTTCTCCGACTGTGGACATGTTATAATATAACCTAGCTTAGAGAAGGATTTCGATCGTAGTAACGTATGTCTCTCTCTCTCTCTCTCCTCTCTCTCTCTCTCTCTCTCTCTCTCTCTCTCTCACGTATGATGTTGTTCCCACTTGCCAGTCGATTAAATACTACTAAAACTTATTATTACTCCGCTTTATACTTAATTACATGTCTAGGCTTATACAGAATATTTTCATTTAATTAATATTCAACCAATCGATAAAAGAAGTTAGTCAATTACGTATAATATATATACATACGCATGATGTGTAATTTTTCAGGTCACAGGTCAGTATTTAAAGTTCACGCTGCGCCAATATTATGGTTATAGCAGGAATAAGTCAACTTCACTGAGGAAGGACTACGCTTTCACAAAATACCAGCGTGAAATAAGAGCTTAGTGCTGGTTTGTTACCCTTATTCAATAAAAAATTTAATTTAGAGGAAAATATGGGAAAATCTTTGACTACTTATCACAACATGATCGAGAAGTTTGAATTAGTCTTTTTTTATTAATCTACAACATTCTACAAATTAGTATTTTATTAGTCTACAACAAACAGACACAAAACAACTTTTTCCATTTTTGTTTTGTTTATGACGAACACGCATAATTTTTACTAAATCTAAAAAATTCCACAAAATAACAATTACGTATATAAACAAAAATAACATTACAAAAAGTTGTTTTTCTTTAATTTCAGCCTTTTTAAGACGGAATTTTTCAAAATTAAACTGCTATAATTCGAACTCGTTCTTAATGAAATACGTGTTCGACTCAACTTCACGTTACTCATAAATACATACCTACATATGGATGACTTTGGAATTCGCGCGAAACCTACTCTCGACGCCTCATACATTTCAAATTGTTGCCATCCAATTACGCGGGGGCGCGTTCTTTTTCACTAAGCGAAGGTTGCGGTACAAAAAAGGAATTTAATCTCACTAATAAACATGCTAACAAGAAACCGGGGCACCTGTTGCGGAGCCGCGAGACAGACCCGACTCAAACCAATGAGGGATCAGCGTCCGCCCTCCGCGCCCGACGATTGGCCAATTTAATTTAAGGGGGGATCGGACAGGGGGGAACTTAGAGCCGAGGCTCCGACACAAACTGTGACACAGGCGAGAAAAGCGGCGCATCGAGCTTTCGGGAGCTTTTCACGGCCTAGCAGTTTACAATCACGATACCTTTTGTTATTATTGTTGAATGCACTCAAAGAAAACGTTATAAAGTTATTATTTTATTATTAATACAGCAGCGTTATGTAAATTGATATTACTTATATGTTATATTAAAAATAGTTTATATGTTATTTTGAATCAAAATATAAAAATAATGCATGGACAAACGCAGTGTTTACATTAAAAATTAAAATTAAAAATATAAGGAAAAATCCGTGAAAAATGTCTCTTGGGAAACAGCCGGCTGAACACATCAAGAGGCCAATGAACGCTTTCATGGTGTGGTCCAGAGGTCAGAGAAGAAAAATGGCTCAAGACAACCCAAAGATGCACAACTCGGAGATATCAAAGAGGCTTGGCGCGGAATGGAAGCTTCTAACCGAAATGGAGAAGAGGCCATTCATTGATGAAGCAAAGAGATTAAGGTGAATTATTATTATTTATTATTTACAGCTAAGTCTTCCACTCCCTAAAGAGTTTATCTTCCCTCGTAAATACCAATAAATTTAAATTAACAGAAACCATTAAGGGCTTGTACCTACAGTACCGTTTAGATTATATTTAATAAGCTTATTTCATATAATATATGTTCTACTTCAGTTACTTAATATGCAATATTTTTTTGGTTTTTACCAATATTTATTTAAACATTAGGCCTAATCAACTATTTTTTAAATATTTAATTACTTAAACAATAATCCTTTGCCTCCTTTTTAATATATTATACAAATCAACATCATACGTGATCGTTTCCGCTTTGTTAATTCCCCTGATGCAATTTGCAAATCACATTTAAAAATTCTCCTAAATGCCCCTTCCTACAGAACCAAGACCTATTTCCATTCTTTTATAGTACATGCAGTTAATTTATAGAATTCTAATCCTGCTGTAATTCATTAGATGTTTGAGCCAGTGTCAGTGTTTAAAAAGTGAAGTAAATAGCACTATTTTTCTATGTCGTCCCAATGATTTCATGCCTGATATGTATTCATAATTATTATTATGAGTGCACACTAAATCTGCTGCTCTTTGAATTCGTCCAGTATTGAGTTTGCTGGAATAAATTTGAATATGAAATAAGCAGTGCCATTTTACAAAATATCTTTTTATATTATACTATGAATTTGAATGTATAAATAAAACAAATCATGGTGTATAAATTAAGATAAGAGAGTTATAATCTCATGATCTAGAAAATCGGGAGTAAATTATTATCTATCTCACATCTAATATAATATCGACTTTATTTTTTATGTTAAAACGTTGATAACCGTTATCAAACTAAAGCTGAATAAATATGGGTATTATACTACCTATTACAGAATTCGTAATTGATAATAATCCCTGGGAATACGTGATCTCTACCATGCAGTTTCTAAATGTGTTTAGAAGTATGTAAAACATGGAAATATTTTTTTAATTCCCGCCGTTATTCTGGTTCTTCCCAGTACAGAGGTTTTATTCTGAATAAGTGATAAAAGCATTTTAAATCATTGTCAATAAGTATTACTCACACATTAAATGAAAATTATTGACTTTCATAGGCTACGATATAAGCGATATTAAATTCCAATCAAGCGGCGTACAAAATGACCTTGACCTATCTAAACTTTCCAGCTTTTCTTTATTAATTTTAATTTATAATAAAATTCTTTTTAAAAAGGTTTTCAAAAAAAGTTTAACATATCTTTCAACTAAAAAGGATTTCAAAAACAGATATAAAAATAAGTTGGCAAATGTAATTAAAATTATAATAGGGATGCATCTTAATCATTTAAACTTTTAACATTAATAAATTACTATTTACAGGTGTTATTATTCACAGTTAATAATTTACAATCGTATAATTACGCGAGTATACTTACTGATTACTCGTATGTGTGAAGCTTTACTTAATAATAAACCTAGCTCTATAGATTTTAACGCCGTAAATTTTAAATATTTTGAATTCCCAATATTTCTAGTGCTTTGCAACACCTATGATCAGGGTAAGACAGAGGCGTGTGACGTCCTGTTTTCATAATTAGCCCGTTACAGCCTAGGTTATTATTAATTAATGTTATTATCTACGCAAAGAAAGCTTACAGCATTTTGAATACTTGCAGTAGTATGTTCAGGTCTTCGGTTTTCATTTTATTAACCGTGTAGTGACGTTCTCGGAATATCCACTACCCCACATCGCCTCAATGTGCCTCGTAAGAGGCGACAGAGAGAAACAAATGAGCATATAAAAACCATGGTTACCAACCCGCTTATCAACCATGGTAACGACAACAAATACGTGGTAGAGCCATGCTGCAACTGGTATAGCTTTAGCACGAAAATCGCACCTCCCTGAAAAAATATTACTTGAGTATCTGGCTCTCAGTGTTTACATTTAATCAAGTAAATATTGGTATCTACTGAAAGTGCGTTTATTAACCTTTAAATTAACAAGCATAAACTTAAGAAATTTCCTGAGTACGAGACGTTGAAAAAACTGTTTTAAAAAACGGTTCATAAAGATCATTATTAGTATCTTCTCAAAGTGCGTTTATTAACCTTTAAATGAACAACCCTTTCATTTCATAAAGTTAAGAAATTTCCTGAGTACGAGACGTTGAAAAAACTGTTTAAAAAAATGGTTCATAAAGATCAGTAGTTGCGGTGCGTTATGTGCTATTAAAGGGCTGGTACAGGTAAAATGTGAGTCTTTTGCTTTCAAAATGTTCGAGAGGACACACGTAAACTTCTTAATCAAGCTAAAAACCCTACAATATGGATACCACTGCTGGTGAAGCCGCACAAGTGATTGCGCTACTGCAGTCAGGGATGCGACAGTGTGATGTCGCTCGGCAACTAAATCTATCCCGTTTTTCCGTTCGACGAGTATTCCAACGGCAGGACACTGGTGGCTATATTCAGAGGCGTGGATCTGGACGACAGCGCTGCACATCTCAAAGAAACAATCGATTCATTGTATCGACATCTTTACGCAATAGATTCTCGAATGCTGTAGAACTGCAACAGCAGCTACGATCACCTCGCAGAACATCTGTAAGCGTCTCTACGATCAGAAGACGGTTAACAGAAAAGAAAATTGCAGTGCATAGGCCTGCAACTGGTTCAAAATTGACCACACAGCATCGCAGAGATCGATTGCAATTTGCTCGCTATCATATTGATTGGACGATCGAAGAATGGAGGACGGTACTTTTTTCGGATGAGACGCTGAAACGCAGAAGAGTATACAGAAGGCAAGGGAACCCGGAGTGGAGGTGCTCGTGGTCAAGGGTTGCTGACTGCTCACCGATACATATTGGATATCCTAGAAGAGCATGTGGTCCCATACGCGGATTTTGTTGGTGATGGATTTACATTAATGCACGACAACGCCCCCTGCCACACTGCATTAATTGTACATGATTAACTTGAAGAGGTCGGGATCTCCGGTATGCGGTGGCCGGTGCAAAGTCCAGAAATAAACTCGATAGAGCACCTCTGGATTGATGTAAAGCAGAGAGTGCGGACTTGTGATCCTGCCCCAACCATACTGCAAGAGCTCGAGGAGGTTGTCATTGAGGAATGGGACAACATTCCTCGAGAACGCATTGTTACGTTGATTAGATAAATGCTAGGTTTTAGGCAGTTTTAAAACATGTTTTTATTTAATTTTGTAAGTTGCAATAAATCGTAACTTAATAATTAACAAAACCATAAATAAGTAAATTTAATTACCTGTCCAATAATATAACATACTAATAGACTTATCATTGATTAAACGGATTTAAAAGTAGTTTGAAGTAGAAATTTCAAGAGTTGCGATTTTTGTGACGCCGAGTGTATAATCAAGTCGTCGGGTCGTCACAATAAATCTCGAAGGGACCATTGACTTGTGTCGTTAAGGTATCGAAACGTCGAGAATTAAAAAATTTAAACTAAAATCCATAAAGTTTTAGTTCATCTAAACATGATTTCTTAGACATGTAGGTTTTCTCATGATGTTTCCCTTCACAGCCGAGAAAAAGCAAACTTGCCTTACAGTAAGGCATTAATAGGCAACAAATTATGATTTCACAAAATCCATTCACAAAAATCAATTAAAGCCCACTGCTGGACATAGATTATCTCTTAAGGAGTATATTTGACAGTTTTTTATTTGTTGTTGTAGTTGTGATTAGGATGATAAGAGGATGCAGGTGGCTCCGGACCGTGCTTTGTGGCCATTCTTTGGGGAATGCATATATTCAGCAGAGGACCTGTAAAAGGCTCAAATGATGATGATGATTAAAGGGACACTATTGCCCATCTCCTTAAACAAAAAATGCCTCCTAAATTGCGGTGTAAAAGCCACTTATAAAATATCGTGTGTTATAAAAGTAAATAGCAGAACTAAAAGTTTAATAAACTACTCGAGCTTAAAATAATTCTACACAAAAAACTGATATTAACATTAAAAAACACTTCATGATAACAAAATCAAACAACAATCATATTTACATTTTAAAACAAACACCCAATCCAACTATAAGCCGCATCTGCCACAGACTAAAACAAACACAACTCAAAACAAGGTATTTAATCTGTGATACACCTTTTATTATCTTTTTAATTCTATATCACAGGCCAAACAGACGCCAACAAAACAAGCGAGCACACCTGTTACTTATCGCTATGAGACAAAAACTGTTATTTGTTAATCATACCACTTCACCGGGCGGGCATAAATGAACAGTGGTGTGATTAAAATGCAAACAAGCAAATAAAGTCCGGATGTTTCAGACGTTTATCTCGCATTTATTAACGCAAAGTTTGATTTGTTTTTATGTTAAATTCTTATCTTGTCCCAAAAATTAGTATTAATTAAGTAAGCGGAGCCGCGGTGTTTATTTTGGTGTTTGTCAGGTTCTGAAATTTTATTATGTCTGCGAGTAACCTAAGCTCTATACATGTATATTCTCACAGCATAGTCGGAAATAAAAATATGCTTAAGCAAACCGGCATGACAGTGAAATGAAAACATTTCGAGGATATAATGATTTCTTATATTTAGGCGAATACCCCCGTACGCATGGGCGCTGGGAGGTTCTCGAAAGGTTGGGAATTAAAAAAGTTAAAATTAGACGCGATTAAATCCGTAAAATCCGCAAGTATGTCAATTAGCTCTAGAGCCATATATTTAACTGAATAGAACTTTTTTACATTGTTGCCGTGTAATGGCTGACAGCACTACGAATTATTAAAAAATATATAAAAAATTTAGATGCTGCTTTTCACTTTAAGAACTACTATTTGCGTCCCAATAAAGTAATAAAATATTGCAAAACATAAAATTCGACTCAAACGATTTCTATATAGGTACAATAATAGTTTCTTTCGATTATAAAGTGAGTGATAAGACATAGCGTATGGAAAAATTAAAGACCGTATTTTTTGGAAATTATTTTTTACTCTTTTGTTTTAAAGTCGATTATTTTTAAAGTTAATGTAATTTTTACTTTAAGTGGCCTAAAGAATATGATTAGTTCAAGGTGTATACTAGAATTTTATACACCTTGAACTAATCATATTCTTTATATATGTAGTTCCATTAAAATCCTCATCCTCTATTTTCCACGCTAATTAATGAAATTTTTTTTCCTCAAATTTATATGGGACTTCCCCTTAAAGTATAACCTATTTAATTTAAAAGTATCATTAAAGTCGGTTCAGAAACATATAGGGAAATATATATATATATATATATATATATATATATATATATATATATATAACATGGATAATTCATGTAAGAAGCAAAGTCTTAGCTTATTACTTAAAGTAACAATGCACGCAGAGTCTATGGAATAATAAGGGCTGACTAAATGACTATTGGCGTTATTTACTAGTCAGCCCGGTTGCGGTGCGTACTCGAGATAGGTTCAATTCAATAAGTTACGTATATTTTTAATTAAAAAAAGTTACAGAATATATAGTTGTTTAGTCCCAACGCGCTTAGTTTCTGAGTCGTGGTTTCAATTTGAAACTATTATTATTATTATTATTAAAAATGGGCTCACTCTAGACCTCCATCTGGCCCGAGGACAAAGATGATGTCTATGATAGATCGAGTTTGCCCAGGAGAAGCCTGTTAACAGGCACATTGAAGAGATTCAGGTTATAGACACTCGGAAAAACAGACGCTAACAGGGCATTTCACTCCTTGGCTGTGCGCATTATGTAAGATAACTTATAGCGCTTAATGCGAGTATTCGCTATATCAACCAAGTGTGGATGGTAACCTGCAACGCATTTGGTACTCCGCTTGGAGAATGGAGATGGCGGTATGAGCTTATGAAGCCCATAGGTACCCTACGAAGTACCTACAATCTGTAGAAGACGACGAACTTGGCGACGGTGAGCTAAACTATAAAGCTTAATTTCCGGCAGCTGTTTTCGAGAATAAGCCTCTTGGCTCTGCGTTGGACTGGTTCGAGTGCGGCAATTAGATATTTTGCTGAGTCATCCCAACGGTGACTACAATACTATATGCATGTTATAACTTGAGTTTTATATAAAGTTAGAAGCTATCCAGTCGTGAAGTATCGCTTCACTTTGTTTAAAATTGCCAGATTTTTGGCTGCTGTTTGTGCTTTTGACTCGATGTTAGCGCCAAAATTGAGGTCAGCACTCAACTGTATGCCGAGAAGCTCGAGATGATCAGCGAACTCCACAAATGTGCTTCGGAAAGTAGGAGTTACATCAAATAAACTCTTCTTCAAATGAAAACTTGGGAGACAAGACTTAAGGTCGCGATAATCCTCTCCACCATGGCCTCTTTGAGTGAACTTATTACTGCTCCTTCGTCTTTTGCACTGCACTGCACTTTTGAACATACATCCATCTGTGACTGTGCTGTCATCAGCATACCCAACAATACCTGGTAGAAGTAGGTCATTGATGTACAGCAGGAAAAGAGTCTCATAGAGAAGAGACCCCTGGAGAACTCTGGAATTATTATGCAATAGGTCGTAGGTAAGAGCAGCCATCTATGACTGTACTGATAGACCGTTCACTCAGAAAGTCAGATATCCAGTTTCAAAATTCGGCGGGGTACCGTCAGTAGGAAGCTTAGGCTTGTATAAACTCTGTCAAAAGCCTTCGAGATATCGAGTGAAACTGCTGCAGCTTCACCGTTCTCAATGGTCTCGCCCGAGAAGTGCGGATGTGCGGTTCCGTCCCCGGCGGAAGCCATATTAATGGTAACTGAGGAGGCCATTTTTTTTTTCAAAGTATATCACACTATTCAATACTCTTTTAAAACTTTACAGAGTATGGAGTTGATGGCGACTGGTCGATAATTATAGGGATCGGCGCGATGACCCTCCTTGGGTACTGGTTGCACATTGGCAAGCTTCCGAGATTTTGGTACCATTCTAGTTTTAAGAGAGAGGCGGTACAGGCACGTCAAAATAATAGACAACTCAGGCGCACAATGCTTTACACTTACTGGTCCATCTGTTTTTGTACTTGCTAAGGCATAGAGATAAGCCTGTAAATCTTGTAGGTATCCCTATTTACCAACGGGATTTTGTTCTCGAAAAAAAAGTATTTGCTTGTCATCCTTGCTTTTACTTCCAGTAAATGATAGAGTCTTCATAAGTTGTTTTGGATGTTGTTTATAGGCATAGCTATTCCTTTGGTAATTGGCCAGAGATAATATTTAACTCCTCCCTCAGTTATTCAGGCGTTAATAACTAAATATTAAACCGCGCATAATGGATGTCTGTGGTGGTCTCCACCAACGTTTCTTGAATGTTTTTAGATTGGACAAAATTTGGATTCGACAGCCTTTGAGAGGACAACCAAAATTGCTTACTTACAGGAGGGTAGTAAGAAAGAACCTTAATTATCTTTATTAAATATAATAATATGTAATATTTCTTAAAATAGTTATTAAATAAAAGTAAATACAAATGTAAAAATTAAGGTGATAGTGATCATGTATAAGTACTTAATTATTTATTGTGCTAACTAAATAAAAAAAGTCAAATGCTGAAGAAATTTTAAAATGAAATAAGTAGATTTTTTGGGCATATTTACTAACTTTCTATATAAAAGTGTAGCTAAATATTTATATAAACTGTATTGTAAATAAACGAACAATATCTAAAGTAATAACAAGGTATTGATAAATCTATCTATCGTTATACTGTTGGTAAACCTAATAACGGTTACCGTAAATCTTTCAAAATAAGAGAAGGAGAGCTTTTGTAGAATCGGTCTGGACCCCACTTGTAAATTAATAATTACGCAGCAGCTCTAACTCGATTTCTGGTGACAGCATCACTTAATCAACGGCAATCTTGTGCTTTTTTAAGCTTTTGTAGCAATGAACTCAGTGGTAATAGAAAATATTGTCGAATACTATCATGTTAATAAAGAAATTTCTATATAACGATAAGGCCTCTAAATTGTGTCCTTAACTTACTTTTCAATGTTTTCTGTACCTTTTCATATTATGGTATACAATAAGTATATTTTAAATTCATTTATTCATTCAGGTTTGAGAAATAAAAAACACTTCAAAGACATGTGATGTCTACGTAACGCCCACGTTGTCGTCGTTACGTTAACGTGGTAAAGCCACACTGCAGCTATATTATGGGTCGTCTCGACCAGTGATGGACCACGCTCTTATGAAATATCAGCGTTAATATCAGCTTAATGCCGATGTGTTTTATATGGTGAGTGTAGAGATCCGGAGGCTCTTAAAACGGGTAGCAAGGCAATCAGTTATAGTCGTCAGGGAGGTCAACGCGACATTTTGACAATTTATCGAGGATAGACTAAGTTGTCTATAGACTACATCATCCATCAACAGAAAGAAGTTTGTGCTCGTTTGCCACTTTAACTCTATTAATAAAACACAGCAATAATAGTTATATTTTGCAACAAAGTTCAACCGGTGCTCACAAAAACCAGCGTCACTTTTTCCTGGTAGCGAGGCATGCCACCGTGAAATTCAAGGGTGACAACGCTTCGGCATTTTAAATCGTTAGCGAGAATAAATGTAAAAAAACAAATTTTAATAAAAAATGAAATCCGCTCTAAAACCATCTTTAACATTCTTTTAAAAAAATTTACCCTTTTAATGGACTGGAGAATATCACAGCCTCAAGCTAACAACTAGGTTGTCATAGACGACAGCCACATAACAAGAATTAGTTACATTATAAACTTCATCCCTTATTTTGTCACTTTTAGAAGAGAAATGGTTTTCTCAGTTTATACGGGACCCCTGAAGTACAACCTATTTAATAAAGTATAAATCATCGGAATTATTTTACAATCGACGAAGATATCGCGTAAATTTCATAGAACAAAACGTACAGTCGAATTGAGTACCTTATTTTAAAGTTGGCTAAAAATTTGCTACCAACCTAGAGCTCCTTTTTCTTACCTATTTCTGAAATATTTCTTTTAATTTAAAAAAATCATCTTCTTTTCGTTCTATATTGAGAACCTGTTGCTGAATATGCCTCTATTGTTATAGAAATAATGTGCAATAATCGCAGAGAGGCAGGCAGGTTGTTGTACGAAGTGTTATTTTAACCTTGCTCTCCGTCCCTGGTTTTGGTATTCAACATAATTCTTCAAGATACTGTGAGTTCATTTTGCGTAGATTGAAACAAAATTATTATTTAATAGCTGAAGGTCACCCGGGTCGACATCACGATTCAAACACCTCCTTCAGTGCCACAAAGCACCGGTAATTAGTATATAACGTCGGTAATATAAGTTTTACGCGATAAAATTCCTAAAATTATATTCATTTCATTTGAGATTTTGCTAAAAAATCGCGATATTAGTGAAATTATTAGCTATAATCTATACAAAACTATTAGCCAACTGCGCTGACCAGTAAGTCTTGCGATTGTCAATAAAAAAGCGTATACGACTTAAGTACCCTCAAGAAAAGAGCTTACTCCTTTTAAAATACGAGTAACGCATCTGATTTTCCCTGGTGTTGCAGTTGTTCATAGACGGCGGTGGTCATTTACCCTCAGCTTGTTTGTCCCACCTTCTTTAAAAATTTAAAAATTGATAAAGAAAACTAATGGCTCTTTTACACTATACAACATTTATTTCAACATTTATCTCTTGATCATCATAAAGTATTTTCTTAAGCCGCCTTTGGATGCAATATTATTGAAACTATCTGTCATTGTTCCACTGAAATAAAACTATTTTAGTTATTTTCTTGAATAAATTATTTTTTCGATGCTTTGAATACTTTGGACATGATGTCATAGTTGAATCGTAGATTTGAAAATAAAATTAGCTTTATATGCATAGTTATAGTATTCTCGTAGATGTAAAAACTTTTGTTAAATCCAAAAAATGTGCATGCTTTAAGCGCTCAATTTTTTAAAGTATTTTACATGCACACAAGTTTTCACAAACAACCTTATCACTATTACTTTTAATTTGGTGATAATTTTATGTCAAACGTAATGTAAAAAAGGTTTTGAAAATCCTCGTGATCTCTATGATCTATGATCGTGAAAAAATGTAGAAAAAAATTCTTAATCAAAAATAGAAAATATTTTTTAAGCGCAAAGCGCGTAGGTATGTTCTTTCAATTACGTACTTTTTTCATTTATTGTATTAACTTCTTTATAATACAAAAACGCGTTAATAAAATATCTTTTGATTTCTCATACGAACCCCCCATCTCTGTGCCGCGTTAATCAGATCACCCGCAAGCAAATCGCAACTTAACAAATCAATTTAATCTAAAGCGAAAGCTTGCCGCCACTGAAGTGGGACAATTATCTATTATTCATAGTAATATCTTGCATTGTTAGGGGCGCTCCACGTTATCGGGTACCGGCAGGGCTATAAAAAGCAGCTTATGCGTTCGGTCTAGCTCTTTGTAAGGACTACGCGGCGCCGGGAGTGGGGTTGCGAATTTGTTTGTTAGTGAAGTGGCGGTAAAAGTTTCGACATTCGAATTGCTTTTCCAAAGCTGCGGTCCTAATTGCTAGAGGCTGAAAGTTTTATTCGTTTTAAAATATTGTTGCTTAATATTGTTTGTATTTGTATATGTCGTATCAATTCATACGACTTATTGAGACAAATATACGTGGTATATAATATCTGGTAGAGCTATGCTGCAGCTATATTAGTAGTATAGTTGTAGCACGAATGGGTCGGCTCGACCGGGGAACGACCACGCTCTCACAGAATACCAGCGTGAAATAGTAGCTTAATGCTGCTGTATTTCGTATGGTGAGTGTAGAGAACCGGAGACCCTTTTTACTGGAAATGAGGCATTCCATCTCAGTCCTCACGGGTGACAACGCATCTGCATTTTGATTTGTAATGGAAGATAGATGTAGATGTCTATGGGCCGCAGCAACCACTTACCATCAGGTGGACTGTGTGCTCGTTTGTCACCCTATTCTATAAAAAAAAAAAAAAAAAATAGAACATACTTCGTTACGATATTTGTGATATTATTTGTTATGATATAAAAATACTCTAAGTTCTTAAATTCTTTGTAACCAGGCTGTTATTTTACGCCGGTATTCTGTGAGAGCGCAGTCCTTTCCCGGTCGACCCATTCGTGCTACAACTATAATATTATAGTAGGTAGCTACAGCGTGACTCTACCACGTCAAACATAATACTCAAATAGCTTACGAAAGTGTGTCGTTTAACAAATCTTTCTTTTTTTAATATAAATTTATAGTTTGCAACTTTTTATATCCACCTAAAATATATATTTAATATTTTAAGCTTTAAGTTTTTTATCTTTAAAATTATATTGGCCAATCTTTCATGCAATTTTAAAAAAAGCATATTTTTTATAATTTACAATTCATTGTTAACTGACTATTGTTGGGCACTATCTGCAAAAAACTATAAACCAATAATACTGCGTTATGACATTCGAAGATTAAGATGAAATGCCTCACAACCTGTAACTATACTGACTTTTTATACACTTCAGACCGACACACAGCATTTGTTACACTGCCATGTAGTGTCAGAAATAAGATAGAAGGTGACACTGGCCCAAGAGGGAAGAATGCCTAATGCATAAATATTAGTAAAAGAAGAGAAAAGTCGTGGCAGCTCAAAAGCTAAGTGCTTACCCCAAATTAAGCGAGCAACCCGGATTCGATTCCTGCCTGATTCAATGAAATTGTTAATTTCAAGTTTAAGTATTTATTTACAATTTGCTATCGGTGATAGAAATCATCGCGATATAGCTTGCACGTGTGAGAAATAAAATAATTCGAAAACATCCACTAACAGGCACTGCAGCAGCTCGGCAGACTACGAGCTCTGCAACTCTCTCAGAAATGAGAGGAGGCTGTAACCAGCAGTGGGACATATATAGTCTGTAACTTTACATTTACTTAACTCATTTAGCGCACCCGAAAAAGAAACTCCTCGAAAAAACGTAAAAACGACGATAGCATAATTGTGGGGTGCGATCCGTGAACTCAAAAGCCGTGGGGTGTTTTATACAATAAGGGTGCAAGAAACGAGTACACAGTCAACCTGATGGTAAGTGGATACTGTGGCCCAATCATATCTAACCTTGATTAAGAATCAAAATGCAGATGCATTTCAGAAAGTAACATTAACATTCTCCCGCTATAAAAATCTGTCAAATATTTGTGGCACCGCCCTGGGGACAGAAAAAGTCGTGGATGCCTTCATTACTTCGAAGACTGGGCGCTATGGCAGACATCTCATATCTCCAAAGTGTTTTATCCCACAGATATGCAAGTTTCCTCAAGATGTTTTGCTTCACCGCCGCACACATGGTAAAATAACACTTAAAATTGCAATTTACAATTTCAACAAATTGGAGTTAGCAGGAATTGATCGACCCCGGGTTTCCCACATACCACGGTGTTATTGCTTACGAAGACAAACAATGCTTATACTATTGTGTCCAGTCTTAAGAATATAGAGCCAGTATAACTAAAGACTGTGAAATATTCCACCTTAGTCCTCAGAAGTGACAACGCATATATAGACTTCTTTGTTTGAAGTTGGTTTCAAGTACCCATTAGCCGCAGTAACGCCTTACCATCAGGTGGACTAAAGTTAGTTTGTTTTTAGTGTAACAGTAACAAACGAACACACAAATCACAGTAGGTGACAGCTTTAGCGCATAGAGATATAAAATCCTCGATTAAGAATCAAAACGTAAATTCGTTATCGCCCCTGAGAACTAAGATGGAACGCCTCATTTGCAGTAACGAATAAAATATACGAAACACAGCTACATTAGGCTACTATTTTACGCAAGTATGTTGTGAGAGTTTCTTAATATTAGGCCATGGCTCTGTCACGTATAAATTTGTCACTTCGGTTTTAAAAAAGCCTAGCTGTCACGGCTTAATACTACTACTTATTACTTGCTTACTTACCAACTTACTAAAAATATTTTAACATATTTTTGACACCGAAAACATAATGCCCAGTTATGTCTACAAAAGGCGCTTTGGCCTGTCGCTATCGGTCAATACAATGCTCAAAAAGACGCGCCTCTGTTTGCTTTCCTATTTATTTTTTATCATCTTCTATTTGATCGCTCTACACAATCAAAAAACGACTGGACACACACGGTCACAGATAATAATACGATAACAAAATTATACAACATCAGTATTGTAAAAAGATCTTTATTTAAAATTACGCCTTATGACAAACGCCAATAAAATGGTTACATTTTTTCCAAAAACTAACCAAAGTTTGAGTTTTCAAATTTTGCTCTTACCTACTTGAGGGACAAAAGGTTAATTTATTATAATTTATTATTATTCTGAGGGTTCCGTACTTCTGAATAAAAAATGGACTCCTTATAGGATCACTTGCTGTCCGTCAAGACTGTTTGTAATACAAGTAAATACTGAGGTTGTAAATAAAAAAGTAAATACTAAGGTGAAAAATGTTCAGGCTTCTAAGCCAACGTAGTTAAAAGATACGGCCACTTATGTCACATATTTTATGATACTGGCAAACTTATTCATCAAAACCTATAGGGTACTTGCCACTAACCTAGAATCATGTAATTTGAGAAGAAGCAGTCTTAAGGCAAGAGTCAAGACTGCACTAGTAATCTAATAACCGTAAATTTTTAGTTGTATAATAGATTAGATTGTTTTGCGAATACAAAATTACATTTGCAGTTCGGCTATCAACCGATGTATGGGAGAATATTTTTTCTACTACAAAGTTCTCCTTAAGCATCCTGACGGACGTGCTGAGAACCAATATTTATTGACCTGCTTCCCTCGAGACTGCTGATCATCTGAGCCGTGGTAGCAGCTTTTTTTCTAATTGTTAATTGCAATTTAAAGTGCTGATTTACCACGTGCTTGGCGGTGAAGGAAAATATCGTTAGGAAACCTGCATGTCTGAAAAATACACAATGGGGCAGCGCGGTGGACACTTCCTCGCCCTAAAACTTTCTCACAAATGAAAAAAGGTCTGTGCCCAGTAGTGGGACGAACATAGACTGTAAGTTTAACTTCGATACTTACGGTTTTAATTTTGATACTTACGTTATAACTTTACATACGTATCTATCATAAATAAATGAAAAATTGTCTATCTTTGTCATTTCACAGCATTTGTGTACCGGAATCGAAAACGGACAAAGATCGTCAAGGTCTATATTCCCGGGATGGATGAACTATCGACAGATATTATGTTTATTCGGAACACTCGGTCCTACTTGCTTTTGTCCAATTTATATTATAATAATAGGACTGCGAATATGGTTAGGAAACCTGCAAACCTTCTAATCAAAGAATATAACCACTCTCAAACAAGCAGTTGAATGAATTTTAATGCAAAGCCATAACAGGCAAATATATTTCAACAGCATATTATGAGGAAAGTAAAACATCCTAACGAAAAATAAAACATTTCTCATATTAGGGTTCCGTTAATTAATATATCCTAGCCTAACTTCCATCTTAATCGGGTTAAAAAACTAGGCAAGATTTTGATCAACATATAGCCGATGTAAAGCTACGAAATATAGACCAGAAGGAGAACACCTCAAGCTGTGAGATTTAGTCTACAAAAAAATTCAGAAGGCAATAAATAAAATAAATCTAAACCACCATATTCACTATCAAACAAGAAACGATTTCAATAATAAGTCTTTACCTATGAAATGCCGTTCTGCAGTATTTGGCAATTTCTAATCAAAGTAATTTTTGCTTGGCTAAGAATTCTAACTTCAAATTAATTTTATTTTAAAAACATGGAATTCTTTTTTTTTTTCAAAGTTAATCTTTTGTTTACTGACTCCTTTACGTCATCATAGGATACGTTAAAAATTCGAGTAATTATGGAATATTAGTATCGGCATAGCAGCGACGCGGCACAAGCGGCACGCAACATCAACGACGTTTACGGAGCGAATACTACAAACGAACTCACCACCTGTTATTGGTTTCCTCGCTTCCGTTCTGAAAATTTCGAGCTGAAAAATGAACCCCGTGGTCTTCTGGAAACTTTGGTCAACAATGACGAATTAAAGGCGATTGTGGAAGCTTCTGATACTCAATCTACGGCTGAATTAGCAGCAGCAGCAGCGACGTTAGCATCGAAACAATATTAGTTCCACGAACTCAATGATTGCCAACGCAAAGGACGCGTCAAGACGTGCCTTGCACTGCTCAACAGGCATACAAACGAAGGAATATATTTTGAAACGCATTGTTACCTGCGACGAAAAATGGATCCTAGTTCAGGACCTAAACAATGCCCTAAACGAAAATTTATCCCTAGAAAAGTGATGGTCACTGATCAGTTTCCGTTGTAGTTCATCACAGCTTCTTACCAAACGAGATGAGTATTACTGCAGATGTGTAGACGGTCTCCAAGTTACAAAAGTTGGAGTTAGAAGTTCTCCGTTATCCGCCGTCCGAGGAGTACCTTGCGCTTACACCTACTTCTACTTTTTCCAGAATTTGGATCAATTTAATACCCGAGAGGCAGAGCAAAATACTTTTTAAGAATTTGTTGCCTCCCGTCCAGCTGCTTCTTCATGAAAGCTTCAGTAAACTGCACTGATTGCATGGATGATACTTTGATTAAAATAAATAAAAAAATATAGAAAAAAATTGCGTTAACTTATTTCTTAAAAAACGGCAATTTCACAGATAGACATAAACGAAACAAAGCGTTGCCTCATATCGAGAATCATATCGATGTATCGCTGTTTACCCAACTCGATTAAGTCTGACGGAGATACGCCAAAAATGCCCGATAAAAAACCGATACGATTTTTTCTTGGGCGAGATATTTTGTTATTTCCCTTGCGCTTATCATGTTTATTTGGCTCGCAAACACAGTAATGAAAGAATTGATAGTGAGGCGGTCGACGACCCCAATTTTTTATTTAGTTTATTCCGAAGACGTTCTTAGATTCGATCAGTGTTTGTATTTGATATTGTAGGAACATGAATTGAGCAAAAAGCAAAAACTGAATCAAGCATAAAAGGCATTATTGTGAACTTAATTCGAACTTTTTACTATTTTTACACTTTTTGTAAATATAATCTTTAGTTGTATCCTTCATGACTTCAAATGCCTTTATAAAGTAGGGTTTCCTATGTGGTAAAGTGCTTCTGCATATGGCCATAGAAGAAATGGTAAAGCTCGACCAGAGAAGGACCACACAAAGAATACCGGCGTGAAGTAGCAGCATATTGATGCTGTGTTTCATAAAGAGAAAAAGTGTGTAGTGTGAAGTGAAAAAACAGAAGCCATTGAATTCTTCCGTACAACTCTCGAAATACGGCAGCACGATAACAATAAAATTGTGGCAAATTTCTTACTTCCAGGCTCAGATTTTTGACTGTGTTGGTTTTATATGATATTCAATAATTGGCTACGAATCCATAATCACAGTACGCGAGGAACCTGGAATGTAGCTCCACTGGCCAATTGAAATCATTAATTACAATTTTACATGCCGATTTGCCAGGTGAAGGAAAATCTCGCAAGGAAACGAGCAAGTCTCAAAATTAGCTTAACGGTTGGACGAATATAGACGCATAGTAAACGTATATAGGCGGATATATAAAGACGCTCCAACTGTGATTTATTTATATATTTATAAAATATTTATGTCCTTTTTTAGTTAGTCCTCTATTTTACGCTTCTTAAGGAGGTCAAACTCTTCCTGCGTAGTTAGTGTGAGCAAGTCTCCCAGAAAATGCACATCAGTTGTAATTTGATAAAATATAATAGTGTAGTAGTAGTGCTTTTAAAACGTAGCTGAGTGATGAAGGCGTTGGAATCCATCAAGCCAGTTAGTCCCGTGTATGTCGTAAAGCGAATAAGGGTTATACGACACTTCAATAAAATATCCAAGTTTTACCCAATCTTTACCCAGTCCGACGATGGAAAGAAGCGTCAAAAGTGTGAAACGTCTGGTACTTCGATAATAATTCCACCTGCAAAGCGCGACGACAAATCCTTCCTCCTAGGGAGACCATGTCCCACAGTGAACTCTTACGGCTGATGAAGAAGAATATAAATTTGTATCACAATGCTGTACACAAGCCTCATCTTATTTTTGAAAGACTCTCGGCGCAGGAAGTGAGAAGTGACCAAGTAAAAGTGGTTGGTCACAAGGCCACCTCTCATTTTTAGAAAGAGGTATGAAGCAACTTTAAAATTTCCTCGAAATATTTTATTTCCTGAACATATCTACCTACAGGTTTCCTCATGATTTTTCCCTTGCCTGCGTGGTGGTAAATCAGTACTTAAAAAGCAACTAACAAATTCATTCGGTTTTTCACATAGTGTGAAATTTACGGCGGTTTTAGCTCCTAAGCTTCCATGGCTCGGTTAAATATATATCTAGTATATAAGTTCTCTTTATTTTGATTCTTAATCGAAGACAGATGTAGATGCCTGTGAGCCACAGCATCCGCTTACCATCAGGTGGACTGTGTGCGCGTTTGTCACCCTTATTCTATAAAAAGCTAGCATTTGTCGCGGTACCATAAAGAGATTCAATCCCGATCTAATCACATGGAAAATACAATGCAAATAAATACATTCAACAAACAGTACTGAAAACCTCAGCGTTCCGAACTCGAACTATCATTCTCCCTCAGTCCATTCGAATAATTACAATCGACTCGCTGACAATCGCGCGATTCTATCACAAAGCTCGCATAATCGGACGCAGTGTCGCCTCACACCCCAAGACAATACGTAGCAACCACCCGCACCCACATTCAAATTTAAACCTTATTCCATGAATATTAGATTAATATTCTATTGACCATGCGCCGTACATAGTGAAGGGTATGGAATAACACTCGATTGTGATTCGGACAATGCAATAATCCGTGCATTGTTGAATCGACATTGTTGTTTTAAGGGCGGCGCGCGCTCTCGACAATTGTGTGCTTTATTGCATAAATAATAATGATATTCTGTCCAGTGGCATTTCATTGTGTCGTTTTGTTGGCGTGCTTATAGAATTTGTGGAAATTAAATAATTAAACGTGATACTGATGTTTTGATTTTGCGCCATAATGTAACAAATAAGTCTGATAATTATTTTAAAATCAAATCACACACTTTTCTAGGCAAATGCTCTTATTATATCTTAGGAGTCCGTTCGTATTGGTGATCTCTTACCTATATCAACCACGATGCGACTGTGCACTCGCTGCAGTGTTCTGTTTGAAAGGTAAGGGAGACTATAAAACAAAACAGGGTCCCAGTGCGTAAGAGTTTGGTGGCGACCCCGTAATACCACGGGTTCAAATTCCCCACAGAACAAGTTGTTGGCATGGTCTGGATGTTTATCCATGTGCAATTTATGTATGTATAACGCCACCTGGTAGCAATTAAAAATATACGAATAAACAAGTGGTAAATTAAAAAAATGCACAGCCGACTTCAATATAAATAAAATGAGAACATCACCAATATAGTCGAAGTCATTTAAATACGCATTATTAAGGATAACTCAAGAACTACTTGTCAGATCTTAAGCAATTTTATACTAAACAGCACTTCGATCAATAATTTTTAATATTTCTTCTATTTTCGTATTTCTTCTGTCACATTTCATTCGCATCGATACTAAAACAGCATTGTTAATTGCCATACGTGCCTTTTATGACACGTTCTGATTCTGATTTCGCACAATAGAGTGAAGAACCGCTTTGACTCTGTGTCTTGCATTCACTTGTCGTTCTATGTCCTTGTCATGTCTACCATCCCTGCTAAAGCGAACTTTTTTGAACTTAAAAAAATATTGTTGATGTGGGCTTGAAAGGGAGTAGTCTGGATATTGAGTAATTTTCTTATAATATAATATAATAGTAAAAATTAATTATTTAGCTCGAAGAACCTTTAACCGATGGGGAAGAAAGGTTCTCGGGTGGCAGCCTCATACCGGCAGATGAAGTGTAGGGCGTTCTCCCACTAGATGGAGACCTGGTATGGAATGCAAGAAGTCGATGGATTCAGGTGGTTCAGGACCATGCTTTGTGGCATTCCTTAAGGGAGGCCGATGTTCAGCAGTGAACTTGTGAAGGGTTGTAATAATGATGATGATAACTTTCTCAATAAATATCTTTTTTATCTACTTATTTCAGCAGAATTATAAAATCATTGCATGATAATTGTGCGTAGTTACGTCCGAAAGATCCAACCCACTAAAATATACTTTGGTGTTTTAATTTAAGTCTGGATCGGTTTTATTTCAGTTCAATATGGTTTGCTTAGACTTGTTTCAATTTTGCTAGATTTTTTATGGAAAGAAAGCATAGAAATTAATACTTATAACTTTAAATTAATTTAAAATATCTGTGTTACTTATTATTACTTACTTTTGTGTAATTACTTTTTTACTAATCAGTTATTGGCATACTCTTGTCCACACTAGTGCTGTGCTGAGGCAGGGTAAAAGAATTCACCACCCTATAACCATCCCGTGGGTGGCGTAAGAGGTGACAGAGGGAAACTGCTTCAGGAGATGGGCGGCAGAATCTTTTAATAATAGTTGAATAAAAAAATTGTGTTTGCCAGTTTGCAGCAATAGACTTTTGATAGGCTGTAATGGTAACAAATATACCGCTCTCTCAGGTTATCTATGTCCTATGTTAATCAAGGTGCTTTTGACAGGCTGTAATGTTAACGGTTTAGTATTGTCCCACAGGGCTCTACATATGAAAGAGCATCCCGATTACAAATACCGACCGCGGAGGAAACCGAAGGCACTGGTGAAGAAGGAACCGAAATTTGGGTTCGGTATCAGTGGTCTAATGGCGCCCGTACCGCGGCTTATCACGCCGTCCCTGCAGCATCCGATGCCACAGATACCAGTGCCACACCACCTTCTGCCCGAGAAACCTGATCTTGGCAGGGCACTATTTCCACCGCTACCGTATCCTTTCTACCCGTTCGCAAAGCTACCTTCTGATGACGGGAAGTTAGCAGCGGAGCTGGCGCATTTGCAGGTGGGTGTCGCTTACTACGTTTCATACACGATATAACAAAGGTTTAAGAGCCTTGGTAGCGCTGGTGCTAAGACTCGCCATAAATGTCACAGTAAGCAACAACTTATACATGGTATAACCACGCTGCAACTATATTATGGTTGTAGCACGATTGTCGGCTCTACCGGGGTAGGACTACGCTCTCACAGAATACTAGAGTAAAATGGCAGCCTAATGCTGCTGTTTTTCTTATGATGAGTGTAAAAAACCGGAGACCGGACCGGTCTAGGCGAGAAAATTGCTCCTTTTTACTAAGCAATGCTTGGTTTCTGCTTGACCACCTGATGGTAAGTAGTGTATTTTATTTATTTATTTAAAAGGTAAACACACAATACTCATGTAGGTATGACAATATCACAAAACATACACGTTTCAGTTAGCCATAACATCAGATTAGTTTCTGGATTTGTTTTGTATATGGTGACAAACGAGCACACAATCCACCTGATCGCAATCCATCCAAAACGCATATGTACACACAAGCAGAACACTAATTTTACTTTTTTTATGGAACAAGGGTGACAAACGAGCACACAATCCACCTGATGTTAAGTGGATGCTGTGGCCCATAGACATCTACATTTATCCTCGATTAAGAATCAAAATGTGGATGCGTTGCTACCCCTGAGGACTAAGATGGAATGCCTTGTTTCCTGTAAAAAGGTTCTCCGGTACTCCACACTTACCATACGAAACAGAGCAACATAGAGCTGCTATGTTAAGCTGGTATCTTGTAAGAGCGTGGTCCTTCCCTGGTCGAGCCGAGCCATTCATGGTACAACCACAATATAGCTGCAGCATGGCTCTACAGCGTATAAAACCTTATTTTATCCTATTGATAGAAAAATAATGAAAGCTCAATATTGTAAAAAGTTACGTTTTTCTGCAGGCACTATATGGCGGTGCATTATACAGCAGCGCGTTTTACAGCAACGCCCTCTCCCCTTGCGGATGTCCTCCAAGGAGGTCTCCGTCACCACCTACAACTGACGTGAAACGACCCTTGGCGTACGTCCTTATGAAGAGCGATGAAGAACCGCCCCAGCACGTTATATGAAGACCGGTACCGCTCCCAGCCAGGCCTCTACATCATTGGGAGCGACCTTCTACGTCCATGCAAGAGAGGGACAGCCCTGATAGTGTGTAAGGTGAAAAGACTGAACCACTGAATTTGTTATTACAAGTGACTATGAAAGTGATATACTTGAATGGTGTTAGAATAAATACACAGTTGTGAATATAGAATAAATAATCTAAAATGTTCTTCCAATAAAAATTGTTAACATAAAAGAAGGATCAGGTAAGCAGTTATTTAGTTCAATATTGAATGAACTTTGGGTTTCAAGGGGTTGTTACCGGTGTTTCATTGAGGATTAAGCCATTCATCGAGACAATTAATGCAAATTTTGATAATAATTTATATTTTGGTTTTGAAAAACTTAAACCCAATTATCTACTATACTACCTTATCTACTGGTACTTAGCCCTACTATAGTACGAGTACGTGAGGGTAATATGGTCATCCAATTAATATGGTCATCCGGTCAATATGGTCATCCAGTTAATATGGTCATCCGGTGAATATGATCATCCGGTTAATATGGTCATCCGGTTAATATGGTCATCCGGTTAATATGGTCACTTTCTTATAACTCAAAAACTACAGCCCTGTTTGCAATAGATGATTCTGTAACACGATAGCTGTTCATCAGTCAATCAAATATAAAAGGGTCAATAGGGCGCTACTTCGTCGACACCATATTTACAGTTGCCAATACAGTAAATATTTTAGTCGATTTTAGTGTTGTGTAGTATAGTTAGTCTTTTTAGCGTCGGTTTTTTGTAGTGTTCCTAATGATTGCCAAAGCTTCTTTGCTATTTTTCTTAATGTATTAGTTTAAGTATACAACGTTGAAGTTTTGTCTCTGTATTCCACCTAGTTTTATAGGGCGGCACAGCATAAGGGAAATATTACCCTCACGTACCTTGGTAAATCTTCATTCCACATTGTATTAAATACAAATAAAAAAACAGCAAGCTCTACATTTTTAGATCTGTTACGAAAACGAACAGTTCAAGATTTTTAACATATTTTCCGTTGCTTTTCACTAAAGTAACAAACATTTATGCGTTTGACTGAAGTAGATACTATTGTAAAATTTTCAAATACGATGAAAAGGGAAGAATTACTTGTAAACATATATTCAAACGTATCAATTATTTAATGAAAGAGTTTGACACAAATGATACGAATAAATTTTGCAATGGTTTATCGAAATATTATTATCCTAATCGCATACGAAAACGGAGTTATTAAAGTTGTTAAGAATTTATTCGCACATATCCGCTCAATAAAATAAAATGATATGCCTTACCTAGTTTGAAGAGAACCTCCCGCCCCCCCCCCCCCTCAATTGCGTGCAATAATCCCGTCATCATTAATCCCAGCACCACTACTCCCAACACCACTACACTAGGAAAGACACTCCTTCGACGATAATACCACAAGTGTTTCGCCTCTACACGAGGCATCCCCAGGTGATGTAGACTGCGGTGGTTGACCGCTAAGTGAATTCACTTAGCGGTCAGCCACCATTAAATTATACACCACATTTAATATAATGGATTCCCGCAAAGTAACGCCTGATTCTATTAATTAACGAAGTTATTTATAATAACAAATAATTTTTACGTTTGAAAATAAGCCAAATGTAAAAGTTAGACAAAGTCAAACCTGTAAATAATATAATACAAAACACGAGTAGATAATATTTTAATTAGAAAAAAGCAAGAGGCCATAGATATTATAAATAATCGTATAGATGTTTGTAAAGATATAAAACTTACGTTTTTTGAGAATTGTTAAATAAAGATTTCAAAATGTACATGAGCGCGTCATTCAAGTTTCAAGTTGAGATATGAAATCATGTAACAGCCATTTTTTATACCTAAATGCTATGAGATTTTTCAGAATCCAACACGTTTACAATTTAAAAATAAATAAGGTCGTAAAATTAAAAATCATTCTAGAACAGTGTACGGGTTCTTATACTACTTTATCATAGTGTCAATATATTATATTGAATATTGTACTAACATAAAAATTATGCAATTAACATTTCTAAGAAATCTTTCTTGAATAAATACACAAAATAATTTTTTTAATGTTCTGTTGGAGACAGTATTACTCTGATTCACCCACAATCTAAATTAAATCTAAAAAAATTAGTGACCTTTATACGTCGCAGTCAACTAGCTTAATTAGCCATTCAAATAACAGCCCAGCCATTTAACTTTCAACTAGCCTTAATGATATTTAGTCAATGCATTTCAGCCGATGTATTTAACATTTCATGCCTAATTATGCTCTATGTGTTATATTATATAAATAAAAGCGGCTTTAGACTACCCTAAAGTCGCATCTTAACCTACTGTGTCTGTATTTACAAGATAGGTGCAATGTTGTATTAGACTCATCAGCTGAATATCATTCAGGCCGTTAGTTGAAAGATGCCGTTTAGTAAAAAGGCTAGGCTGTTAATTGAACGGCTAATTAAACTCTTTGGCTGCGAAAAATACGTTCCCTTTATTATTCCTATTTATTCTTAAGACTTCTGAAGAGTCTCATTTTTGAATAATCAACATATAGAGTAGCAAATACCTGAATTTGTTATTGTCTTATATGTACAAAATATTAGCAATTAAAACAACGTAAAATTTAAAAAAGAAGAGAATAAAATTTATCAGGAATGTGCTAAATATTTACAGCTAATCTGTTTTATAACTCGCGGAGCCAAAGATAATGTTGCTTTTATTTTATTGAATTTTATCAAACAGTCAGTTCAAACTACGATGTTTCTATTATTTTCAATCAATGAATATAAATAGCTATAGGCTATGTTTCTCAAATGCATTTGCATAACAATAATCCTCGTAATTAAATAAATATGGACCACATGTTAACTTTTTTTAAACTTCTAACAATTATTTTTATAATTAAATATGTAAGGGAATTTTGGTTAGAGTTATTTAATCAAAATTGTGGTCATTAATCTTAAACCTAATAAAATAAACGTAGTTTGTATATTATGTTCCAATTAGCTCAATAAAATTGTATATAAAATTCTATACTTCAAAATTGCACATCACTATTTATATTCTTAGTCAGCAATTAATAATTATATGAAGTTGAATTAAGTAAATTGTTTTTTAAAACATTCCAGGTTTTCAGACTGACATTTTTCCAGCAACAGCACGTAGTATACTTTATTCATGAAAGATGCAATATTGTTATAATCTGTGTTAATATTTTTACGTGTAAATATGTTATGTAAGTTGTTATTACGATAAATTTGAGAGCAAATATGTGACGTAATTTTGAACAGAAGTTGAATTTAATCATTGTATATTTTTGTTCCTTTTTGATTAATTATATTTTTATATCTATGATATTTTAAATACTTAAATAAAACTGTACTTATAAAACTAGACAGCAAACTTTTAAGTTTATAATTGGTGGTATAACCTATAACCTCCTATTATTTCCAACCGTAATTTTTCTTTTTTTTCGTGAACAAATTTATATACATGAATACTGTAAACCACCATTAGGTTTTTAATTTCAATTTTCGATTAAAATATTTCTCACTTTAACCATATATTTCAATCTGATTTCCCACCGAAAATTCGAATTTTGTTGATAGTAATGAGTATGTTAAATTGTTTAGGTTATTATTGTTAGATTGGTGTTTGTTTATTGTTATCATTTTATACACATTCGTTTTTTATATCAATCTTGAAAAATAATTATGAAGATAGATTTAATAAAGGAATCTAGGTTTTGTAACACGGTTTCATTTAAAAAGCAATCATCAAATAAACTATAAATTAAAAACATGTCTGTGTTTTTATACCTTTTCTAGATTTGACCTTTTTATCATCCCGGCTTCGCTATTTTATCAATTATTACATTTTTCAACAATTTTTTTTGAATTTAAAAAAAAGTTTTTCGAATTCAATATAGCCCGAATCAGTCCTGGTATAGCTCTCTATCTTTTCATTAAGTTTCATTAAAATTAGTTCTGCCATTTCGATGGTAAGCCAGGACAAACGCAAAGAGGTTTTTTTAAACGGTTATTCATATTTTGATGACATCCAAATATCCATCCCTGCTCAATCGAAGGTAATTTTTTCGATATTGCGGACAAACATTTCCATTTTATTTATAATATATTTTATAGGATAAGGGTGACAAACGAGCCCACAATCCACCTGATGGTAAGTAGTTGTGCGGCCCATAGGACATTAATCCTCGATCACGAATCTAAATGCAGATGCGTTGTCACCCATGAGGACTAAGATGGAATATCTCTTTTCTAGTAAAACACGTCTCTGGTTCTCTACACTCATCATACGAAACACAGTAGCGTTACGCTGCTAGTTTACGCTGGTATTCTGGGAGAGCGTGGTCCTTCCCCGGTCGAGCCGACCCATTCCTGCTACAACTATACTACTAATATAGGTGCAGCAAGGCTCTACCACGTAGATCACGGGTTTTCTGGACAACCAGCTTTTGTTACATAGAAATACGTCATTGCTTTTTCTAACCGTGACTTATCTTTTTATAAATAAGGCATTTAAAGACAAACTAAGGAAATGCCGATGAATTTTTGACATTAATATTTGCCCTCTTAAAAATTCTAGACATCTAATAAATATTAGAAGATATATTCGCATCATAATTGAAAAGAAACGTCACAGTCATGTTGGATTTCGAAGAGCAATCAAATCATTATTGTTTCAATTAATCCTCACAGCAACTGCTAAATCTTGGCGTCTCTGAGAGGGTTGGCAGGCGGGAGTGGCGATGTAACATTTGGCGGAGTGGCGAACCGGCCTGTTAAACTTTTTGACATACATATGCTTATTTCGCTGTATGTTGAGGACCATTTCTTGGAATTTTCTTTCGTCAACCTTTATGACAATCACGGAATGTGATCACTCTTTTAATACCACATATTTACGATATGATTTTTTTTTAAATTTGACAAATTTCTAATGCAACAAAAACAATTTGTACATATGTGACCCTAGCTCCTGTAAAAGGTCAACTTGAGAATATGGATCGTAATCCAATTCTGTAAAAGTATTTCAGTACAAAAATAAAAAAGAAGGATGAAAGGAGCTTACCTGGAGTTTTAATATTTCCCGTCCCACATTATATCTATCAAACCTATCCTCGACTGTCATCTTGTATTATTTTATTGTTCATTTTACTTAATTTTCTAATTCCTGTACCTCATCTATTCGTCATTCGTTGTAAACAACAGTTCTTTATGCTAAAAGGTTGACGGAAGGAACGGTATCGCAGGAAACTTGCTAAAACATAGTCTAAAGATTTAAGTAGGCAATGCAAAACTACTAAATATGTGATGACACATTTTTTGAAATACTTTAAAGGAAGTAAAATAAAGTCATAGGCCATCTACGTCTAACTACTGGGCACAGGCCTCTTTTCCTCTCCAATAAGGTTTTAGGGCAAGAAAATGTCTGCGCTGCCCCAATACGTGCTGGCCGACTTCACATATCATCAAAATTTATATAATTTTTTCATTTCTCAGACAGGCATTTCACGATGTTTTCCTTCACGGCAAGGTTAACAGTGTTGTGATATAAGCATAGAAAGTCGCCAAAAAACCATCTATAATTTTAGCTTCAAGGGATGATGATGAGGAAATAGTACCACTGTCAACTGAAGTAGCCGTCAGTAGTAACTATTTATGTTGTGATTATTTATATTTACACGAATTCTTGGCATTGAATAAACTAATGTGGCGGAATGAATATGATACTTTTACGATTGCAATAGGCGATGGATGCACGACCCCTCACTACGCGTTGCCCACGCAAAGAAGACCCAAATGCCGGAAACATCTGTGACTCAAGATGAAACAGTGCTCGTCGCGTCTAACTCGGCCAATAGTGATTAGTGAAACAGTGTTGTTAAAAGTGTTGTCCTATTGCAGTGCACAGATTGAAAGGTTGGAATATCGAAACCTACGCGCTCCTCGACGAAGGCACCAAGATCTCACTTATCGATGATGAATTCGCTCGTGAACTAGGTGCGGAAGGACCGACGAGGTCATTGAACATCCGAGGTGAAATAGCCAGCGTGGGGCTTACAGACGCGCAGAGAAAACAGGAATACGTGACAGATAGTCACCTCAGTCCCCCGTAACCACGGGTGCATGGTGCACCCGGAACGTCAGGAATTAAAAATAAGTAGAATCAAAAGCCATAAAATCCGTAAAAGTAGTTATATTCTACGTGTAGTGTTCGCGAAAATATAAAAAATATTTGATTTTACGGATATATCCCGTTTAATTTTACTTATTTTAAATCTTGTCGTTCGAGGGGTTCGACGTTTGGGTCTACCTTCAGCTAAAAATAAGTTAAATTAAACACGATAAATTTCATGAAATTAGTTTTATTCAATAGAATTTAATATTTATTTTAAATCAACAAGAATTAACAAATAATTTACCATATTCACTGCCATTTATTCTATGATACTGGTTATTCTTAACACATAACACTTTGATTTCTTATATTTACGCGAACACTACATATTGATTAAAATGCGATAAAATCCGTAAAAGTAGTTTTAATCAACGTAACACTTTTTAAAGTTTTGCCTTAAAAAAATTATAAGAATAATATTAATTTGGAGAAAATTGAGAGTATAATCGAAAGAGACATGTGTTCGAACAACCCCGCACTCTGGAAGCACTCGAAGAGTCACCCGCCCAGCAACATCTTTAAAAACAACGGGGGAGAGGAATTAATCCGGAACGCACTCGATTATCGTCGAATAAACACTCAGACGACTGAACAATAGAGGGCACGACGCACATGTTCAAATATAAACCAACCAATCGACTCCTTTCAAGATTATTTTTTTAGAGAACTAGTAATATTTTTACTGTATAACTCTTTTAAAACAATCTTATCTTTTTGAAAAAATTGTACATCGCAACATCATAAACTACATATGTACAATGTACATACTTAGTCGGGTCATAAGTTCTGTCAAAACCTTATTATTTAAAAAATTTGAATCACCAATTTTAAAAATACAACGTTTGCGCTTGCCGAAAATAAAAAGACATTAATTTTCATTCATTTTCAAATATGGAAGTCAACGTGTGTCGAAGTGAAGGTCGAAGAAAGTAGATAGAGTAGCGGTTATCGCGTTGCACCGCTGTGGTTACGCGTCAAAAGAGATTTTCGATATTCTATAAAAATTGAAAATAACCCTACGATTTGTTTATTGCACTATCAAATGATTCACTAAAAATTCAAGCTTCGAAGATCGTAAGAGGGCCGACCGACCTCGTACATCTAGGACACCCGCAATCATCAAAGCAGTGAAGGTGCGGTCCAACGAAATCCTGTTCGTAAACAAAAATCTTAGTTCTCCAGATGGGCCTAAGCAGAACCACGATCAAAAGAGTAATCAATGAAGATCTAGGACTACGAGCTTATCGTAAGAAGACCGTACATTTTTTTAAACGAGCGTTTGAAAAAAATTAGGCTGAATAGACCTCGCGCATTTTACGGCGGTACGCGGGAAATAATACCACGAAATTTTATTTTTGGATAAAAATTTTTTTAACATCGAAGAAAGTTATAATAAACGAAATGATAAGGTGTATGCCCACACCACTGAAGAAGCCGGGTTCAACGAGCACAATATCCTTCGTCATTCATGGTTTGGCTTGGAGTCTCATATTCAGTCGTAACTGAGGTGTTTTCCTGTGAAAAAGATGTAAAAACAGTGCCGAGGTGTACCAAAATAGCGTCATGACAAACATAGTGGAACCTCTTTCTCAAACAATGTTCAAAAACAGACATTGAATATTCCAACAGGACTCTGTACGAACTCATAAGGCACGAAGCACGCAAAACTGGTTGACCGCCCATGGAATTGACTTTATCGGACATGAAGACTGACCCTCTTCAAGTCCTTATTTAAGCCCACTGAAATATAAAATATGGCAGCATTTGGAGGAGAAAGTCTGCCCTAAACCTCATCAGAATTTGGAATCTCTCCGAGCATGTTGATCCGAGGTGCGTGCTGCGATTGATGATTGGCCGCGTCCATTAAGGGCATGTATTCAAAATAGGGGGGGGGGGGAGCATTTTGAATAATTTGAATAAAATTGTATTCTAAATTAAATTACCTTTCATTTTATATATAATTATCAAAAAGTGTATCCTATACCTTTAAACGAGCAATTATTTATATATATATATATATATATATATATATATATATATATATATATATATATATATATATATATATATATATATATATATATATATATATATATATATATGTGTATATATATATATGTGTGTAATCGAAATCTCGGAAACGGCTCCAACGATTTTCATAAAATTTTGTGTGCAGGGAGTTTCGGGGGCAATAAATCGATCTAGCTAGGTTTTATTTTTAGAAAATGTCCTTTTGTCCCTGTTTTTAGGCAATAAAAAACTGCTACAATATCGTTAGAATAAGAAGGTAAATTTTGACAGTTTTTTAATGATTATAAATAGTTTAATTGGTATATGGAGCGGTCACAAAATCGTAATACCATGGTTCGAGCCCAGACCGACCGACCGACTTTTTTTAATCCTTTCCTTTCCTTTCTTTTTTGAGAAAGTCTATTTTTCGTGCCCTTTTTTAAGTATTTTTAAAAACACGAAAATTTAAATTAAACTAATTGCACTCATGATTTTTTATTCAAATAACCAGTTCAGTTTTCTCTATTATGTCGCTAAGATCAAAAAATATTATTCGTATTTCATCAGTATGTAATTTGTATCTAAATATAATTTCCAAAACACACGAATCAAAAAAAACCGAGCGAAAAATACCGAGCAAAGCTCGGTCAACCGGGTACTACATATTAATTTTATGAAAAGTTTTTGACAGACCTTATGACCTGACTAAGTATAAACAAACACGCATCCAGAGGTGGAACAATTAATTGAAGGTCATGCAAATTGTTGCTCCGTGCGGGATTTGAAAACTTGCAATTTATGTTTAGTATTTAGGATTTTTAAATAAGTTAACATATTTATATTTTAATAAAATGAAAATGTAGAGTAATAGCCCCTCATGCTAAGAACGTTCTCAATTGAGGATATATATATATATATTACAGCCCTTCACAAGTCCACTGCTGAACATAGGCCTCCCCCAAGTAATGCCACAAAGCACGGTCCTGAGCCACCTGCATCCATCGATTTCCTGCATGTCTTACCAGGTCGTTACTCCATCTAGTGGGGGGTCGCCCTACACTACGCCTACCGGTACGAAGCTGCCACTCGAGAAACTTTCTTCCCCATCGGTTATCGGTTCTTCGAGCAATATGGCCGGCCGATTGCCACTTCAGCTTACTAATCAGTTGGGCTATGTCGGTCACTCTGGTTTTACTGCGGATATCCTCATTTCTGAGTCTATCACGCAGTGATACTCCGAGCATAGCCCTCTCCATAGCTCGCTGAGCAACCTTCGTCCTCATACGGCCAGCAGTGAAGGACCACGTCTCAGATTCGTAAGTCATCACTGGCAACACGCACTGGTTATACACTTTAGTTTTCAGAGATTGAGGCATACCTGACGAGAAGATGTGTCGTAATTTCCCGAACGCTGCTCAGCCGAGTTGAATCCGTCGATTGACCTCTCGGTCGAAGTTGGACTTACCAGTCGGATTATTTGTCCCAGGTAAACATACTCATCAACAACTTCAAGCATAGTGCTCCCAACAACTACCGGCATAGGTAGGATTAAACATGATCTTTGTTTTGTCCATGTTCATCTTAAGACCTATCCGTTGGGAGACACCATTGAGGTCATTTAGCATAGCGCTAAGGTCCTCCAGCGATTCTGCCATAAGGACTATATCGTCGGCAAATCGAAGGTAAGTGATGTACTCGCCATTGATGTTAATACCGTATCCTTTCTAGTCCAGTAGCTTGAAAACGTCTTCCAACGCAGCGGTGAAGAGTTTCGGGGATATAACATCACCCTGTCTTACACCTCTCTGCAGTTGGATAGGTTATATATATGTCTAAAACCAGACCAAAATATAGTATCAATAAATGGATATTGTATTTCACTGTAATAAGATAAATAGCGAGCTTGGTCAAAGAAGCTGGTGGAACTTGCACGTCGTAGTATTAATTTTATCTTGATGACGTGTGATATCTCTCACTATACTTGAAGTCCGCTTAAGAATCCTCTCCGCACTGCTGCATATCAATTATGATAAGAAACCTGTACGCAGCCGTGGGATGTAAATGTGTTATTTTAGTTATTTATATTATATTAAGTAGCTTGCTAGGCAGACGTTGTTCTGCCCTTTTCGACAACCCTTTGTTTTGTACTATTAAAAATCCTTAAATTCGCAACACATGGGCATAAAAAATGTCCTATCTCTCAAGCTGGACCAAACTGCACACGGTGTGCAAATTTGACTAAAATCGCTTAAGTTCGCGGACAAACAACGTGACACGTAATTTATATATATAAAGATTAAGATAGAGAGTCCAAACAAATAAAATTCTATTTATCGCGCTCATGAAATTAAGCAGTAAATCTCGCACGCTTTTTATTAGTGCCAAATAAAAAAACAATAATTTTAGGTTACGCGCACAATCGGGAGCAGTCAACGATTAGATGCGCGACATCGATGACGACACAGGGGGTCTGATCCCGAGGGCCTGAACAGCTTAATAGTAGGGTGTCCATTATTTTTCTACGAATTTTACCTTCAAGCCGATTAACCTTTTTTAATTAACTGGCATCCCTTTAATTGTGTTAAAATGAGTTAATATTTTGAATGTCTTTATAAATATTATCGTTGGTGCGTCAGTTAGAGGTCATGTAGCATCTAAACGATTTGATAGATAAGATCACATTGATTCAATAACATTTATATTGCCAGGTCGATTGTTCATAGCTGCGCTAAGTCCCGATAGGTAACACTGTCAAATTATATCAACACATTCTATATTTATAAACTAATTTGACTCATATGTGTATTATATTAGTTTAAAATTAATTTAAATCCTACATTTTATTCTTACCCTTTAAAAGGTCAAGAGTGAATTCAAAGTTAAACTCATGGCAACAGGAGATTGCACAAATATCTCACTAATACGAGTAATGTCTGCATTTACATTATTAATCTGTCTGCTAAATGTGGTATTTATGTCAAATATCGCCAACTGTAAGAGAATGGGAATAAATGAGCCATTTTTATTTATATGTCCATATTAAATACCAATATGTTATTTTATTAAAAAAAATTAAATTAAAAATCAACATATATGTTAACGTAAACTTTTTTCATCATAGTGCATGTGATGATCTGAAATACAAGTACTCAACCTAGTCCAGGCAGGTAGCTAATATTATAAACGTGACTTTTCAATTTCTCTTTTGTAAATTCACATTTTTAAGCTACACATAGTAGATACTAATTTTTATTATTTCTTGCTATTTTTCTTAGACTTATTGTTACTTTATTTAATTGTAATCATATTTGTTCCTGTATGTAAACATGAGTAATTGGAAATAAAATAAAATAATTTATTAATATTATTATTTAAAACTTTATTTATATATTTTTGGTCAGGGCCGTGCGTTGTGGCATTCTTTGGGAGAGGCATTTGATCAGCAGTGAACTTGTGATGAGCTGTAATGACAATTTTAATGATGATTATGATAATGAAAATTATGAATGATAATTAGCTCTGGATTACAATCAGCACGGTGGTACTGCTGATTAATCCAGTGCAGGGTGTTTGGTGCCGGCTTTGCGCTCGCTAAAAAAGTGCAGTGGATTAAAAAAAGCTATTGCGGAAGAAGAACGATTAAAATTTGATTACTTCTAGACACTTATAAAAAAATAAAAAACTGTCTCTTCCTGCTCTCAGTTTGTCTTCTTTCTAGATTATTTTTGGACAAAAATTTTTGCGAATCGGAATATATAAGTAGGCACTTATCTCTGCTTACTTGTATAGCCTTGTTCTTCCTGATCAAACACAATTAAAAACTACAGCTGCCAATGCCAATCCGCTTGACAGACGTGGTAACTATGGCAAATATCACCCCTATGAGGTAATCTATGGTGCAGTCCTAGGTCTAGCAGGAGATTTTGGTAGGCTCTAATGATGATGATACATAATCAAAGAATACATATATTCAAAAGTTTTTAAACTTTAGACGGTCTCCGAACGCTACAAAAGTATGTTGAACGTAGCTTCACCCCATAAATAAACACCCTTTAGCAACTAATTGCAGAGGCGGTGAACGATCGCATTTTAGCAAAACATTCCGCAAATTATCGCCGCCCATGGTTAATGATCTGATATCCTTATCTAACAACTAAGGCGTTTACACTTTTTTTTATTGTCAAAGACGCAGAAAAAATTTGTTCACCGCAGTTTGGAATAAAAATAACTGCAGTATTAAAATTAAGCATAAATGTAAAAATGTAAAAAAGAATTTGAGAAGGGAAAAATACCATATAGGCTTTGGAAATATTTTATACAAATCTATACGATTTGTGGTAGTGGAAAAAAATATGATATATAAGAAAAGTATTGTTTCCAAAACACGTTTTAGAAATATTTTCTCCATACAAAAGAACTAGTAAAGTATCCTCTTAAAATTGCCTTCCAGCAAAAACATCTTTTTTTTTTTATAGGATAGGGTGACAAACGAGCACACAGTCCACCTGATGGTAAGTTGTTGCTGTGGCCCATAGACATCTACATCTATCCTCGATTACGAATCAAAATGCAGATGCGTTGTCACCCGTGAGGACTAAGATGGAATGCCTCGTTTCCAGTAAAAAGGGTCTCCGGTTCTCTACACTCACCATACGAAATACAGCAGCACTAAGCTACTATTTCACGCTGGTATTCTGTGAGAGCGTGGTCCTTCCCCGGTCGAGCCGACCCATTCGTGCTACAACTATACTACTAATATAACTGCAGCATGGCCTTACCACGTATAAATACATCTTGTATATAACTTAGCAACGTATTTTCACAAAATTAATAATAAGATATAGAAAAAAATAATTATTATTATCGCATTTTGACGCGGCCTGTGGTTAGAGCCCGTAAACCACAGCGAGGGCCCTTGGACGAAATTTGTGGTGAGTCAGTGTGCGAGTATTACGCCCATGGACCCCGTCACCATAACGCCGGATGACGTAACTGAGGCGGTCCGTAGGGTCCGGGTGAAATTCCAGGGTTCGACGGGCTGCATCACTACTGGCTGAAGGGGTTCGTGGTGTGTCACACTGTGCTCGCCCGACAGTTTAAAAAGGCTCTTAACCAGAAGTCGCTCCCGAGCCTCTTCACTACTGGGATCACTCATTTAGTTCTAAAGAACTGGAGTACCACAGACCCGAGCAAATACCGCCCCATCACGTGTCTACCCACCATATACAAGACACTAACATCCATTTTGAGCATAAATGTAAAAAAGAGTTTCAGAACCAGAAAAATGACAAAAAATTACATTAAGATTTAAGACATTGACAAGACCCATATATGCTTTTTGGAAACATACTATACAAATCTATACAGTTTGTGGCAGTGGAAAAAATATATGTTAATCCTTAACGTAAGTATGTCTAAGAAAACTATTACCGCTTCCAAAACACGTTTTTATATGTGGTAGAGCCATGGTGCAGTTATATTAGTAGTATAGTGGTAGCACGAATAGGTCGGCTCGACCGGGGAAGGACCACGCTCTTACAGAATACCAGCGTCAAATAGTAGCTTAATACTGCTGTGTTTCGTATGGTGAGTGTAGAGAACCGGAGACTCTTTCTAATGGAAACGAGGCATTCCATCTTAGTCCTCACGGGTGACAGCGCATCTGCATTTCGACTCGTAATCGAGGATAGATGTAGATGTCTATGGGCCACAGCAACCACTTACCATCAGGTGAACTGTGTGCTCGTTTATCACCCTATACTATATTAAAAAAAACATTTATGTATAGCTTCCGATATAAAGCGTTATAACAGTAACTCTACGCCAGGCGTAAAATACTCAGACTGTCCGGGGATCAGCGTCAAAGTTGCGACCCAAAGTTTAACGATAAACGCAAATCTTGCCTACCACTGGAGCCCTGATCCAATAGTAGATGTTTATGAGGTAATGAATAAGGAGATTTTTTTTGTATTATTGGGTGACAAACGAGCACACAGTCTACCTCATGGTAAGTGGTTGCAGTGGCCCATATGCATCTACATCTATCCTCGATTACGAATCAAAATGCAGATGCGTTGTCACCCGTGAGGACTAAGATGGAATGCCTCGTTTCCATTAGAAAGAGTCTCCGGTTCTCTACACTCACCATACGAAACACAGCAGTATTAAGCTACTATTTGACGCTGGTATTCTGTAAGAGCGTGGTCCCTCCCCGGTCGAGCCGACCTATTCGTGCTACCACTATACTACTAGTATAACTGCTCTATGGCTCTACCACGTATAAATAAAATAAGATTAATATAAGAACTATTAATATAAGAAGGGACAATTTAACAGCAGATAAGATTAAGATAATTAAAAAAAGGTTCTACAGTGGCATTTACGTACCGCAACCCCCCACTAGATGGAGTGACGACCTGGTAAGACGTGCAGAAAGTCAATGGATGCAAGTGGCTCAGGGCCGTGCTCTGTGACATACCTTGGAGGAGGCCTATGTTCAGCAGCAGACTTGTGAAGGGCTGTCATGAATGAATGAATTAAAACATCCACCCCATAGTGGCGGTATAAGTATATCTACTAACCCATATCTTACCTTGGGTATCGTAAGAGGCGACAGATGTAACTAGGCGATGGACAACAGAGTATTTCTAATAACTAAAAACACAGTGTTTGCCAACCCGCTTGCTTAGCTGTCTACGTCAAATAACTCATCTAGGAAACAATCTATGGGTGAGGCATATGTTCATAATGAGACTTTTGAGAGGCTTTAACAATACGTTTGCACTGAGAAACATCCAACACGTAATGTTTTGAAACAAATCGCATAAAATATATCACACAACATGTATTGTTGATGGTGGCGTTCGCACTCACAAATACTGTGTAAAATTTTCAAAAGATATTCAAACTTACCTTTCCAATATTTCTACAAATTTGTTTTCAAACATTTTGTTTCTGTAGTTATAAAGACATAATATAGTTAAAATATTTAATGTACAATAAACTGTCAAACATATTTCACTACAACATGTTCTTTGACTATGCAAACGCTTTTTGATACATTGACAGAAAACAGTGTTTAAAACATGTTTTTTTTATGTGAAAATCGCGTCAGTGCAAACTCACGGTAACGGTATCAGTAACAAGACACAACACTTTAAAAAAAAATATTCAACTCTAATTACAATTTTATATCTTATACAATTAATTTCAATCTACCTATATGGAACTTAAACGCTTTTGAGGCGAAACATGACGATCTAATCCAAATGACATTATCTCAAATACGACTAAGCCGAACGACTGAAAAATAAAAAGGCGGGAAGCAACGAAATCCGCAGCCCATCATAATTGCAATTCGCTCGCGGTCACAGACGGACAAATTGAAATTTACGCTAGAAAGTGATTAAATAAAACTGTATTCGTTTCCAACAATTTTACATTCTAATCAAAACGTCTACCAACTTTCTGGCACAAAATATATAAAAAGAAAAAGATTAAAGAAAAAGAAACTTTTAATATACTCGTAACATTAAATAAAACTATTTTTTCTTTCCATCCATGTATAATATATTGTAATATCACTCTTCAAGATGCAGGATTATAAAACCATGATTGAGAATGTGGTCTCTCTTAGATATTATGATAAGCGAAAAAATTTATAAATATATAAAAACCCGCTTAAAAGAATATATTGTAACTTATGTGAAGCAACGCTCCGGGAAGTCAGGAACATATTCAAGATCGTCCCAACCATTATATCTGATTTGATAAACCACAAATTCTCGCAAAAAAAAATACCGATTCCTACCAAGAATGATAAGCGAGGCTATATAAAAACATCCTAATTTCAAAATGGAAAACTGTTGGGTGCTACTATTTGCTTGGAAACCCTTAATTAATAAAAATTTTATCAAGTATACACTGCAAGACATCAAGATGCTGTAAGCTTGTTCTGCGCAGTTTAGGTCAAAACTTTATCTTTTTGTGAAGTTTTAAATATTGCCTTCATTAACTTTACATTAGGACGTCAAACACCTCAACAATCCCTCGTCTCGTGACCGTAGGTGGTATGAAGCGCTCCAAACTTCAGGAAATATAAAAGGTTAAAAAGTTAAAATTAAACCCAATAAAATGCTTCTTCTTTGAAGTAAGCAATTAAAATTATTTTTATTTAGTGTTTTTACTACTTGTATAGCCGTGATATAGTTATATCCCTAGAAATATAGCTATATACCGTAAGATAGTTATATACCGTTAGATATAACCAAACTCGTGCTCGTATCATAGTTATATTCCTAGTAAGATAGTTACGAACGACTTTCATATAACTAAAGGGTGTCTCAGCGCCGATTTTAAACTTTGAATATTTATATAAAAAAAAAACAATTGTGTTTATAATATTTTAATTGTAGTAAATTATAGTACATTAGTGCGAATTTTATGTACGGAATATTACACCGTCAAGATGTCTTCCATCACGACGAATGCGCTCTTCAAAGCGGACTAACGAATTTGCAGAAACACGCTGCAGAACGTCAATTGATATGGCCCTCACTTCTGTCGTTATTTTAGTCTTCAGCTGCTCTAAATTCATAAGAGGGGTATCAAAAACTCTTGCTTTAAGATAACCCCATAAAAAAAAGTCAGCTGGGGTTAAGTCGGGAGATCTGGTTGGCCACAATATGTCTCCAAAGCGGCTTATGATTTTTCCCGGAAACAACGCTTTTAGTGTGTCCATGGAGACCCTAGCTGTGTGGGCTGTGGCCCCATCTTGCTGAAACCATACACCGGACTCATCAACATCCTCTTCTTGCAGCTGCGGTACAAAAAATTTATTAATCATGTCGATATACCGCTCGCTCGTCACTGTAACCGTTGCACCTCGATCATTCTCGAAGAAAAATGGCCCGATGATTTTCTTCGCCGATATTGCGCACCATACAGTAACTTTGGGGCTGTGTAATGCCTTCTGATGTTTTTGTTTTGGATTGCTGGGTGACCAGTAACGGCAATTTTGGCGATTGACGTACCCTTCGAGGTGAAAGTGTGACTCATCGCTAAAATAAACATTGGACATCCCATTTTCCTCTGAAAAAATCCCTAACATCTTCTGACAGAAAATTTTTCGCTTCTTATAGTCTTCTGGTTTGATTTTTTGAACTATTTGGATTTTATAGGGATGTAATTTTAAGTCTAAGGCCAAAATTCGTTGAATACTTGAACGATGAAGATTCAAAGAGGCAGCATGTTTTCTAACTGATCGTCGTGGATGCTCCGCGACCGCAGCGGCGACGCGGTCGATGTTTTCAATCGATCGAACAGGTCTAATTCGAGGGCCAATTGAATGTTTCATTAAACATCCTGTCGCTCTGAACTTTTTTACCCACGACTTAATTAACTGAATACTCGGGGCATCACTTAAACGGCGGATTTCATAGCGATTACAAAACTTGCGCTGTGCTTCCCTCAGCGAAAACTCGTTACAAAAATACGCCTCTACTACGTACGCGCGGTGCGCGCCAGACCACTGGGACATAGCGACTAAAAAGCCCGCACTAATCACCTACCGAACGCTACCTCTCCCCTCCCGCTAACCCCGCCGGTTGCCGAGAAATTGGTATTTAAAGTTTAAAATCAGCGCTGAGACACCCATTATATTACGGCATATAGCTATATAGTAATATATCCGGTTTCTATCCGGTTTATATCCGGTAGTATAACGGTTTTAACCATCTTACTGCGACACCAACGGACACAGCTTCTTTCGTGGACTTATAAAGGTTTCTGAGTAATTATATGTTATGAAAAAAAATTACTCAAAGAACAACATGTTTTCATTTAAACTGTAGTACACCTTTTGTACGTGGTAGAGTCACGCTGCAGCTATATTATAATTGTAGCACTCTGCAGGCTCGACTGGGTTCAGGCCAATGCACTCACAAATAACAGCGTAAAATAGCAGCGTAATGCTGCTGTATTTCATATTGTGAGTGTAGAGAACCGGAGACCCTTTTACTGGATTCAAGGCATTCCATCTTAGTCGTCAGGGGTGACAACGCGTTTGCATTTTGATCTTTAGTTGAAGATAAATGTGGTGTGATGTATACGGGCCACAGCATTCACTTACTATCAGGTGAACTATGTGCTCGTTTGTCACCCAATGCTATAAAAATCCTGCAGCCAACTTAGAACAGAGAATGCTATAGAAGTCAATGAGAACTAAGATGAAAAGAACGCCTCAATGCCCGTAATTTTACGGGATTTCTCCAGACTTAAATACAGCAGAGCAAGCACTACTATTTGGCGCCTGAAGTGGGTAAGAGGGTGATGGTGGTGACGGAATTCTAGTCAAAAAAGATGTTCTACCACCACCTAGTAGAATTTTAAATAAACTGATTTTCCTAAAAGATCATCTTTAAAGGAAATTCTTTGAGTTTCGCAAAATCAAAGTCCATTTCGTGTGAATGTATCGCACAAGACATACGTGCCACAATGACCGTCATTTGGCGGTCGATCGCGGCAATTTGCAACGCTTATCCGACGCGTCAGCGGACGGAGAGACGCTTCAGCCAACTGAAATTGTACGGCCTGTTCATTGTGCAGTATCATTTCGTTGTATGTATGGGTTATGGACAATTGAGTACTCCATGCACCTTCCGACTTTGGTTGAAGCAAATTTGAGATGTGAGAGTTGTGTAATGTGCATTGAATATCCAAAACTATACTTTTTTATATAGAATAAGTGTGATAAGCCACACAGAGTCTACCTGATGGTATTTAGTAGTATCCATTCACATCCATTTGGATGCTATGGCCTGTAGACATCTACATTTATCCTCGATTAAGAATCACAACGCAGATATGTTGTCACCCCTGAGGACTAGGATTGAATACCTTGTTTCCAGTAACAAAGGGTCTCCGGATCTCTAAACTCATCATACTAAACACAGTAGCATTAAGCTGCTATTTTACGCAGGTATTCTGTGAGAGCGTGGTCCTTCCCCGGTCGAACCGACCCATACTTGCTACAACCATAATATAGCTGCAGCGTGTCTAACCCGTTCTATTTATTCTGTGTCTAACCCGTTCTGTTCACTCCGTTTCATTAAGAAACAGGTAGTACGATTTATTAAGCATAAGCCTTTAGTACCCGGTTGACCGAGCTTTGCTCGGTAATTTTCGCTCGGTTTTTTTTTGATTCGTGTGTTTTGGAAATTATATTTAGATACAAATTACATACTGATGAAATACGAATAATATTTATTGATCGTAGCGACATAATAGAAAAAAACTGAACTGTTTATTTGATTAAAAAATCATGAGTGCAATTAGTTTAATTTAAATTTTCGTGTTTTTAAAAAATACTAAAAAAAGGGCTCGAAAAAAATAGATTTTCACAAAAAAGAAAGGAATTTAAAAAAAAATAAAAAAAAGTCGGTCGGCCGGTCTGGGCTCGAACCATGGTATTACGATTTTGTTACCGCCCAATATACCATTAAGCTATTTGTAATCATTAATAAGCCGTCAAAATTTACCTTCTTATTCTAACGATATTATAGCAGTTTTTCATTGCCTAAAAACACGGACAAAAAGACATTTTCTAAAAATAAATCCTAGCTAGATCGATTTATTGCCCCCGAAACTCTCTGCACACAAAATTTTATGAAAATCGTTGGAGCCGTTTCCGAGATCGCGATTATATAGATATATATATATATATACAAGAATTGCTCGTTTAATAGTATAGGATATATATATATATATACAAGAATTGCTCGTTTAATAGTATAGGATACGTTTTTAACAGGTTTTTATTAGCTTCGCTTGTGTCTTTCTATCTATCTACGTAACAGAATCTTTTAATGTAATTTTCATCAACTTGTAGACGACCGATTGACTTGAAAATTTGCACTCGTATCAAGTACCGATGACAATATAATATTTTCATGACTATGACCCAGTATTCTTAAGCGCGTGTTGTTTAAGTTTTCTTAAACTCTTTAGGAATTATATTTTATCGAATTTCTTATCTTGAAGTCGGTGTTGAGACGTATTGCATAGGAGAATTAAATCCCTCCATCAGGATTTGCAATCAATTTTTAGTTGTTATTTTTATTTATTAAAAGTTTTTTTACCCTTTCGAGTGTACCAAAGAATATGACAATCTCAATGTCGTCTAAAGAGTTTTAAACATTTCATCCCCTATTTTGCCACCCTAAAGCGTGGATGTTTTTTATGTGGACGAATCTAAAGAATAAACTATTAAATTAAATAAACATCAAAATGGGTTCACAATTGACAAAGATATCGCGTCCGTCGAAATCATCACGCAAAGCGTTAACTTCACCTATTACGCGTATTTCTCATGCCTTAATTTCAACTGGGGTATTTCTTGACCTGATGAAGAAAGCTGTGTTCCACCCTATATTTAAATGTGAGGATAGGCACCTAGATGCCCACTGTAGACTAATATCGAAGTTCAGTTCTTTATCAGAAATTCTAGAACGCATTCTCAAAAGATTTAACATTATTGCCGAGAACCGACGAATTGTAAACAACCTCTTCGTTTTTGAAGTCTGCTAGAGAATTTCTGTTTATCGAAATTTTCTCTCTCTTTATCGAAATATAGGCCAGTTAAGTAGATTTTTTTATAGAATTAGGGTAACAAACGAGCACATAGTCTAGCTGATGGTAAGGTAAAGGTAGGTAGGTAAAGGTTGATGACGATTAGGAATTTAAATGCAAATGCATTGTCACCCCTGAGGACAAGATGGAATGCCTTGTTTCCAGTAAAAGGAGTCTCGGGGTCTCTACATTCACCATACGAAACGCACTAGCGTTGTGAGAACGTGGTCCTTTCCCCGTCGAGCCGACCCATTCATGCTCAAATCATAACGTCGCTGCAGCGTCGCTTATCACCAAATTTTTTTTCGATTGGTCTTTGCGTCCGTCTTTTGGTGTAACCAGAAGAGAATATTGGGATTCATACTCATGGCCTGACTACACCATAATATCTAATAAACAAAAAAATCAACATTAGAATATTAAAACGTTTCATTCAGATTCGCCAGTCATCCGGTGCCGCTCCCGGCGTCGCAAACAAATAACCGGCCAAAGTGAGCTCAGAAATGACTGTGATTGAAGCAACCGGTCAATTCCGTGATGCAATAGATATTTATCGCTATCTCATATAACTCTGACAGATGCTATCTGAATTAAAAAATGGTGATTAGAAACGTCAAAGGGTAGAACTCTTTGTCTATGGAACCTTTAAACCTTTCACAAATTTTAATATTTAACTTCGTTATAATACAGAACTAATTATTTTTATTTCGTTTTTATACTTGAATACCTTACATTAAGTGTAAATGCGTATAAGCGAGCTTGCAACTTCTTTTTCTTAATCAAAACTTACGTGCACGCGGAAAACCCTGACAATGGACCAATGAGCCTGACGATCGACTGATGCCGAAATTCCCTCTAAAAGTTTCGAACCAAATTTCACAGACTTGTGATGTGGTCCCAGTCTTAAAGAGCAACATTAACAGTATAATGTCTCACCGCTGCGCTCCCTAGCCCACAGCACGTAATATTTCAATACAGAACTGACTACCTACTGATTAGTTCTTAAAAAGATGTTTGTTCAGCAATCTACCTTTACAAGTCGACAATGACTAGGTTACTTTACATAAAGTTCTCGTATTTTTTAAGAAAAAATTGAATCCTTAGCACGTCTGATTAACACTTCCAGAGGTGTCTAAAACTTGGAATAGATAGAGCATACAAAAATTTGGAAGGCATAGAACAGATATTTCGATTCATCATACCAACTATAATACTCTAAGACCGAGAGGACGCTAGGATTTTCTTATGCCTTATTTTTAAAGCCGTATTAATTAACACAGTGAAAAGCTCTTTATTCCGTACGCTGTACCCTGATTCCGGTCTAAATATTATAATCTGACCATTTAAAAAAAAGGTTAACATCTACCGGATACCACAATTTTCTCTTGAAGGACTTGAAGATTACTAAAGAAATAAATAATCCGTCGCCATCACATGACATAAACTAAACGTATATGTTCTTAATCTACCGGTTGTCTTGAGCATCGATAACAGCGATTTTTCGATAGTAATAGGGAACGAACTCCGTAATATTACAATGAACACTATCGGATGCGCGTCACGCGCGCCCGTCGCTCGACACAAAGGCGCCAAATTTGCACGCCGCGGACCGTTTACGCGACATCTCGCATTCATTGCATTCACGCCTCTGTATACGAAAAATTGCCATTATGGCGTCGCCCCCGGGCCGCCATGACACCCGCTCCGAGCCCGTCACTTTTTTATCTGCCAAATAGTTTTTCTTTTCTCTATTGTAAAAAAGAAACATCTAATTTGTTTTTTATTTGTTTATATTGCTTTATAACTGGCCAAATGAAGGTGTAGCAAAAAAGTTTGGTGTAGATTTAGCAGAATGTAGACTTAAAAGCTGTTTAAACGGAAACCGGATAACTTTATATAATGTATATAATTTCGTGAAAATTATTAGGGGTTAAGATTTTCCCAAACATCAACTTTAGCCGGTTAAATAAGTCAAGGCCGAAGTCACCTCTGTGAGGAGCAAAGGTGCGGAGACACTGCCTCGAGACAGTTTCTTATTTTTAGCCTTTTATGACTTTCATCTGATAAAATTATTCCTGTCAGTTTCAATCTTCAGATTACATTTTGCAGAGTACGTACGGGAATTGTATATGTACATATAAAAATTATGCACAGGCTTAATTCCACTCTCATATCTCACCATCGGAAATCATATCACTTCATTCTTATCATAAAATAAACTTCAGAGAAATCTAAAGACATGAACTTTGAGAAATTAATGTAGTAAGACACGATTAACAAGCAAAAATCTAATAATTAAGGTGAACCTAACACATTTTTTTAGTGAAAGTGTAGCTTAAATTATACATTAGGATTGATACACTTGAACGAATTATTTATATCCTTCTCAAATATTAACTGCAACAGATAATTTTTTTTAACTTAAGTGCTTGACTACAATCCCACCAGGTCGCACTATCTTAGTTTATAAAAACTTACTTGATTTGTTGCAGACATTTTTTTTACTTTTAATGGAAACGATCATAAACGCTACTACTGTACGAGTTGATGGACTTTGTAATCAACAAACATACTTGCAAAAGAAATTAAATACCTACCTTTTTAATATTTGCTGTTGACTGCTATTTGACGGCTCATTGGCATTCTTATACCATTGTGTAAAATAGTCAGCACTGGCTTAAAAGAAGTTAAAAAAACATAACAATTATTTTATTTCTATAGATCATCGATATATCATCGATAATTGATATCGATATTTATTATTATGTAACAATTTTTATACACAGAAAAAGACTCTTTATTTATTTTCAATCATCATCATCATCATTACAGCCCGTCACAAGTCCACTGCTAAACATAGGCCTCCCCCAACGACCGCTACAAAATACGGTTCTGAGCACAGAAAGTGCCTCATTATTTAGATTTCTGTGGTTCTGAGCCACCTGCATCCATAGACTTCCTGCATGTCTCACTAGGCCGCTTACACAATGCCACCACTTATTTCGTATTGAAATTTCTTTCAGTAGGCCAGTTACAAAGATATAATATGTAAAATAAAAAAAATCGGTTTACTGTGTCCTATTCACTAGATAACGGCCATAGATAGGGTTATACACTAAATAACATATTTATTAATTTAAATTCAGTTATCATTGTTTCTTCCTTATAGTTAAAAGTATAATATGTATAGGTTATGAAACATTGTTTAATAAAAACCAAAAATCAAATACCTTCGTGTATTTTGTATTAAATAAACAATAGAGTCAAGAAGAAAATAAAACAACAAAATGAACTTTATTAAATGTTCAAGAAACACAATACTGCAAAAGAAAAAAACGAGGAGGCGTCACCACCGATAACTTTTATTTGGTCTTACGTCTACAATAATCTTTAGAAAGGAAGCGGTTGACGATCCGATACGATAGTGTCACAAAGAAGCTTATTTCCGCTCCAACTCTGTGTGTAAAAGGCCACGTTTCATTTTCTTCTACTAAATCACATGCTAAGCCATTTAAGACCCTACAGCAAAGGAATTAATCTAATTTTAAATATTGAATAACTGAAGAGCAATATTCGTAGAGGTGTATCACAGTGAAAATAAAAACTGAACAAATATCACGATAAGGTTTTGTAAGGGCGCGAGGTCGATGCTCAATGATAAATGGGAATAAGTATTTAAATAATGATAAGCTAACAGAATTCATTGCCTATTAATGTACAGCTTCTGTGAGGAACATCTATACTGAGACATATTTTCATTGCAATTATGTACATAAAAGCTTTCAACATTTTGTGATTTTAGTTCCTGATGTAAACTTAAAAATAAATAAATAATGTCAGTAATAAATTTTAAGTAATATTTAGTAAAATTGCAGTATGTTTTATACTAACTGGTAAATAATAATCAGCCCTGTAAATAACAATGTAACATAAAAGTTTTTAAAAAGTGTAGGTTTCGAGACAATTAGCTTAACGATCGTAATAAGAATGCCTTGCAGTTAATACCTACTCATTCACTCGCTTATCGTCCTTCTTTCATTTTAACTAACTTCAAAAAAAGGAGGAGGTACTCAATTTGACTGTATGTTTTTTATGTGTGTTACCTCAGAACTTTCTCCTAGGTGAACCGATTTTGATGATTCCTTTTTAACCTCCCACTATAAAATTAATGGTTTTGTGAAATGGGAAATTCATTGTTTTCAACCTGGTTTTTGAAATGTATGTAAACATCTCATAACTTTGTAATAGGGTGTCCAATCGAAAAGCGGTTTTCGGCATCTTAAAGGGCCTCACTGAACTTAGTTTCTTGTAAAATTAAACCGAATCGTCACGGTCGATTCTGAGAAAACCCCAAATATTCGAGTATTTTTAATTTTAAAATAGTAGTTTTCTTGGAATTACTTCAACAACCTTGTTTTGATCAATTCTATAAAAATCGACATTGATTGCCGTGAAGCGCATCAAAATCAGTTAATTCGTTCGAGAGATATCGTCGACGAAAAAATCTCGAAAAAGCTTATTTTAAAGTTAACTTGAAAACTTTCCATGAAATAAAACTTTGTACAAAAAATAAAAATAATTTGTACAAAGCTTTTTTGTTTAGCTGAAAAAATTACGTCGATTGCCGTAATTTTTTTCGTGAAATATTCAATTTTGAAGCAAATAAAAAACGTGTCATTACACTACAAGAACACTACGTTTTTTATTCTAGCTTTTATTCTAGCGCTTTGATATTTAAATTAGCGGGAAGTTCCAGAGATTGCCTGCAAAGTTTAAAAAAATTTTTATTTGAAAGCTGATGCTGAAGCTACATGCTTTCTCATATTTAAATCAAGATCTTACCAGCAGTTTTTGGTTATCCTTAATAAAGCGTATTTAAATGACTTCGACTACTTTGATGATGTTCCCATTTTATTTATTAAAGTCAGTTGAACAAAATTTTTAATTTTACCCCTTGTTTTTTATCGGCCCATAAAATTTTACCGCTAGTCATGGACTTCTCCCTTTATAAGTACAATTTGCCTTTATAGTCAAGCTTGATGGAGCTGTTTATCAAAAATCTGTGAAGATTCTAAGTTATTTTAAATCTAAGAATTATTAGAAATTTTTTTCTTTTAAATAAATTTTTACAAATTCTCGTACCTGTTTCGTGCCAATGATAGCGTTAACTTTAGCAAAATTATATAATACATACTATTGGCCCATGTTAGGCACATTTATCACAAACAGCGCCAGAAATAAAATAAAGTAAAAAAACATGTTTGCTATTTTCCTGCCTAACATCACATCTGTGTTATAAATCATTGTAAAACGGAAGAGTGCCAACAAAAACCGACGTAGGGCGATAACAGCAGACAATGGCAGCTAGTGTAGTTAACAATGCTTCGTTTGTGACGATTCTTCGCATAATGGCGGGGCGCGAATCGCGCGGTAATTCGATAGAGGCTCTTTTATTATGAATTGTGGGCGTGTAATTGAGTTTCTGCCTTCGAGATGTTTTGTATGGTCTCGATTCGTTGCTTTCTCTTGGCGGTTTAGTTCGCTTTATTTGCTTAATTAGCGTGTTGTATTTTGGTTTTGTTTTTGGACGTTTATAAAGCGTCAATTTTAAAAAAAAAGAAAAAATTATACGTTACCGCGTAGTGGCGGTGTACGAATATCCACTAACCCGTATCATTCCGTGGATGTCGTAAGCGGCGACAAAGGGAAACAAATGAGATGAGTAGCAGCGCCTTCCTAATAACGACTAAACATAAAAAACTGCCATATGCCAACCCCCTACGAGGCAATTTATGGAGAAGGCCAATGATCTGCAGTGGACTTAAATAGGCCGTAATAGTAACGGTAGACGTATAACAGATTGAAGTAATGTGGGAAGTCCCTTGGCTAGATGGAATGGAGACCTGCGCAAGCTTCGTGAAGCTGAAATGCGTGGTCTATGACGCATCTTAGGTTAAACCTGTATATGGCGGACAGTTGTTGACCGATGATGATTATTATGCTATTACAATTAAAGTAGAAGTAAGTGAAAGAGCGCTCTTCTTACGCATGTAGTCAGAGTTCAACCTATAAGCGCTGATTTATCACATTATCATTTGTAAGGAACCATTATGTGGAAACCTGCATATCGAAGAAGAAACATATTATATCGAGGTCATGTGAAGTTCGCCAACTTTTTATAACGTTTTATACGTGGTAGAGCCATGCTGCAGTTATATTAGAAGTATAGTTGTAGCACGAATGGGTCAGCTCGACCGGGGAAGGACCACGCTCTCACAGAATACCAGCGTGAAATAGTAGCTTAATGCTGCTGTATTTCGTATGGTGAGTGTAGAGATCCGGAGACCCTTTTTACTGGAAACGAGGCATTCCATCTTAGTCCTCACGGGTGACAGCGCATCTGCATTTTGATTCGCAATCGAAGATAGATGTGAATGTCTATGGGCCACAGCAACCACTTACCATCAGGTGGACTGTGTGCTCGTTTGTCACACTATCCTATAAAAAAACTGTAGCAAAGTGGGAGCTCTTCTCTAGCTATTAAGCTGAGAGGCACTTCTAGACCGTGACTTTTGCAGAAAAAACTACCTATATGTTTTAGATTTTTATAATGAGGGCGAACTCGAAATAAATAATGATTAAATACATATATCACCAAATACTCAAACGCTACTGAATTTTAAGCTGTTATTAAGTCATGTAGATCGCAGTCACTTTGACTTACAGTGATAGAGACAGCACGAGACTTAATAATACTAATAAAAATAATACTAAGTAGTTCTTATAGGCTCCTTGTAATATTTTAATATTTTTTTCAATGGAGGCATCCACTACTTTTTCTATCACCAGAGCAGCGCCACTTTAAAATTAGCTATAACATTTAAAGGATTTTCCATGGCGGAAAAGTTATTTTGTTCGAAAAGTTATAAGGGTTATTATTTCTTTCAGCACTATTAGTTATATTTTATATTAATTAGATCAAAAATAAATAAACCAATTCATAGATATTCATGAAAGTAGAAAAATTTAAAAAGGCGTTTAAAATGTGCAAGAAATTATAGAGCAAACCACTGAGGCATAGTTTTGTGTATTAATATAATAATCTAGAAACTGATAATACTTTTATTTAAAACTAACTTCTCGATAAAATGACATTGTGTAACAAAAAACTTCACCTCAGAGTCCAGTAGCGACATCTGGTGAGCGTAACATTATTAGCCCTCATTGAGTAGCATATGAGTATTTTTGAGCATTATAGTCAACCAAATCTAAGAAATACATTTTGACAGCTGTCAGACTTATTGCAACAGGCATGCCAACCAAAAAATGGCAACGTACAATATTCGATTCTTAAAATAATCGAATTTACAGTTTGGTTTGAATAATACCAAAATAAATTAAAAACGGATAATATAAAACACAAGATTTATCAGTTTCTACGTATTTGTTGTTAGGTACTGCTTATTTCTAGAGGCACAGTTATAAAAATTTAAGATTATAAATAAAATAAAAGTAAATTTATTCAATCACTTTCAGTACAACTAGACTAGAAAAGAACTAGCTGTCGTTGTTTGATTTTCAATAATGCAGTCAAAATTAATATCACTTTCAAAGTCATCCATAATAATTTTTTTTGTTTTTTTCTACCATTTTGCCCAATGATCCTTTGTGAAATGGGCACATGCTACAACAAATATTGAAGAAACAGTAAAAAGTTAAAGCTGAGTCACAAAACAAGAAGACAAACACAAAATCATAAAATTACGCACAGTAAGTTCCCGAAATGGCGGGATATTGAAATTACTTTTATATCGCGGCCTTGTATATGAGTTTTTTTGCCAACACAAATTTATGTTGACAAATTTTAAAAAAATAAACTTATTTTATTCATGATTCATGTAATTTACGGAATTTCAAAAATAGAAATTAAATCAAAAAATATTACATTAAAAAATTTATTGTTCGATTATTTGAATATTTTTACCGATCATTAGAATATTTTTGCCGATTATTCGCATAGCGATTAATTAATAATCATCCAAACACTACGGTAATGTACATAGCGACATATCATTGAAACGACGTCAAGTACAAAAAGTTGGTTTGAAGTGGTTTTTGATTCGTAAAAGTGATGCGATTTTGTGAATTAAGTGTCCGCGCGTGTGAACTATTAGAGAAAACGACGAAACAAGTGCTTTGATGTCGATATAATGCTCAAGTTATTTTGATCGCTTGGGCGCCTTATGAACTTGAGTGGCTGTCGTCACAACTGTCCGCTAGGTTGAGCTGTCGTCAAAATCTCCCAAGGGCTTCGCAATGTGACGCATCAGCATATTGTGAATAAAATAACATAAAATGAAGATTTCAAAAGAAGGGCTAGGCTCAGAAGTTCTAGAAACCAGAACCGTAAAGCCAGTTAATAAAAAAATGCCCTGTAGCGACTCAGAAAGGCTAGAACTCAGAGCCGTAAAGCCAGTTAAATAAAAATGCCGTGTAGTGGCGGCGTTGGGAATCCCTTATATCTTTCTACGGCAATCGTAAAAAGGCGACAGAGAGAAATGAAACAGGAGATGGGCAACAGCATCTTCCTGATAAGAACTCAAAACAATAAAAGAAAACTACGGCAATTCCATCGTAATAAAAAACATCCCCCCCCCCCTGAGGCAATGTAAGGCCAATGTTAAACAGTGGACCTTTTATAGGCTTTAATAAATTAATGGCTGAATATTTGTCAGTTAGATTGTTTACGAAATGTTTTCTGATTACCTAGTCTAGAATTTCTGATGATAGTAAAGAACTTTTGTAAATTATTTTTAATTATTCATGCGTATCTATTTTTGTTATCCAAAAGTAAATCCTAGCAAATATGTACTACAAAAACTCGATTGTGGCTTTCCCTTTGAGCATTCTTAGGCGTTCTACACGGCCGCGCAAAGCCTGTCGATTAACCGACAACAAAACTCCACAAAGAGATTTTAAGCATATACGGGAGCTTAATCGGATGAACGTATAAAAGTCTGGAGTCCGCACGCTACCGTTGCGTTTGGAATACACTAGAAACGCGGATATAGAGCTACTAGGTATGGCTTTTTGTTTGTACCTCCTAGTATAGTTAATTATCCTACTGCTCCTAATTATTCATGGTTGATGCCACTCTATTTTGCCAGGAATGTGGGCTGGTTTTGTGACAAAGCACTGTAATCATCATCATTGTCATCATTACTTTATTATATTTATTATTGTTCAATAAATAATAATAATTATTATTATTATTATTACGGCCTATTAAAGTCCACTACTAAACTAAGGCCTCGCCCATAGATTGTCTCACAGGCATGTTATTTGCCATAGTTACCACGCTTGGGTTGGCTTGGGTTTTGGCTTTATTATTTATTGAGAAGATGCTGCTGCCCATCTTCTAGTTCAGCTTCCTTTTGTTCCACTATAACCACACCCACAGGATGATATGGGGTGGCGGATTTTTTTACGCAGCCACTACACTGCGTTATCTTCTGTTCTCGTCTCCTGATTTTAAGTTAAAGAGAGCAACATACAAAGGATAGTCTAGAAAGGATAACCAGTACTTAAAAGAATTATTATGGTTTATTTACATTTTTTTCCTAATTAGTCTCCTAACAAGTCAATACATTTAGTATATCTATCTTTTTTTTTCTTTTTTTTTATACAATAAGGGTGACAAACGAGCACACAGTCCACCTGATGGTAAGTGGATGCTATGGCCCACAGACATCTACATTTATCCTCCATTAAGAATCAAAAGGCAGATGCCTTGTCACCCCTGAGAACTAAGATGGAATGAAGAATGGAATGTTCTCTTTAATGCACACTCAAAAAAAGTCTGTTCCAAGGAAAATGTTTCCAAACAACATCCATGAAAATGGGTTTACATTTTGGTGCATAATCGAGGAAAGATCATATCCACTTACCAATACGTTAACTGTGTGCTCGTTTGTCACCTTATTCTTTATAAAAATCTCTTCTTTCCCCGGAGTTATTTTTTAAGCCACGAAAAAAGTAATGTTTGTTCTTTCTTTCAGACTTTGTTAATTCAGTTTGTGTGCAGAAGCAGATGTGCAGAATCTTGATGAAACAGAATCTCGCACGCAGCTTACCCGTTATTTTGTCCTTAATGAACTTGCGCAATCTTATTTTGTCTACGTAGTAGGAGCGTCACAATAAACTCACTGCGTAACCATCCCCATTGTGCTTGAACTGAATTTCTTCGGCGTCAATGAGTTCGGCCTTATCCCAGCCATTAATTGCTGTTTAGTATCAGGATCAAAACGATGGATCCTTCTTTCAGCTCTAGTTACAAATTGAAATTAAAAAAAAACTTGGTCAGCTTGGTACTTTGAAGATTTGCCTTTAAATTGTAACTCACTCCTTCTTAGCACCTCGGTTTACCAGTTCCGACACCCAACTGACTTAGGCATCATATATGTTGTTCTTTGGTAAAGATTCTTTGAATACCGTCAATGCTGCCTCACATTATTCATTTTTGATAGATATTCTGATTGTCGGCTCTCTGGCGTAATTGCTTAGCAATGATTTGCAGCGCCGAGAATTGCGGGTTCAAATCCTGCTCGGAACAAATATTTGCATGGCCTACAAATAATTGGTACGGGTCGGGATATTTGTTCGGGATAACTGCCTCTACGATTCAAAAAAAAGTTCTAGTGTGAAAGCAACTTTTTCTAAATCATTTAAAAAGCGTACCGGACTTATGAAGGTTACCACAAGTAATAATAAATTCTTTCCAACGTCACTTCCAGAACATCGCCTTTTCCCGCCACCACGCTCAGTGGAGTTTCACAAAGTGACCGGCACGCCTTCCTGAACGCGAAAAGGGAGACTAAATCAGAATAAAAACGTATCGGGGATTGTGTACGGACTCGACTTGGCTTTTGAAGATTTTTGCATTCAATGAGGCCCGTTGCGTGTCTATACACGTTGTATTAATACAGACTGATAGATTTATAGAGAAACGTAAGTGTAATTTTTACATTTACACGAACTGTAAAATAAAATGCTTAAGTTAAATTGTTTTTATAGAATATGGGTGACAAACAAAAACACAATCCACCTGATGGTAAGTGGATGCTACATATATACATCTACATTAATCCTTGATTAAGAATCAAAATGCAGATACGTTGTCATTCCCGAATGTCTCGTTTCCAGTAGAAAGGTCTCCGGTTTCCTACATTTACTATACGGAACACAGCAGCATTGAGCTACTATTTTACGCTGGTATTCTGTGAGAGCGTGGTCTTTTTACGGTTGAGGCCGACCCATTCGTGCTACAGCTATAACATAGCAGCTACGTGGCTCTGGAATATACTTAAGGGATGCTTCGATGGTTTGGTCACATAGAAAGAGTTAAATAAAAGTGGTACCTAAACAAGTTTATGTTGTATATAAGAGCCAAAATCGGTAAGGAAGTTCATCGATTAAATTGGCGATATATTGAAGATAATCTGAGATAAGAATACCTTTAACCAAAAACAAAATGGAAGTTTGTAGTCTCTGCTCTGGGTGTAAGCGTGAGATATTATATTTATTTATAATATAATAAAAGTATATTCATCGGTGTCGAGATGTGTATTTATATACGTCCCGACACCGCAATTGGCCGGGCTTTTCACCGGGCATGTACAGACCACTCATTTTATAAACGGACGAAGCTACTTTAAATTTGTTTACTGTTTTACTATATGTCAATTTAAGATAAGACGTTATTCCAAAATAGTTATATAAATAAGAAGTTGTACAGTTAGCACAATAACACTAAAATATTCAAGTAGGTCCATCAAAATCTTCCAAGTTGGCTCATAAAAATCGAACGTAAAAATATCAATAGTCCTTTTACCAATTGCCCCAAAGGTCGACTTATAAAAGCGTCACTCGAACGGTCCAGTGAAGTATCGCTCCGAAGAATGCACAACATAAATAATCGCAGTAAATAAGAGTAAAATATTGAAAAATGTCACCGCTAGCAGAAAGGCGTCCGAAACTGAATATACTTAGGTTTCCGGTACCCTGCGCTCCAAAATGGCAGAACGGATATTCGTGTTCGACACGAGAACGATCACTAAGCTTTTCAAAAAAGAATATGTTATGACCAATTTTATGGTAAAATATACAATATTTATAAAAATAATTTCAAAAAAAACTTAAATTATCATACGGTCCTACTCCCCGCGGTATAGTGCCAAGAACGCTGGCTGCGTTTGCTTGTTGAATGGCTATATTTACCCTTTGAGCGAGAAAAGATTTATACAGTTCCTCAAGGAACTTCGACTGATAGTCACAAATTTGATACAAATTTGGCACAAAATGTAGTTATCCCCTCTAAGATACTCATACTTGCGAAACATTAGGCACTCAGTTAGGCTACCTCTGGTGCCGCCCCGGCTTTAAACGGGGTATCCCCGTTACAAAAGTGTCTACGCACGTAGCATCCCACACTAGGGCTTTATCTCTCTCCCAAGAGACCAGCCATACTATCGAGCTTGATATCGACTCTAGATATTCCACAAGACGCTAAAACCGAGGGAACATTTATAGAGACATATTATGTCTAAAAAAGTATATGTCACATCAGTAATATATAAGTAAATGTTAGGTTAGATTGTTGCTGCTCAATTACCATCCGTTACTAGAAAATAATACACGGAGATATTAATTACTCACACATGCACGCACGTATGCACGCACACGTGCACACACCCATATTTCTATACAATAAAATGTTAATGTTAGTTTTATTAATAGATTTTTCATTTTTGTCAACATATAAATAATCTGTACGGTTATTTTTATAAGACATTGTATTATATGTTCACTATATGTTCAGAAGACACCGGCTAGCACTGGCTGTCTGCTGATACAGGTTTTACCTAAATTAGGAGGACTTTAAACTTATTTGTTTATATTTATTAGTGAAATAAAGCATTATTATTAGTGCAAAATGTCCTACGAGGCAATCTATAGGCGCTTATTTTGGCCTATGTCAGCAGTAGACTTTTAAGATATGTATTGAATGGATGTATACATGGGTCTAGGTGTACAGATTACTCACAGCATACAGACATGCAGGTAACCCAGGAAAAACCTGGTATGATTTACCAGTGAAACATGCAACTAACAATTCCATTGGAGGATTGACAACCGCAGTGTTTTTATAATTTTGAGTTGTTATCAAAATATCTCCCGTTTCAGTTTCGCTCTGTGGCCAGTCTCGACACCTACAGGACGATATAGGCTAGTGAATATTCTTGTACCACCACTACACGGTCATGTCATTAGATTTGAGATATACTAGTTTTACGGCAAACGTACTCAAGCCTTTGATGGGAACCAGTGGCAAAGGTTCGCGACGTCTGGTGCTGCGGTCTGTCAAATGTGACATTTAAGGGACTTTTTCCGTTTACTTGTGAAAAAAACCAAGTCTCGCAACTTAGTTCATCTACCGTAAAAACTTGTGCAAACACGTAATACCAAGTCGGTTAATTTATTCCGACCCTACTTAAGATTTGTTTGGTTTTTATTACGTAATTAGCTAACCTTACAACATCGTATATTGACCATATCAATATTAAAAACCTTTCATGTTTTAAATAAACAGATTGACTTGGCATTCGCACTAAATAATCTAATTTAATATAATATGTATTACTCGTGAGACACATTGTGTTTTCATGCGATGGCCTAAATTAATCAGTGTACCTGAACATGTATAATATAATGGAATAATAGGACTTCCGTACGAGTACTTACCTACCAGAGAAAAAAAGACAAACAAAAGCCTACAAAAACATTCGATTTTTTACAATCTATATGAATTAAGCGATGGCTATTGAGACGAAAGTCATTTGCTCTTAAAAACAAAACCCCATTATCAACGTCCTATTCGCACTGGCCGGAATCGTGGGGGAGCGCGCGAGATTTGAAATTGGAACCAAATAGGCGTTAAATGGCAGCGTGCGCTGTCATAACGTCATTTGGCGTTCATCAGCGGGCGAAACAGCGTCTCCGTTTGGTGCACGTTTTATTAGCGTAAGGAATAGCGGGGCACAGTGACTCGGAAATTGATATTTGCATCGAGGAATATACCAAGCGGTGATTGCATTTTCTTTGCAGCGTCATTTAATTTCGCTTGAAGGCTGACTGAGACTAGACGTTTGGTTTAGGTTAATTTTACACCGTCTGCCGTGAATTACTTAGTTTGTTCACTACGGTCATCCAATTTGTGTAATTGTTCATCTTATTTAACTCTATGCGTACGTTCTTATCATAAGAACATAATATTTAAAAAACCGTGTTAACGAACCTAACTACCTATTGACCGTTTTTAACGTACTAACCTTTTTAACGTACCTAACTACCTTTGTGTTTACTACTGTATAATAATTTCAAATCCAATTGATACTTGAATTTGGTGCAGCCTATTGAAAAGCTTATTGCAGCCAAACATTTGTAAAAAAAACACTAATAATTTACAGTTTCAGGCTATCTACTCATATATAGACTACTAGGTGTTATGGCCTCTTTTCTGCCCAGGACTCCATCTGAGTTGGTACGAGTAGGCACATTAGGATTCCGTCTGAGTTGCTTCCTTGATTATATTAACTTACGGCACAGATTATATAAGAGTACAGGCAATTACGGGCAAAGAAGGAGAGTGAGAGAGAGAGAGAAAGAGTACTAGTTAAAGTAAGCCTGCTTTTTGGTACAGTCAAATAATCTATACATAAAAACAAAATTGAAGTGTCTGTCTGTCTGTCCGGGATAATTAAGCTTCGAATTGATTAAAATGAAAGATGCAATACCAGGAGGGATTTAGACTATATTTTTTCGGAAAAAAAATTGGTTTTCTTTTTTGAAAAAATAAAAAAAATTATGAAATAAATAGTATTTGATATCTTAAATCTAAATAACGCCACATTACAAATAATATAAATGTCCGGTTCGCAGAAACGTCTCAATCTACTGTTGCTGATATTACTCGATAGTTAATATGATCAGTCTTATTATTAACAAATATAACAGTACTAACACTATTTAAGGTAATTTTGAATGTTTAGACTTTTAACAAAAAGCATCGCGTGAATCTAGATTTACCGCGGGCGTTAACCGTAGGGGAGCTAGGGGCTTTTTGTAACAGGGGTAAGTAGTAACAGGCTCTTTTCACTAGGATCTTAAACGCTATTAACGTATTTCTTCGACTCGATTTGACCTATGAACCGAGCCGCATCATGTTACCATAGCCAGTGTCCCACCGGCCGGCGCAGTGAGCGGAAGTATGCACTCGCTTCATTTCTGCCAGGTAATATAAAATTGTACTGTCGTAAAATTTCGGTTTGCGTTTTCAATATCGACTAATTTCAAATTTGCTATATCTTATTTCCATTCAAATTTATCTATCTCTGATAATGTGTAACAGTCTTTATGATTGCTAAATTGTTTAAATAGTTAACCTGGTAAATGTTAAAAATCATACCATAGGGTTAGTTGTAACAAAATCCCGGGGCTTGTTGTAACGTGTTACAACATGATGTAGATACTTACTTTTTTCCTTTGATTTAGAATGAGGGTGTATAAAAGAAAGTCAGAGCGGTCAACACAAAGCCAAGAAGTGTACGAGTTAGCGGCAGCTGAAGTTTTAGAAAAAAATGCAGTATTCAGAAATCTAGTCAGACTTTTGGATTATGTCACGTCTCTCTTTATAGATACATAAAGAAAAAGAAGAATAATGAAAGTCTACAAAAAACTTTCTCGCCATCGAAGATTAGACCTTTACCAAAGGCGCCACCAAGAAAAAACAAATAGCAGACGCAAAAGAACAGTATTGACGGACACTCCTGAAAAGGAAGCTACAAAGAAAGTTACAAAAGGAATATGAGGAAAAATGAAGAAATAACAGAAATAAGATGTCAAAATTAATGGAAAAGGGAAAGGAAAGGGGAAGGGGAAGGGAAAAGCCAAAGGTAAATCAACAAATAATAAAATTGGAGTGGGCAGAGCTAAATAAAAGATTGTATGTTCAGATTCAGAATCTGAATCAGAAGAGTGGTATTGTTTGGTATGTGGTGAAGCTTACACAGATACAAATACAGAAGAGTGTATCATTTGTAAGATGTGGGCACATGTAGGATGTGTTACAGGAGACATTATCTCTTTTATTTGTATTAATTGTAGCTCAGATGAAGACTGAACTTAATTATAATGAAACCCACAAAATGTTGATTCTTACATAAGTATAATACTTTGTTAGATAGCTATTAAGAAGAGATAATTACGAAGCATACCTTAGATATAAATAATTTAATTACTTACTGTGATTAAAAAGTGCCATGATGATTATAAGTAGTGTTTGACTAAATAAAACTGTTAATTACTTAATTTTTTAAGTGTTGATTACTAAAAAAGTGTATTTGAGTTGATTTTTGATAAGAATTACATAATACTTACTTTAGAAAGATGTCAATTTTGTTTAAAATAAACAAAGAATAAATGATTAGAGGTATTATTGTCGTTTTTTTTGTTGTTACTACTTGCCCCGGTAGATGTTACAACTTGCCCCAATCTCGAGGTAAGTTGTAAAACCGCACTTCTTCTAGAAAATAATTGATTGTAAAATAATGACCAATAGTTATGGTATTATTTTTACTTGATTTGGTAGAGGAAGAGTTACAGTATCCATCCATCTTTATTTAGTACAAATTTAATCAATAGATCTCAAGATATATTAGTTATAATGAAAATTGTTACAACAAGCCCCTCGCTCCCCTACTTATTGAAGTATAAATCTCTTGTATAGATCATACGGCTTCTAATCTGCATAGAAGTATGTTTTAGTTGATTCCAAACCCTATTGAACTCGTGGGTGTGTGTGTGTGTGTGTGTGTTACATAGTTAAGTTTTGAAGCGACAGTAGCCTAATGGCAGGACGCGCACCGCGAACTCAAAAAGGTCGCGGGTTCGAATCCACCATTCGACTACTGGCGTGAACCACTTTTAACACAAGCAATTTAAGCTTACCACGAGTGGTTAAGGGGAATATTAGTAATGTTTGTAGCATTGTTAATATTCTTTAAAAAAATAGTTTCGTGGTGTGCAGTCACTTTGACTTAAAGTGATAAAGACTGCACGAGACGAGTATTTGAGCATATATCTGCTGTGTTTGATGCTTACTTTGCATATTTCGTAATTGCATACCAATAAAAGTACAAATATCGTATTAAGTGACAAAAAGTGGTGTAAAGAGGTTTTTTTAGTATTTTATTTTCTATATTAAGGGAAAAACAATCCAACTCAACCATATATTGAAGTCTTGAACTCCCGAAAATAATATGTATTTTATTTATTTATTTAATGTTTTTATTAATTTATTGTTAAATGATTTTTTTTACGTGGTAGAGCCACGCTACAGCTGTATTATAATTGTAGCACGAATGGGTCGGCTTGACCCAGGCAAGGACCACGCTCTCACAGAATACCAGCGTAAAATAGCAGTGTAATGCTGCTGCGTTTTGTATGGTGAGTGTAGAGAACCGGTGACCCTATTTTCTGGAATCGATGCATTCCATCTAAGTCCTCAGGGGTGACAACGCATTTGTATTTTGATCCTTAGATAAATGTGGATGTCTATAGGCCACAGTATTCACTTACTATCAGGTGGACTGTGTGCTCGTTTGCCACCCAATGCTATTAAAAAATCTGTTATTGCCGGAAGCAGAGAAATACAACTACTGCGCTGCTGTGTTCCCGGTAGATGAATAAGACAGCGTCCCAGTTATTTGTGCCTGTGGTTAAGGTGTTGCGTCGGATACAGGACGGTGACCTAGAGATAAGCTATTATGATACATTACCTACTGTAAAGTCTATCAAAGTTTATGAATATGGTACATTTTCATATATATTACGGAAAGATGTCGCTATGATCATGTAAAGAATTCGAATAGTTCTGTTAATTTTGAGTAACCGGACCAGCAAGACCGAGGCCGATACCACGACTGTCTTGGTCTTGGTCTTGCTCAAATACTTATTGTCTTGGTCATAATCTTGGTCTTTCGTATTCAGTCTTGGTATTTTAGTTGGTTATGCAATTAAGACTGCAAGACCTTAACCGATTTTGCTTATCACTAAAAGTTAGTGTGATAAGCTTGAAATATTAAACACACAAGATGTTTTGTTCCCATAAAAACATATAATGAAGTTATGATAAGTATTTTCATATATTCTATTTACAACGGAAGCTATAAATGTTTGTCTTGGTTTCGGTCTTGTTCTTGGTTTTGCTAGTGGCTGGTTGTGTACTCACCTGTCACTCTTATTCTTAAAAAAATCTTCTTATCGAATGGTTGCAGTAAAAAACAATGAGTAATTAGATTAGGATTACGAAATTTGTGTTTCTTTAGTATAATATGTCAGATATACCGAAATCTAGAATTGAATATCGTCTTTTCACTCATCAATCACACCGCCTCGTTATTCCTCACATAAAATTCTAAATGACGTTTTCTTATAAATTTCATTTGGATTGAATCGTTTATTCACTTTCAATCCCTTTACGTGCGCCAAGCTATCATTTCTGTCGTTGTTGTTATATGTTTGAAATTTCCATATAATAAATGTAGTAAAGTAAAAAAGTGTGTTAGTTTTTTATTGTAAAAGAAAACTTAAAATACAACAACGTATTATTTAAACATGCCCGAATAATAAAATCTTCTTCATCAGCTAGTTTCTATCGTTATATTTTGAAAAGCTATTTTAAAAAATATTTCAATATAAAGCTATAAATACCGCTGTAGCTGTATATAGCGTCACGGCTGTAATCGTCGAAGGCAAAGTCCAAAGAGCCACGAGCTATTCCAACCACGTTTAGCCAAAAAGTTCAGTAGGACCTGTGACAGGACACACATCGCCTATACTGTAACAAACATAATATCGAATTAGTAGCCTTTTACGACATGTTGGGTAAGTTACAAAAATATTTAAAATACAACATTATAATGAGACATAAAACCACAAAACAAATCACACAATCACACTTTGGTTTCATACAAAACAGAGACGTATTCCATTTTGCATAAATTAAATATATTTCAATATAGCGCCTTCCCGCCCTAAACCAAATAAATGCCTATCCACCGTGAACAGTTGAAAACGTGCGCCTCGTTTCACGCTATATTGCGCTATAATAAGGCTATGATTTCTACATATTTTTTTCATTTAAGTATTAAATTAAGTTACCGGTCTTACATTTGTATTTAATTGTTTATTAAGTTTATTGTCTTAGTAGAAATATTTAATAATATTAATAAAACTTTATTTCAGACAAATGTCCATAAATTGGTGAGTAATCATTGCTTTATTTTATATTCATTGTTAGTTAAAATGCTTAAATTCTAAAAAAAAACTCTCATACATTTTAAAAACAATATCAAAAATTACTAACATTACTTATTTAAAAACAAATATTATTATTACTTCGATTTCACATCTTTAATGTTTATGCATGTGCGGACGAATCTAGTGTCTTAAAAGCGGTGAGTCCAACCTATCAGCTAAAGCGCTTGTGGTGCTATTAGAAGAGTCTGTAATACAAAAGAGAAGCGAGGCGCATCTCTTTCGCAATCTAGCATAACAGTCCTCCGATGTGCCTCCGCGAACATAGTAGATGCACTACAGTGATTACAGTGAAACGCATTATTGCATTGAACGCGCAATGCCACTTTACTACCACTTGCTACACGTATAAAAGGTTTGACAGAACGCTTTGCAGAGCGCACTACACGATTTTGCATGGGTAGGCTCAACAGCATGTTGAGCAGACACAGTAAAATGTCCCAGCGCAACAAGCGAACGCTATATAGGGTCTATATACGACCCGTTATGACTATATAGACAATAACTTCAAATAGTTCAAAAACTCTTCTGTCGTCGGGCTACGAACTCACCCTATTATGTCTGTAACGCAGACTTCTACCAAGACTTAGAGCTCCCGACAATTCAGCAATTCATAAAATCACTCTCTGAGAGATTCTTCAAAGCCTCTGAGTCCCACTCAAATCGCCTCATTTGCGAGGCAGCTATGCAGCCCGAAGAGTGCGAAGAGTCGCACTCTTCGGGCCGAGGCCGAGAAACTCTCTCTCGGACCCCCCAACAAGCTGACCTGAACTGCCTCCTGGTGGCTCAGGCCGAGCCTACTTAACTCATCTCATAATCGGCCTTAGTTAGGCACACTTCTAAGCGGCTACTCGCCGCTTGCGCCCTCCTTTCAGCCAAGAAGGGTCGCGTTCCTTTACGGCTTAAAGATCTCTCGCTAGATCATTAAGCCTATCCCAAAAGGTGGTGTTTAGTGGGTAAAAGGCATAACCACGCAGCCTGCTGCGTGGTATGCTATGGGCAATCGCCAACTCCCTCCCCCGTTACCGGAGGGTTGCCCTTATTTGTTTCGGCGCAAAAAAAGCTTGGCATTACTTTCACTGTCTACTGGACTTAGCGAGTCAGTACGTAGCAACGGACTTCCAGTGCTCTGCGTTCCCTTTCAAAATCGCAGTCATCGCTCATGTTATCTGTAAGCCAGTGCCTCAGATACGTATACTGAAGTACTATTTTATTAACCGTCCCACATAAATTTACAGACGCTAAATTAGCTCTTTTCTTAAGGTCTGCCCCAAATGTCACTAGAAAATTAATAATTTGTAGATTTCGGTCCGATTTTGAGAATGCGAGTTTTTATCAGATCTCCATGTTTTGAAGTCCTAGAAAACCGTTCCGACTATTCCCGACTTGACTTCCGGTCGTGTTTGTGCGTAAGCGTGTGCGTGTTCATGTGCGTGTGCGTGAACGTGTGCGTGTGCAGTGCAAATATTGTCCCAGGTCCTATTAAGATGCATAAAAAGTTGTTTTTGTGTAACCAGATTTTCAAGAAAACTCCCAGAGCTCATCTTTGGAGTATATCCCAAGCATGCTCAATGGGATTTAAATCCGAAAATTGCTCTGGCCATTCTCTCCTGGAGCAGTGACGTCATGTTCGTGCAACCAGGCTGTTCACCCTGGCCGCATTAACATAAATGGGCATTGTTGTGTATAAGTAGGAACTTTTGACCAATTTGTGTTCGATGTGGCAGACTATTGGTTCTATCACCTCATCACTGTATTTTTCAGCCGTCGTAGTGCCCTGTATCCAAGCGAGTTCCGTTCCTTCACCAAAACGAACTGCTGCCCACACCATAATTGTATTACCTTAGTATGAATGAATTTCTTGAAGGTGTTGAAGCCGACTTGTACGATCAGGAACTCTCCAAACACTTATTCTCCTCGAATCAGGACGAAAACCAAATAGGGGTTCATCGGTGAAAAGCAACAACGACTATTGGTAAAGTTCTCAGTTCACGTGTTCTATATTTTTGCAGTTTTAGTTAATAATTTTCTCTTCTCGGAGTTGGAACCCGAAACAGTCTACGGCATGAAGGTTGGCATCGTGCAGTCTCCTCCTCACAGTTTAGTCACTCACAAGAACTTGGTCTTCGGACTAAGTATAGCCGCTTGGGACCAATTTCATTGCCTTAACATTTGGTAGTTTTTTGTATAGGATAGGGTGACAAACGAGCACGCAGTCCACCGTCCACCGTGCACGCAGTACACAGTGATGGTAAGTTGTTGCTGTGGCCCATAGACATCTACATCTATCCTCGATTACGAATCAAAATGCAGATGCATTGTCACTCGTGAGAACTAAGATGGAATGCCTCGTTTCCAGTATAAAGGGTCCCTGGTTCTCTACACTCACCATACGAAAAACAGCAGCATTAAATACTATTTGACGCTGGTATTCTGTGAGAGCGTGGTCATTCCCCGGTCGAGCCGACCCATTCGTGCTACAACTATACTACTAATATAACTGCAGCATGGCTCTAAAATTTAGTTGCTTTTTGTGTGGTAATGCGACTTTGTCCTGGATGTCTCTCCGCCACCTACCCCGTGACACGATAGCGTGACCACAACGTGGAAATCACATTTCGCCTGGTAACTATTGCCGCAGCGACGTCACGTTGAAAAGCACCAGCCTGCAGCATTCCCACTGCTCTTAAAATCTGTTCTCCAGATAAATGTTGACGTTGCATTGCAATAAAATTTCAAATTATCACAATCAAGCTAAGTTATATATATATATATATGATTTTTTAATAGCAGGTTTCAACATAAAAACAATAACAATTACTCTGAGTACAAAATCCACTCCCTCTGGTTTAACACTATTTTTATCGGCAACACATTTTTTTATTTAAATTTCATTGAGCTATTATGTACTACGTACTAGAGGCGACACTGCATTCAGCTACTCTGTTCCATTCAACTGCGGTGCTTACACCGCACTTTGATCAGTCACTCGCTAGGCACTTGTGGAGTTGTCACGTGTTGTATTGATTTAAAAAATCTCTTGATAAAAATATGCCGGCGTTAGATGTTGCGCAAAAAATTCAAGAAATGTCAGTAAAAACTAAGAAATTACTTTTCATCAGTTAATAAGATACTTAATCAATAAAAAAGTAATATATCCTATACCTTTAAACCTTATATATATATATATATATATATATATATATATATATATATATATATATATATATATATATATATATATATATATATATATATATATATATATATATATATATATATATATATATATATATATATATGGCCGGCCCATTGCCACTTCAGCTTACTAATCCGTTGGGCTATGTCGGTCACTCTGGTTTTACTGCGGATATCCTCATTTCTGAGTCTATCACGCAGAGAAACTCCGAGCATAGCCCTCTCCATAGCTCGCTGAGCGACCTTAAGCGTCCTCATACGGCCAGCAGTGAAGGACCACGTCTCAGATCCGTAAGTCATCACTGGCAACACGCACTGGTTGTACAATCTAGTTTTTAGAGATTGAGGTATACCTGACGAAAAGATATGTCGTAATTTCCCGAACGCTGCCCAGCCGAGTTGAATCCGTCGATTGACCTCTCGGTCGAAGTTGGACTTACCTAGTTGGACTATTTGTCCCAGGTAAACGTACTCGTCAACAACTTCGAGCATAGTGCTCCCAACAACTACCGGCATAGGTGTGACATGGACATTAAACATGATCTTTGTTTTGTCCATGTTCATCTTAAGACCTATCCGTTGGGAGGCACTATTGAGGTCATTGAGCATAATGCTTAAGTCCTCCAGCGATTCTGCCATAAGGACTATAGTGTCGGCAAATCGAAGGTGAGTGATGTACTCGCCATTGATATCGATACCGTATCCTTTCCAGTCCAGTAGCTTGAAAACGTCTTCCAATGCAGCGGTGAAGAGTTTCGGGGATATAACATCACCCTGTCTTACACCTCTCTGCAGTTGGATAGGTTTCGAACTCTGGTTCTGTACTCGGATAGCCATCGTAGCCCTACTGTACAAACACTTCAGCACTTCGATGTACCGACAGTGAACTTGGCACCGCTGAAGGGACTGTAGCACCGCCCAAATTTCGACGGAATCAAAGGCTTTCTCATAGTCCACATATGCCAGGCAAAGTGGCAGATTGTACTCTTCGGTCTTCTGTACAATCTGCCGCAGGGTATGTATGTGGTCTATGGTACTGAAGCCTTTTCGGAAACCGGCTTGTTCGGGAGGCTGGAAGTCGTCGAGTCTGCGTGCGAGACGTGCGTATGGGCCGGCCATATAGCTCGAAGAACCGATAACCGATGGGGAAGAAAGGTTCTCGAGTGGCAGCCTCGTACCGGTAGGCGTAGTGTAGGGCGACCCCCCACTAGATGGAGTGACGACCTGGTAAGACGTGCAGGAAGTCGATGGATGCAGGTGGCTCAGGACCGTGCTTTGTGGCATTACTTGGGGGAGGCCTATGTTCAGCAGTGGACTTGTGAAAGGCTGTAATGATGATGATGATGATATATATATATATATATATATATATATATATATATATATATATATATATATAATAAATTCCTTTTATATATATATATATATATATATATATATATATATATATATATATATAAAAGGAATTTATTATTATACACATTATTATAAAATAAACATATATAAGTTATCGTAACTAGGCTAAATTTTTTATATTTAAATCTGCTCATTATTCTTTTATTTTATTTTTAACTTTTCACATGAAAGTCAATGTGGAATAAATTCGTCCATTTATAACTCTCGCGTGCCCAGCACTCATGAACAACTTTTATTCTAATTTAAATGAATATATTTGTAATTTAAATGTTATATTAATAAGTTTTGTTACACATACATTTAGTACGTTTTTTATATTTGACATAGATACGTTTTAAAATATTGAGATAAAAATATCATTAAAATGTAATTGTGATATAATATTATGTAATATTATATTAAATATGCAAATATAATATACAAAATAAATTACAAAATTTAAAAATTGTTCTCGATATAATTTACCTATTTAACAAACAATACAATCTACTATTACCTACTGATCATTCTATCTATGTTTATTCTATGATAAAAAACAAACCGCGCGAACACAGAATAGCGCACATTTTTTGTTTGAAATAGCTGTTCTAGTACGTAAGTACATATTACTTCAATGTTAAATTTAGAAGAAATCTGAAATAAATGACAAACAATTTGATATTAAAACATTTTAAAATTACCAGTATCTTTTTAATTGATCAATTTTATTAAAACATACCTATACCGTGTTGATGTGTTTATATTGATAGTGAATGATGTTTTTTTTTTAAAGGAGGTGAAATTCTGTTCACAAAGTATTTCAATTGTATATTTACTTCCCCTTTATAAGTTTTTTGGGTGGATTCGATTACCTGAAGTCCAATATTAAATACATTCCCGTTTTTTCACCCCGATTCTACTATTTTCAAAAGAATGTGATGTAGTAGATGAAGCGACAATAGCAGGGCGCGGACCGCGAACTCAAAAAGATCGTGGGTTCGATTCCGCCATTCGATTACTGGCGTGAACCACTCGTAACACAAGCAATTTAAGCTTATCACGAGTGGTTAAAGGGAATGTTAGTAATGTTTATAGCATTATTAATATGCTTTTTTTAAAAAATGTCGGTGTTACTTAAAAGTCTATTAAATTCCGGTTTTCTATACCTACAATGCAGTCAACTTTTGATAAAAATAAACGACGGATATACAAAGTTTACTGTCGCCTTCAATTACGCTATCTGTACCGAAACGTTACAACCCCCAATTTAATCCGAGGTAAACAACAAACAAAATTGACGCTAATGGAATTAAAAAGTTGATTATCGAGTAAATTGTCCCCAAACATCTTATTTCTAATAGTACTTCGTAGTGTCAACAAGCTGTGTAGCAGAAGAAAGAAAATTAAGGGTGGGCGATGTCGGAACCGAGATACTTCGAAATAGCCGTACTTGGAACAGATTCTTCGTTGGCTGAAAGCCAACGATAGTAGGTAGACTTGTTTTTGTAGCTATGTGGGTACAAATGCGGTGGCATGAATTCTTAAACGCTTCTACTATAGATTATATATTTATAATTTTTGTTTTTTAATAATTCAAGCGCTTCTCCGTCGCTGTTATTTTTAGTTGATAGGAGCTCAGTATGCTCCTCTCTAACCACGTGTGGGACGAGCAATAATTTTGCGAGTGCTTGCAATATGGCATGACACTTTGTATTAGTATTTCATATGAGTACTCGCGATTCTCCCAGACTTCGCACGAGTGATTTCTTGGTCTCGACAACAGACCTACCGGTCTAATTTTGAATTTAAACCATCCAAGGACCCACTTACACACAAAAATATATTATTAGTGTTACTACAACGGTCCAGCCGATTAGAAGGGGATAGTGATAAACACAAGTATAGAAGAATTATATAAACATATATATAGACTTATACATACACTTTATCTTCTTCATATATAGTATGTGAGGGAAATATAGTCATATGGTCACTTTCTTATAACTCATAAACTACAGCCATGTTTGCATAGATGGCTCTGTGATACGATAACTCTTCATCGGTCAATCAAATAATATAGGTTCAAAAGGGCGCAGCTTGATCTTGCTTACGAGATTTTTACTCCATCTAGTGGGGGGCAACCCTGTACTTCGCTTACCGGTAGCAGGTTGCCACCAAAAAACTTTTCAATCCATACTCAGCTACTATATATTTAAAAAATAAAACTGTTCTTCTAATTTTAAATTACAATAAACTAGATGATGTCATGTCACCTTAATGCCTACGCTAACAAAGCGTATAATTTTCCTTCTGTCTGTTTGTCTAACCGCGACGATCTCAGATTAAACCCACGATAAATAAATACTTAGCTTCTTAATCCATTTGCGAGCGTAGATCTAATTCTTAGATAGAAGTGATGCGAAGAAAAGAGGCACAAAAGACGATTTATCTGAAATAAGGGTAGAAATGTTCTTGATAGTTTGAGATATTTAATTTGGTCGCCTCTACAATATTCGAAATGCTTCATTGATTCATTTTTCGATTTCCTTTATACTTAAATAAAAATATTTTTACAGATTAAACCGCGTTTAAATTTACTTAGGTATTTACCCACCCATGGTCACGGAGGGACTTCCGCGGGAATTAAACTATGTAAAATTTAACGCTAAAAATCTATAAAAAAAATTATAATATATATATATATATATATATATATATATATATATATATATATATATATATATATATATATATATATATATATATATATATATATATATATATACTTCAAAGAGTTAAAAGTTCAAGATTCAAAACTTTTATTTCCATCAAACATGGTAAATACAGGTGTTAATTACAAACATTTTAGGGCAAACATGTTTCACTGCTTGGTTACATTAATCTGCAAAGTACTTAGTTATGCAACCTACATAAATCTTACGGCTGGGTACATATTCATACTTTTAAGGGCAGTAACAACTCGCCAAAAAGCCACTGTACTGTCCCAAAATATTTTTGCGTGCTTCAGATGTCCTAGAAATGTTTTGTATTCGAGGGCGTGATAGATTCCTCGCGGTGATTATCTTCATCGCCGTGCACGTGTTTAATGAGCAACAATTTCATCAGTGTCGGCAAGGATAAAACTCACGTACTATAAAATTTTGAATCAAACTCAAAAAAATCCTATGCTATAATGGTTTGAAAAAAATGTTATATAATTAAAATAAGTAAAGACATTATGTAAACTATATAGAAAATCAATTTAAATAATAATGTTCTCCGTTCACAAACTCCATTTAAAATATGAAAAGTAGGGAGACAATTTCAAGAATAAGAGGCAGGTAATAAGCAGTTCTCTTTCGCGCCAAAATTGTCTTCCATAATAGCGCCGACGCGAAGATACCGCTCCGCCATAAAAAGAGATAAACGACCGTTCTCTCTATTATTTTTGCTCTTTAACAAAGGCAATGTGTGGCCCTGCCTTTGTCTCCTTCTCGCACACTGAATAAGGTCCACGGACTCAGACGTGAGAGAAAAACAAAAAATTGTCGCTCGCCCCCACCCCCCACCGCTAATGTTCCGGGCGCGACTGAGATCGCCCTCCTTTGTAATTTACTTCAAAATTCTAATACGTGTCAATTAAGAATTTATTAAAACATCAAATCGAGAGCACTTGGCTGCGTACGTTAACTTTATTAACATTTTAATAACACTCGCACTTTATTAAATTATTTTATCGTAATAATGATATGAAGGCAATTTATTACGAATTCTAAATATACTAATATTTTTGCATGTTTAGAAGTGTGAAATATTATCGTCATTATCATTCTAGTCCGAAATCAGTTCACAGATGAGCTTTATAAGTCCTCCACTTCCTTGAGTGCTCCAGTAGAATGTTAAAATGTACTTGTAGCAAGAGAATATTTTAAAGTAAAAAAAAAATATATTATGTATTAATTGTGCTACGATTTTTTTCAAATGTACATTATAATATTTGTAACAAAACAATTTAAGAATGTGGCATTTAGAGTAGTTGGTAGATCGATCTAATTTACGAACTATACAAATACCACCACCACCTGCATGCGAAGTACCATGTTATTACGTGGTAGCTTTCCACGTGTCATGGCAGTTACTACAGCTGTGGATTAAAAATTAAAAAAATTAAAATAAAAAATATGTCAAAAAGAAAAATATGCGACAAAATCAAATCAACCTTCGTTTTAAATATAATACATTTAAAATCGCTGTATAGTCTACAAAAAATTACAGCGCTTTAGTAAGAAAACAAATCACATTGTGTTGGCTGGAGTGTTCTTTGTGTCGCCATTCTCCGGCGACAATGGCGCGATGTTTTGGCGGGAGAAAAAGGCGGGAGCGCGTTATCAGCGGGAGCCATTATGGCGGCTTATCAGGAGCTCGCTTCCGAAAGACTTCGCCCCTTTTTCTTTTACGGGCACGTCTGGGCGGCTCAGGTGGAGATAGCGTGATACGTGTTTTGTTTGGCAGCGCTATTTTCTTTCTTAAGTTTTAAGATTTTGACTTTTTTTATTTTGAAGTTTTTATACTATTCATTTTGGTTCGTACCTTTGTACATATTCCAACACATCATGTGTAGAGATTAAGTTTTACTTTATGTTGAATATTTAATGACTTATAACGTCCATAACGAGAATATTTTTACCGTCCATAATGATATATGCTTTATATTCATAACTAATTCAAATAAATTAGATAAAATATTTTTTGTGGATTTGTTACACTAAGCTACACCCACTACGCGCAAACGAGCTAAGTGATGGATCCTAGGTTCAAATCTCAAACGAAGACAATATTCGTGCAATTAGTACCTAGCTACACTGTGAGTAGATAGCGACAGTAGTCGAATGGTTTCAATCACAGACTTATTATACTACGTCATTAATGTCGATGGTTACAATACGTATCGCTAAACTCAAAAGTCGTGGGTTCGAATCCACCATTCGACTGATGTCGTAAACCACCCCAATAAAAGCATTTTAAGCTTAGTTAACAGGGGTATTCTTATAAATAAATGACTGTTTAAATTTCATACTGCGTTCAAATCGTCTTCTACCACCTATCACATTACTGTCACATCGAGTTACGACACGAGGATAAGTGAATGCTTGTGTGTTTGTGCTAAGTTTATACCGCGTGCTTAGAACTTGATAGTTTATAATTTAATAACTGAATGAATTAACCATGATCGATAATAGCTATTGCGTTGTTCTAAAACCATAAAAGAACCAAATAATTGCCTCAAACTTTTTACTATTTATTTTGTAATAATAATAATAATAATAATTAACTTTTGACTTATTTTTATTTCCTTTTTAGGTTGTCTGGAAGAAATTGCTGTATAGCAATAAGACCACCTTTTGTTTTTCTCTCTGTTTGTTTCTTGATATGTTATTTGGTTTCTCAGTGTACAATAGCATCATTACAATACAATACAATACAAGACAAGACAATACATCGCATTGTGTTGTATTGTAATAATATTTATTTACAGAAGAGTAGGCGAACGAACGGAATGCGGCTCACCTGATGCTAAATGTCGTTATTATTGTATTTTTCCGATAGTTATAGATGATCTGTATAAAACTGTATCTCAATGTAAGAACAAAAGACATTTTATTATGGTTCAGATCTATGCCAGGCTTTTGGTTGCTGTCATGGCCAATCCTGCCAAACTTCATGAGTATATTACTGTGAACCAAGGATCCATGTTAACCTACGGTTATAATTTAAAATAACATCTACATTAATTTACTGTACTTAATTAATGTGTAATCAGATAATAAATTAATTTTTACTAAAATTGTATAATAATGTAATTAATAATTTCTGAAAATTTAAATTCTGTAAATATTTCGAAGACATATGGAGTCCACCACCACGCATTCGGGCAGCGCGGTGGACACTTCCTTTCCCTAAAATCCTCTCTCTCTCTGCCCAGGAGTGGGACTTATAAAATTATTTTACGTCCTACTAGAATTTTAGGGTTATCTTAGAGATATTTTTCGAATATAGTAACATGTCAGCTACCAGTGTTTTTAAACATTAATTTGCATAAAATTTTACTTAAGTACACAAATTCATTTGTGACTACTGGATAGATAAAATTTATCATTGAACTTATGTTTTTTTTTTTTTTTTATAGAAGAGGGGGCAAACGAGCATGCGGCTCACCTGATGTTAGGTGACTACCGCCGCCCATGATCAACCGCAACACCAGGAGAATTGCGGGTGCGTTGCCGGCCCTTTAGAAAGGAGTAAGCTCTTTTCTTGAAGGTCCCCAGGTCGTATCGGTCCGGAAAAATCGCCGGTGGTAAACTATTCCACAGAGAGGTTGTACGTGGAAGAAAACTCCTTGTGAAACGTACAGTGGTGGACCGCCAAGCACCCAGATGGTGTGGATGGTATCGGGACGTTTGCCGTGTAGTGCGTTCACGAAATTTGGCGGCTGGGATTAATCCGAACAATTCCTCAGAGCACTCCCCGTGATAGATGCGATAAAATACGCAAAGAGATGCAACATCTCTTCGCAGCGCCAGTGAGTCGAGTCGATCGGAAAGCACTCGGTCGTCGACGATTCGAGCCGCTCTGCGCTGGTTGCGGTTAAGTGGAAGGAGCTGGTACTGGGGAGCCCCAGCCCAGAGATGGGAACAGTATTCCATGTGCGGCCGAACCTGCGCCTTGTAAAGTTGCAGGCGGTGTGCCGAAATGAAATACTGTCCCGCTCTGCTGAGCACGCCAAGCTTTTTAGAGGCCAATTTGGCCTTCCCTTCCAAGTGACCACGAAACTGCACGTCACTCGAAATGTCGACGCCGAGGATTCCGACACTGGCTGAGGCAATACGAGTATGTAATTATTGACAACTTAATGTTAATATTTGACATTGAGCTGTTATAGTAATGTTGTTATAGTAATGTTGTAGTAATGTTGTTTGTGAAAATAAATCTATATTTTTCAATCCATTTAATAATAAATTATGTAAAATGTCATTCACATTTTCATTGACATAATTCATCATTAAATGGATTGAAAAATGTAGATTTATTTTCTAAATAAATAAGGTTGACAAACGAGCATACAGTCAATTAAGAATCAAAATTCAGATGCGATGTTACCCCTGAGGACTAAGATACAATGCGTCGTTTCCAGTAATAAGGATATCTGGTTCTCTACACTCACCATAGAAAACACAGCAGCAACTATTTTGCGCTGGTATTTTATGAAAACGTGGTCCTAACCCCCGGGTTATATACGTGTTACAACCATGACATAGCTGCAGTTGGGCTCTACCACGTAAAAATATAATTTGTGTATTGTTTGAAATTCACTAAATATTTCTATGCTTATTAGTTACGTGACCTTAAATATTTGTACACCACTAAGGTAGAATATTTTTAAGTAATTACATTTTAACACTATTGTATTACCATATTCTTGCAAATAAAGATCATTATTAAATATTACTATTAACTGTCACATGCGGTAAGCACATCACTGTAATAACCAATCGCAGTGTTGATGATGACTATTCTCATCTCTGATTTAAAAGTGACAAAAATTACCTATGTGACTCTGTAAAACATTATACGATAAACAGCCATCAGCGACGGTGTAATCTATTGTGGAAAATGGAACATAGACTTTAAAAAACAATAATAGACTGAGTTCGTTCAAAAGCCGTTGGGAGTCATAAAAATGAAATATAAAAGTGTTTTCAATAAACAAGATAATTTGGGGTGAATGCTGGAGTAAGGAGTGGGCGAGGGTGTTGAATGAGGCTAATTAAGGCACCAAACGAAAGAAAATGCGAAGAAAAGCTGCGAAAACTCAAGGAAAACAAGAAGAAACTCTGGTTCACACCCAGGGACGAACTTTGAATAGAATTTTAAATAAAAAATTTCGTATACATAAATGATATTTTGTAAGGCGTAATATTTTATTGTAATATACAAAACGAGTCTTACAAAAAAGAGACACAATCCAACAGTATATTGTCTAGGAACTGATCAGGAGGAGGTCATCTTTTTTTGCTTTGAAATCTGTTTGGATGGACAAGATTCAGCTACCTATTTCTTTCACAGAACACAATGCAAAAAGCGGCGGTACCCCGACCAAAACCTTTCAAAAGTGTGTTTTTCAGAGACTATAATCTCATTATTTATGAAAAATAAGCTACAAATAAATTATTCTCGCGTTATTAATGTTCGATATCCTATCATCACATTTCACGTTCTAATTTGTCTCTATGTGTCTCTATGTATAAATACATTTAAAATCAACTTTTAAAAAATGACTAAAATTTTTGATTGCATGCATCTGTTGCTAAAGGCAACGCTCTAATCATTTGAGGATTATGCTAATGGATAGATAATTTAAAAATCTATATTTTTCCCCTTTTTTTTAAATTTCTTAAGTTCGCTTTTCTTTTTTAATTGAAATAATTCCAACAATTCGGGCGTATTTTTACGCGATATATTGTAGCCAGAGCGCCTGGATTGTATAGGACTGAACGCTCAAGGTCGTTCGCTAGGGTAAACGTCTTAAGGCGGGTTAATAATAGGATGTTTAAACAATAGCGGCTGTGGCACATCTATGTATAATAATCTCAATATTTTTACTCTGAGCTAGCTACTGGTTTGTATGAACTACAGTGGCTACTTACATTAATATACCTTTAGGAGGGCTGGGAATACAATGAAAAGGAAAATGAAAAATGATTTATTGATTTACAATGATACATTTTCAACCAGTCGCAAGGGCCCCTGTACTAGGTTGGGAACCTATATTACTGGGTACCCCGCTCATCCACCAAGACATTACAATGTTAGTCAATAAATAACAAAAGGCAAGGCAAGATCTAGCATTAGGGCGTAAATGAAATTTGGAATATAATAATAATTACATGATAAGCATCCACGCGTTTGTGTGTGTGTGTGTGTGTGTGTGTGTGTGTGTGTGTGTGTGTGTGTGTGTGTGTGTGTGTGTATGTGTTGTGGTTGTGTGAGTAGTACTAATTGTTCAGTGAAAAGTTAATTACAGTTTATATACGTCCAACTGCTATGCACAGGCAACCTCTCAAGAGAGTTTCGGAGTTGTTAGGCCACCCCGCTGCTCCAGTGTTTTTCTGCTAAATATTTTATTCCTCAGACATGCCGGTTTCTTCAAGAGGATCGCCTTTAATGCCTAGTACGTGATGAATCTGCACTTTTTGCAATTAAAAATGGCATTGATACCGGCGAGGTCAGTACTTGCTCACGAAACTGTGAATTTTCGGTGAACGCTTAGCACCTGAGCTATAACACAAGAACTTTTGTTACTCTAATTAAATTAAAAACTGTTGTATAATATTTACATGGAATTATTTTTATAAACCTTATTTTTATTGTTTTTGGATAAGTAGAACGTCTTATTTAAATTTTCGAACGACGCTGCAGGTGCAAGTTCGTCCCTGCACCAAGGAAAGCGTCCGGGTCCCGCCTGAATGGTCCGCTAACAAACTCTTTCAGAAAAATACAATAATTACTTTAAGCGGAATAAAAACCGCTTTCTTTGAACCAAACAGAAGGGTCCTAATTTCACCTTCAAGATTTTTATTTGGTAACAGCCAAGGATCCTTTTTGTAGTACATTTAATTATTTAGTAATGCTTTGTTAAGCTTTCTTTCGCGCCTCATTAACTGATATATCTTCTATATATGAAAATCAATTGATGTCTTGCAAAAACTCGAAAATGGCTGGACCAAGTTTCCATGAAAGTTTATGTGTGTGTTCGAATGGTCTTTGGGTTTCGTAGGAGGTGACTACGGAAGACAACGGAATAGAAATGGGAGTGTAATGGTCAAAGTAAAAAAAAAACTATACTTACTATAATTATTTTTAATTATTTTTTTCAAGCATCCTACCTGTCATGTAATTATTTTTAATTATTTTTTCCAAGCATGATACCTGTCGGCATCACACAGGCATCAGGGCTCAAGGCCTGAAAGGCCGCGATCTGTTAGTCTGTCCGGGCTATTCTCCGGAATTCTTTAACCGATTATTATGAAATTTCACGAATAGATAGAGAGCAATTGACAACTTCAAACAAAAAAAAACAAACATTGTTGTTGAAAAATAAAAAATGGTTTTGATTATCTCAAATCTAAACAAGCCACGTTAATAGAACTTACCCAGGCGTCGCTGGAGCAGGTAGTATACAGTGTATGTTAATTTTAATAATACTACATATAATATCGTTAGTATACATTGTATGGTAATTGTAATAATATTACATACCTATAGTACAAGATAACTATCCGGTAATGTGTAAAATGGTGCTTTGTCTAGACGAAATATTGCCAGAGTTATGGCGTAGTATTGTTCGTAGCACAGCGGCTGCTGCGCAGTGGTGTGAACTATTGGAAAATTTCATAAAAATAGGTATACTATAACTTTTCTTTCTGTTTATGTGTTTTCTTTAAAAAAACATTGAATAAGTAAATTATATATTTTTATTTTACTCTAAATAAGTTTGCTATAAATGTAACAAGAAATAATATGAAAATACACCGTATGAGACATTTCAAAGAGCTATTGTAACCTAAGAGGCAGAGAAATCATCTTAATTTTGATTAAATATGTTTTGACCCCCGGGAATGAGGTGATTGTGTAACATATAATATGATTAGACACCGTTATACAGAAAAAAAGTCCCGCTGGGTCTCCCGCTGGTTCTTCCCAGGACAAAGGTATTTTCCGAACCAGTGGTAAATGAGAGTGACTTTCAATAAGTATTATTTATATTCTATATTGTATAAATTTCTGTTGACGTGGTGAAGCTAGTTGTAGCTTTATTATGAATGCAGCACGAATGAGTCTACTCGCATAGAATGGCCGTGCTCTCTCAGAGTGCCAGGGCAAAGTAACAACAAAATGTTGCTATGTTTCTTTTAGTGAGCAACAAGAATCGGTTAATTTTTTACTGGTACCGGATCAACGCATTTGTTTTTGATTTTTTCTCGAGGAAACGACCATCAGGCAGTCTGATTATTTGTGTGTCATAATTACTTGAATCAAAAATTAAATAAGCTATGAGTTTGTGTAACCAAAGCTCGATCCTCGGTTCGAAGGCAATAGCTAATACTCGTTAATAATTACTTAATATTTTAGGAAACGTATATACACTCTAGAGTCATTGTAGCTCAGATTGTTAGCGCTCGCTGTAAATTTCACAGTACGCGAGCAAACCGGGTTCGATACCCGCCGGCACCAATGAAATTGTTAATTGTAATTTTAAGTGCTGATTTACCACGTACTCGGCGGTATAGGAAAGTATCGTGAGGAAACCTGCATGTCTTAAAAATTAGAAAAAAATATTTCGGAGACATGTGAAGTTTGCCAACACGCGTTGGGGCAGCGCGGTGTACAATTCCTTGCCGTAAAACCCTCTCAGAAATGAATGGAGGCCTGTGCTCAAAAGTGGGATGTATATTATAGGCTGTAACTTTATTTACACTCTGCAGCGAAGCAGTGAACAGTTTTCACACACATCCACCTGATGGCAAGTGAATAATTTGTTCTATTCAATAATAGTAACATCGAATAAGAACGAAAACGTACTATTATTTATTTTGTCTGCAGATGCGTTGAGTCTGCAGATGCGTTGTCAAAACTACTCGTTGGCTTAAACACATACAAACACACATATACACACATTCTATATTTTTGTAATTCTTACTGCACTTACCATAATGGGAAGCAAACTTGGGTTAGGTCCGGTCGGTACGAACCCACACTAAGCTACATATTACGGTTTACACAATTAACTAACTCTGCCAAACATTTGATTCGAAGGTTGGCTTCTTAGTATAAGTCTTACCTTGTTACCATTTCGTTTTAGATTTATTACGAAGAAAAATCATGTTGCAGCAATATTCGGATCGTAGCACGAACGGGTTACCAAGCACTCTCACTATGTACAATCGTAAACTATATCTTGACGAAATTAGATGAGTCATTCTACAAGGACGTTATTATGCACGATAAAGGCTTACTCCTCTATCCTTAGTCAACGGCCAATGGCAAGAGCCGGCAGTACAGCGCGTTCCAACCGAAAGACGGTATGGAAAGAAAAAAGCTCCACGGGAGGTTCTACAACGCTCTAGCTTGAGCTTTTCGTACACTCTGTCGCCTCTTTCCACTGGTTACGGTTCGCTGACCTGTCGAGCTTGTCGCTATCCAGGTGAAGGCATGTCATCTCCGGTTGTTCGGCGCTTTCTAACTCTGAATATTTGCAGACACAACCTAGTAGCGAGAATTCTACACCAAAAGCTCGCTCTGAAATATGGTCTCGTGGATCGAAAGCTACCTTATTATAGGTACTTGCCGGAAGTCATGCTCGAAAATAACCGCTCTACCGGGACCGGGCCATTGTCCCAGGTAGTTCTATTCTTGCGAATAAGACTGATATTGTGTTGATATACCGGGCACAATCAGATATTTTTGATTGACATCATAATCTCGTATGACGAGCACCACGTGAAAGCCAAAACAAAAAGAAACAAAATATCCAGACCTGGGTCATGAGGTGACCGACATGTGAGGTGGTTTGCCCACGGAAATTATTCCTGTAGTCGTTTCTGCGAACCGGCTAATTCCGGTCAGCCTCTCATCATCATCTGAGGCAATTGGGACTCCGTGACGGACGGCATGTGCTCAAACACCTACAGAAAGCGGTGCTCCTCAATAACGCCCGCATTGTCCGTCGGTTTCTGTCTCTTTCTCCCTTACCCTCGGCCGTATGCCTAGGGCTTCCATCTGTTAAGATTTTATATGTTTATTTAATTATATTTTATTGCATTTATTTTAGTAGGTATATATTTTATTCTACCGTGTTTATGTTTTAGTATATTATGTTTAATATATTTTTATAAGTATTTATGCATTCCAACCAGACGAGAAAAGAATAGATATATCGCAATAATAATAATCTCGATTAAATAAAATCGAAATTCGATCTCACCAGAGACTAGAGATCTACGCAGGACAATTGACTATGATGCCCGAGTGTACGCGCAAGCACAGGTCTCTATTCCCTTATCCAATAAGTCGGCAAACCGACACGATCGGAGAGATATCAAGCGCAGTACCAACGGCTTTACGTGCTTTCCAAGGCGCATCTTAGATTTAGGAAGTTAGTGAAACGTCACCAACTTCCTGAATCTAAGATGCTGAAATTTTTGAAGATTTTTGCTTGACTCGGGTTTCGAACGCTGGACGTCATGATCAGCAGTCACTATTACGACCACTACTAAAGGGGCAGTCAAAACGTGCAGACACCGCAATACCAGACGCAGACGCCTTTGATGCTGTTTTCGTTCGGAACGTCACAAAAATAAAATGTAATATACTGTAATTAACTTTTAAGTTAATAAATTATAGTCACTCTTAACAAGAATATCTTTTAATTTACACAAACCGTATCAGCGACTTTTAATGAATATTGCCACAACCCGCGCATTCTGCTTTAATTCATTACACAACTTGTTACAAATGCGCGCGTTAAGCTATTAAATGGTGCTCAAACTTTGCAAGATATAACACAGATGTTAGAAAGCAAGTTTAACTGGAAGAAACTTCCTTTTGTATGATTTTGTTAGTGTTGGAGGAGAGGTTTTTTTCTGAACCAGTGGTTAATTAAAAAAATGGCTTAGTATTATTTATAATCTATATTGAATAAAAAAAGTTTCTGTTTCCGTTTCTGTTGGATAATCGCTTATAAATACAATATTTGTGAACTAACTAGCAGTCAAGTTGTTGATGATTTACTGCATGCCATGGATACTTGCCCTTTTTTACTTCAAATGAGGCATTCCTCGTTTCCAGTAAAAACTCCATCTAAGTACTCAGGGGGGACAAAGCATCTGCATTTTGATTCTTAATTGGGTATAAATGTATGCAGGTATGTTATGCATGTCTATGGGCCACAGTATCCACATAATATCAGGTGGATTGTGTACTCGTTTGTCATTCTTATTACATTGAAAAAAATTGCAAACAATTCCAATATTAGGAACGCTACAGATTCCTTGTCAGTTGTAACGACACTAAATGTATCTATTGTTGTTTTATTATATAAGGATTAGACGCGCGTATTCGCTCACCATACATTTTTATTTTTATAACTTACTACTCTACGAATTACACTCTATGAATTACTGCAAATTATTATATAATAAAATATAATGCAGGAAATAGAATGCTGCCTAACAAAATGAACTTTTTTTATGATAGGTGAACCGTGACTTTTGTCACTACCAATTTTGAAGTTTTGACTTTACCTTTTGCTTTAATTGTCCAGTAAGATAAAATTGACGTTTGAATAAAGCTGCACTGTTAAGCATATATCTATGAACATTTTCACATTCAAATATGTTGTATAATAGTAAATTTAGGATAAATTTACAATATAATCACTGTGAAAACAGCAAAAGTTGCATTGGCCTAATTTTGGGGTGAATGTGACTTTGTAGTATAAATAATTATTAGTTTGTGCTTATTGCTTTAAGGCTTATGTATAATAACATAAAACATACTTTGAACTAATACAGTTTTTAGTTTTTTTTCTAGGGCAAATGCAAATACGCTTCATAGAGTTAGTGTTGGAACTAAGTACATTCATTGATAACTTTTTCTTATGTAACTTATAAACTGGACACGACGGGTTCGGAAAATAAAGCATGGCATTTTTAATTTTATTTTTTTATAATAAGGTAAAAACATGACTAAATAATCTTTATCAGGTGAGTATATAAACAAACCATAAAACCTTATACGTGTTAAAGACCCGTATAAAATCAACTAAGAGTTTTAAAATTTAAATTAGCCTTAATTTTTTCTTTTATTATAACTTTGTATAAAATCAATGGCACTTCAAAACCACAATGAAGAGAATAAAATAAATTAGGTACTTTTAGTTCCATATAATAGTATAAAATAAACGAATCAACTTAACTTTAAACTAAGTCAATATTACTTCGGAAGTAATATTAAAGATAATAAATTATTTAAATAATAAATAAATTTTAGTTCTACCACCTCAATGTTGTTATGAAACTTATACAATATTCCATCTAAGCATTCAGATTGTGGAAAGTTAGCAATAACATCAGTCAAGTCGATAATAAAGATGTCATCTTCAATTATACGGAAAGTATTTTTTTCGTTTATACGACTTGAGCCCTTTAAAAAGTATTTTTTTCGTTTATACGACTTGAGCCCTTTAACTACAATTTTGTCATCAGAAACATTATGTATTAACCATTTCATTTTAATAGAAGTTCTTCAAATGAGACATTCATGTTGTTAAGTTCATTTTCTTTGTTAGTTTGTTTAGGATTTGCAGGATTAACCAAGAGGTTTCCTGAAATTCCAATTTCAATTGAAGATTTGTTCTCTTTTTTTTTGCTTTTTATCTTTTTATTTTTTTAGGCTACATATCGGAAAAATAGCTAATACTCTTAGAAAAAACGACGTTAACGTGGCATTCAAAACAAACAATTCGCTTAGGAATATAATAAATATATATTAGTATATATTTATTATATTCCTAAGTAATTTTTTTTATTTTTATTTTTTTTATATTAGTATATATACTATAATAAATATTAGTCAAAAATCGGGTGTTTATAAACTTGTTTGTGACGAATGCCACGCCGTTTAAGTGGGTCAAACTGGTCGCAATTTCGGGACGCGCTATAAAGAGCATTTGGCCGCGTGCTGAAATTGCAATCCTGATAAATCTCATTTTGCTAAACATCTCTTGGACACTGGCCACAACCTAGCCAGCAACCATTTCTTTGAAGTCTTACATACTTGTAATAAGGGGCTGCGACTATGTGTGCTGGAACAGTTGGAGATTTTAAAAATAATAATGGTAACAATGCACTGCTGAATGAACAAACAAATGTTTCTAATTCACCTTTGTTAAACATCTTTAAGGCTAATCTTTAATAATAATTTTAAAATTAATAATAATAAATAACTATAATAATATCAATATAAAAAACTATAATAATAGTAATATTTACAAAATATTAATCATAACAATTAGTCGCAGGTTTGCTATCGCATGGCGCGGTCACTCGCTACTTTGGTGGCGAGCGGTTGTGTCCGCGTGTATAAATAGCAGCTGTTTCGGCTCGCCGCTTTGCGCCCTCCTTTCTGCCAAGGAGGGTCGCGTTCGTATACGGCTTAGAGATCTCTAGTTAGACCGTTAAGCCAGTCCCTAAAAGGCGGTGTTTAGTGGGTAAAAGTCTCCACATAAACACGCAGCCGGCTGCGTGGTATGCTATTCACCGTCACCCTCCCCCGCTTTCCGGAGGGTTAGGGTCACTTAGCGGTCAGTCACCATAGAGTCTACATCACCTGAGGATACCTCGTGTAAAGGCGAAACACGTGTCGTATTGTCGTCGATGGTGTGTCTTACCTAATATATGAATAGTGGTGTTGGAAGTATTATGCATGCAATTGAGGGAGGGCGGGAGGTGCTCTTCAATCCAGGTAAGACACATCATTGTATTTAGTTAGCGGAAGGTTGCGAAGTAATTTATTTTTTATTATAATGGATTTCCGCAAGGTAACGCCTGATTCTATCAATTATCTGATTAAACATAACCTTCATCACTTTTAGCACTGCTCTCTATCTGTTAGTGAAGTTTCATCACAATCGGTGCTGCCATTCCGAATATTGACTGGGACATACAGACAGACTGACAGACGTACTGACCGACACAAAAAAAAACAAAATTGTAAATCATTTCTTTTAGAATGCAAATGAAGCACATTTGCATGCTATAAAGATATGACTAACATATAAGCCAGTTTTTTTAATATTACCTATACATCATCATCATCATCATTACAGCCCTTCACAAGTCCACTGCTGAACATAGACCTCCCCCAAGGAATGCCACAAAGCACGGTCCTGAGCCACCCGCATCCATCGACTTCCTCTACGTCTTACCGGGCTATCACTTCATCTATTACATCACAAATAATCTTAGATTCCTTCAATTAAATCCTGTAATATAAATATAACATACTGATACTTTAATTTTATTTATATGTGTAATATTAGATAGATAGACATTTCTAGCTTATGTTATTGTTTAAATTAGAGATCTGTGTTCCGCGATATTTGGTGGAAAGTAAGATGGCGGCGGGAGCGCGTTCCGAATCATCGCTCAATCTAAATTACTGTACAAGTTGTGAACTAATCTCAATCAGCGACGCAGTAGCGCGCGTAAGTTTTTCAATAAAACATGATTATCTGCTGTGAAAATGATCTTTATTTTAATTAGGTATAGAATTCTCCGTGTAAATTATATTTTAATTTTAATTGTTTAAACAGCCGCAGATTTACCTGGCATTAATCTTAAACAACTACAACCGACATAATAATTTAAGAGTTGTTATGAAGTTCAAATTATAAATAGGTACAAATGTATTTATACTTTTACCACTTAATGTTACTTCTTATATTTTCACTGTTTTTTAATGTCTGCAGCTTAATAGAAACAAACATCAATTTCGGTAATGCATTATAAAAGTATATAAAATTATATATTAAGAATAAACAATTATTAGATGAGGTCATCGTGAGAAATAAAATAGTAGTATTGTATAGTATACGTACTACAGCTAATTTAAAAAACACCTCCCTCCCTCATACAAATATTATTATTACCTCCAATTATAAAACGACACGTATTTCACCTCTAACCGAGGCTTTTCAGTAGAAATAAACAGTGATAACTAACATATGACTCTTTGTTCCAATTGTGACGGCCCAATATTATTATTAATAATTAAATTCAATGTAAAGGGGCATCAAAAATAGTCTTAAAATATATATATATATATATATATTAAGCAATGAAATATGAATGAATACAATAATAAACATTAAGTTAATATAAATACATATCAGACATTAGATCAATAACATAGTAAATTAAAGGCAAAATATTTCATAATAAATAAATTTATTTAAAAACTTGAAATATATTTAAAATAAGATAATTAATAGAAATATAAGTCGAAAATATTATAAAAATAAAGATAAATAACAATTATAAAATAATTAGAAAATTTGTTAAAAATCGTCTAAGTCTTTAAAGGAGTTCATGTATAAAAGAAAATTTTCCTTAAGTTGTGGAAAGAGTTTACGTATAAAAGAAATTTTCTAAGTTGTGGTAGGAGTTCACGTATAAAAGAAAATTTTCCTAAGTTATTGAAGGTGTTCATAGAGGTAGAATAGATGTCTTGTATGGAGGAGCTGCCGGAGATACATTCCTGCAGTTGTACATATATATGGGGTGGTCGGGAGCCCGACTGCCTGAAGTACTGTAGCACGATGACTAGTCCTATATTAGGGACTTATGATATTTAACTTAATGATACAAAAGCAATACTATAGAAGGTCTCCATGATGAATTTTCATTACAATAGTAGGGTCGTGGGATCGAACCCTATATATTAATGACTTATGAAAGTAAGGTCTATGATACAAAAGCAATACTATAGAAGGTCTCCATGATGAATTTGCATTACAATAGTAGGGTCGTGGGTTCGAATCCTATATATACATGACTTATGAAAGTAAGGTCTATGATACAAAAGCAATATTATAGGAAGTCTCCTTGATGCATAAGCATTGTATGGGGTGATCGGGTGACCGACTGCTCCTAGTACTGTAGCAAAATGACCAGTCCTTATTAGGGACTTGAAAAGGAATATTATCGTGGCGTGTGTGCTGCTTCACGAGCAATTGGTCCGAGGTAAACTTGAACTCGCTAACCGATGTGTCCTAGACATATCATCTTAGTGCCGGTGGTAAGCGGGTTTGTTGTAGCAATACGGCTTTCCCGTGGACATCGCACACCCATACCGTTTGTGCTTTTAAGTGTAACAGGCATACTCAGCTTCATGTCTTAGTGCATTAGCGCTATGATACGTGGCGTTTTGTCCACTGGCGTCTTAGTAGCGTGCTACTATGATACGTTGGTGCAGTTTTCTATAACAACAATCTTAGTGCCGGTGGTAAGCGGGTCTGTTGTAGCAATACGGCTTTACCGTGGACATCGCACACCCATATCGTTTGTGGGCGGCGTAGTAGCGCATAGCGATACGTCGTCTATATTTCGGATTGAAATGATGAGTGTGTTTGGTAGCACTTTTAAGTGTAACAGGCATACTCAACTTCATGTCTTAGTGCATTAGCGCACTATGATAATGAACAAAACTCCACGTATCATAATACGTGGAGTTTTGTTCATTGGCGTCTTAGTATCGTGCTACTACGATATTTTTTATATAACAACAATACCAACTTTGTTGCCAAAGTCGATAGGAGTCATGTGGGTGTGTTGTGAGGAGGCGCCACCCGTATGATAGTTGCATTGATGCTTACTGCTACTTGCGGTATTGCGTCTTGTGATGGATCTGAGGGTGTGCTGCGCCTGATTCGACGCACTCTTGTGGTTCTGGTCGATGGAGGTATACAACTAACATCTTAGTGCCGGTGGTAAACGGGTTTGTTGTAGCAATACGGCTTTCCCGTGGGCATCGCACACCCATACCGGTTATGGGCGGCGTCGTAGCGCATAGCGATGCGTCGTCTATCTTTCGGATGGGGATGATGAGTGTGTTTGGTAGCACTTTTAAGTGTAACAGGCATACTCAGCTTCATGTCTTAGTGCATTAGCGCTATGATACGTGGAGTTTTGTTCATTGGCGTCTTAGTAGCGTGCTACTACTACGTTGGTGATATTTTTTATATAACAACAATACCAACTTTGTTACCAAAGTCGATAGGGATCATGTGGGTGTGTTGTGAGGGGGCGCCATCCGTATGATAGTTGCATTGATGCTTACTGCTACTTGCGGTATTGCATCTTGTGATGGATCTGCGGGTGTACTGCGCCTGATTCGACGCTCTCTTGTGGTTCTGGTCGATGGAGGTATGCGGGTGTTGATGTCTGCTGGGATGTATGGGGGACCATGGGAAGGTGTAAGCCCGACGATAGTCGTATTGATGCTTGTTGCGTTCTGCAGCATTTCGTCTCTGCGATGGTTGTTTGGTGGGACGCTATTCTCAATGGCGCTCTCTGCGTCTTAGTTTGACTCACACCTAAGTAGCTTTGCCCAAGTCGGGTCCCTTCATTGCGGGGCTGCAGACTGTATGCCCTCCACGATGTTTCATATAACAACATAATATTATATCTCTGTAACTTTCCCACCTTTGAATGATTGAAGGCAACTTGTTGGTGGGTGAGACAAACATGATCTAAAATGCATTTACTCAACGTCAGTGACACAAACCCTTTCTGATGGCGAATTATTACTCTTATCTTATAACTGCCTTTTGGCTATATCTGCCGTTGTATTGGTTGGTGGAGCGTATGTGTCGACCTCATGCGGGTGGTAGCTGGCGGGAGGATCTGAGGAGACTCTCAAGGCTGCGGCCGAAAGCCGCACAAAGTGGGACCCCATTTCCTTGAGGTGAGCGGTAGACTCATGACACGCTCTGCGGCTAGTAGCCGTGCTGATCATGCAATTGGTGGTGGTGGATGCCATACACTTACATCACGTCTGCAGGAGCGGCGGTCTGGCAGGTGGTGGCGCTCACGGAGGGTTTACGGCCAGTGTGCCTATTTGCCTAAACCGTGTGACGTACATTCACTGTGGCTGAATTCGTTCGTATTCTGTATGGCGTTTACACGCATTGACATGCGCAACTTCGATCGATGTTTGTGCTTACGCACTAACAAGGGGCCAAGCCTCTTTTACTGGTTCGCCAGTTATTTTGCTGTGGACTACGATCCAGTTCCCGAATTAACGTTCCCTTCGGGGGGAGTGCATCAAAATGGTGTGCCTCCCCTACATTTTTTTAAATAAATGTAAGAGAGCGAAGCCCTTGTATCGGGTATTTTGTATAAATATATTATGAGCCTTTTCCGAGTGGGAAGGGATAATAAATAATGTAAACCTGATACAAGTGGAATAGGGACGTTTTATGTTCTTAACCTTTCTCGAGCCCTGTCTTCGTGAACGGGGTTCACTTAGCTTTTAAGGCACTACCAACAGCTTTCAATTGCTCTAGTGAATATTCATTCTTCCAAAAGACACGTGAAAGAACTAAGTTACTAAACAAACACAACGTAAATAAGGGTCCTAACTAAGACGATCACGCCAAAATGTTACAAACGGCCTATTATTAAACCTTTAGAAAGATCAAAACATATCTTATTTATCCTGGTCACATATATATAATTTTTATCGAAAAGGGGTAAATATATATATATATATATATATATATATATATATATATATATATATATATATATATATATATATATATATATAGGGGGGGAGCGTTACACAATGAAAAAGTAAAAAACAATAATAAAAAATTACAGTAATATGTTGGGCGTTTTTAGTCACGGGAATAACATACGGGACATACTATAGCACAGTCAATACGTACGTGTACTGCTTGACCTTTGAGCGTATCTAATAAACTTAGCACTTACACCACAGTATATTCGCACACACTGTCGGTAATCACTGCGTGTTCTAAATTCATATCCCAGCCGAAGTCAACTTTTTTTTATAATTAAGGAGCGCAAAATTTAAATAGTAATGAGATTTTTAGCGAAGAGCACAAAAAAGCAACATTTTAATTATTTATTTTTATTTTATAAAATTGGGGCGACAAACGAGCACATTTGGAATGTGTATTCAGCAGGGATGGGAGACATAATAGGGATATTGAACGACGAGTGAATGCAGGAAATAAAGTAAATGGGGCTCTACACTCTATTGTGAAAAGTCAGAATATGTCAAAAAAGGCACGTATGGCAATTCACAATGCTGTATTAGTTCCTACTTTAACATCTTGTAGTGAAAGTTGGGTGTGGCAGAAGAAGCACGAGAGTAGAATAAATGCAGTAGAAATGCGATCGCTAAGGAGTATGTTAGGGCTGAATCTGAGTGACAGGGTGAGAAACTGTGTGATAAAAGAAGAGTGTGGTTTGCAAGATGATGCAGTGACCAGGATTAAGAAAGTAATGCTTCGGTAGTTTGGTCATGTAGAAAGAATGAATGCGGAAAGACTGACAAAGCAAACATATGTTGCAGAAGTGAATGGAAGAGTCGGAAAGGGACGTCCTAGGCGGAAGTTTGTCGACCAAATTGGCGATATACTAAAAATGGGCCAAATTAAGAGTACCCTTAACCGACGAGCATGTATGCGTAGGTATATGGATGTGGAAGAGGCGAGAGAGGTAAGTCAGGATCGTGCTAAATGGAAGTCTGTAGTCTCTGCCTACCCCTCTGGGTGACAGGCGTGAGTGTTTATGTATGTAAACGAGCACACAGTCCAGCAAGTGTCAAGTGGATGATGTGGCCCATAGACATCTACGTCTATCCTCGATTAAGAATGCAGATGCTTTGCCACCCATGAGGACCAAGATGGAATGCCTCGTTTCCAGTAAAAAGGACCTTCCGTACTCCACACTCACCATGCGATACATAGCAGCATTGGGCTGCTATTTTCCGCTGGTATTCTGTGAGAGCGTGGTCCTACCTCGGTCGAGCCGACCTACTTGTGCTACAATAATAATGTAGCTGCAGCGTGGCTCTACCACGTAAAACTTTTATTCAGCCCATAGTCCGTGGTACACCGCGCGGATAATTAGTGGTCATACATCAGACATAAGAATTAACTTTAATCGCCATGTTTGGCAGACAATATGGCGACTGCAGAACCAGAGATTTCGCAACTTTGAAACTGCTACCCGTTGCCACGATTATCTGAGTATTTAATACTCGTATCTCGTACAATACCGTAACGACAATTTTCTATTTGGCGGAGACTTTATAGAATCCACTATGCCTTAATAGAAGACTTAATAGAATACTTAATAGAAGACTTAATAGAAGACTTAATAGAAGACTTAATAGAAAACTTAATAGAAGACTTAATAGAAGACTTAGTAGAGGACTTAATAGAAGACTTAATAGAAGACTTATTAGAAGACTTAATAGAAAACTTAATAGAAGACTTATTAGAAGCCTTAATAAAAACTTAATAGAAGACTTATTAGAAGACTCAATAGAAAACTTAATAGAAGACTTAGTAGAAGACTTAATAGAAGACTTAATAGAAGACTTAATAGAAGACTTATTAGAAGACTTAATAGAAAACTTAATAGAAGACTTATTAGAAGCCTTAATAAAAACTTAATAGAAGACTTATTAGAAGACTCAATAGAAAACTTAATAGAAGACTTAGTAGAAGACTTAATAGAAGACTTATTAGAAGACTTAATAGAAAACTTAATAGAAGACTTATTAGAAGCCTTAATAAAAACTTAATAGAAGACTTATTAGAAGACTCAATAGAAAACTTAATAGAAGACTTAGTAGAAGACTTAATAGAAGACTTAATAGAAGACTTAATAGAAGACTTATTAGAAGACTTAATAGAAAACTTAATAGAAGACTTAATAGAAGACTTAATAGAAGACTTAATAGAAGACTTAATAGAAGCCACATGACTGCAAGGGGCGACGGAGGGAAACCGAAACAGGAGATGGGCAGCGGCATCTTCTTGATAACAAATCAAAATTATTTAAAAAAAAAAGCTTCTTTTATAGAATAAGGGTGACGGACGAGCACACAGTCCACCTGATGGTAAGCGGATGTTGTGGCCTATAGACATCTACGTTTATCATCGATTAAGAATCAAAAAGCAGATGCGTTTTCACCCCTGAGGACTAAGATGGGATGCCTCGTTTCCAGTAAAAAAGGGTCTCCGGATCTCTACACTCACCATACGAAACACATCAGCATTACGCTGCTATTTTACGCTGGTATTTTGTAAGAGCGTGGTCCTTCCCCGGTCGAGCCGACCCTTTCGTGCTACAACCATAATATAGCTGCAACGTGGCTCTAGCAGGTATAAAAGCTGCAGTTGCCAACCCACCTGCTAAGCGTTACTATAAAAAAAACATTACACCAATCTTGCAATACCAGTGACAGTAGGTTAAGATGACCTCGGGCCACCCTAAAGTCTCGTACATTACGATAAATCAAAATATAATATCGAAAGAATGGATCTTTTTATTTTTTAAACGTATCAGACGAATAAGTATTTTTTATTTATACGATTATTATATGATTAGCAAATTAGTTTTAACAACTTTAACATAATTAACTTATTGTTTTAAAAGTGATTAACATGGTTATTTTTGGCTAGATTAGGTTAATATCAAATTGCCCAACACTTACGTAGTAGTATTCGTAATGACCAGACAATGTGATAAATAATGAAGTTTAAATAGCCCGATTTGACTTGATTCATATTGCCCGGGCATTATAAATAGTGCCCTAATTAATCACTTAGTCCCTTACATATAAATTGCAACTTTACTTTTTCGTAATGATTTCTTATATCTACCCAAACACACTGAATAAAATTATTTTTATGGATTTTATCGGCTACATTTTGAAGCGAGCTTCCATTAGAACATTCTGCAAGCCGCTGAAGAAGATAAGTCACTTCTTACCGTCCGTCATGTGTCACATTCCTCTACAAGATGCAGGAGTGTTACAAGCTTGATTGTGAATGTAGTCTCTCATATATAGGTCGAAAAAAAGATCAATTAGAGCCCGCGTAAAAGAACATATAGCTGACGTGAAGCATCAACGTTCCAGGAAGTCTGCTGTTTGTGATCATATCCTAGACGGACCCAACCATTATATCAGGTTTGATAGATCACAAATCCACGATAAAACATCGATTAGTACCAAGTCTCTGATACGTGAGATTATTAAAATTAAAAAAAAAAACATCCTAATTTCAATAGAGAAGAAAATTAAAACTAAACCCAAGCATACCACTGCAAGACACAGTAAGTTTATTCTGCGTAGATCGGACCATAAATAATAATTAAAAAGCTGAAGGTACTCCGGGTTAACACTAACATCGGGACGACAGTCACTTTAGTATTCTGTGACCATGGGTGCTGGAAAGCACCCGAAACGTCGGGAATTACAAATAAATTAAACGTGATAAAATCCCTAAAAGTAGTTTTAATCATTGTTTACTTTTTCATATACGAATTAGTATACATCGTCTATCGAAGGCCATCAGAACTTTATGGCCTTTTTGCATTATGTGGGGGAGGCCTACGTTCAGTAGTGGACTTTAATAGATAGTAATGACATGTCACAAAATGGGTTGATAGATTCTCTTGTCTCCTTAATAGAATTTAAACATGTTTAAATTCCTAACAACAGCAGCGAAGTTAATCCACGTTAACCAGAGTTCCTCGTAATTACGCGCGACGTTGATTGGCGAACTTTTATCTAGACTACAGCGTCGCCTGATCCGTGATATACTGCGCGGATAATTAGCTCGCAGCCTCTCACAGGAGATGGAGCACGGATACGATCTAATTGATCGCTCCGCTACAAGCAAGTTTGTTTCAGATCTCGCGTACAAGTTGGATCAACACTTCAGTTATCTTGGTGCATAGTTAGAGAGAATAAGTTCCTCTGTATTTATGTTGTTCTGGGTCCGATACACTTTTACACGAAATATGTTTATGAGTGTAAAGAATGATTTTTAATGTTATCCTTGATAGAGCTACGATGCAGTTAAAATTATGGCTGCAATTCCAATGAGTCGGCTTTGCCCTGGAAGTATAACACTCGCACAGAACACAAGTGTAAAATATTAGCTAAATTCCGCAGCATCATGTAGTTTTTCATGTGAGACAGACCGTGGCATTTCATCTTAGAGCTCAGGGGATCAAATACATCTGCGTATTGATTATTAATCGAGGATTTAGGTAATTGTTTATCACCCATATTTGTATTAAAAATTTCCTGTACCTCAAAATTGAAATGGGTTCACATTTCAATTTTGATATAAACATTTCACCGCAAGGGGTGGGAAAATAGGCAATGAAGTTTTTACTACAAAAAATATTTTATTAAAAGTAAAAATCTACAATAATAAATAATAACATTAAAATAGTAGCTTCTGAAGTCGGTTCCAAAACATAGTGTATCGAAAAATTTAAGTCCCGACTTCAGTTGGAAATTATTTTATTCTTTTAACTAGCTTTTTCCCGTGACTTCGTCCGCGTGGAATTCGGTTATATCGTGCCCATGTGTGAAAAAGAATCTGCTGGTACAAGCAACAATTATAGTTGGATGTCGCGGGCAAAAGCTAGTAAACTGCAAAACTTCTTTACACACCACATTTTTGCAGACTGACACTGAAAATTTTGGGAATCAAGGAAGTGACACAACATTGCTATTTAAAAATGTATTTATTGCTTTTCGAAGTATTCTCCGCGAAATTTGACACATTTTTCCATACGATGGAACCAATCATTGAAGCAACCATTCCATTCGGAAGTTGGGGTCTCCAAAATGGCTGTTTTATAGGCATCCACAGCTTCTTCAGGTGATGAAAATCTCTGTCCACGCAATTTATTCTTTATTTTAGGAAAAGTATAGAAATCATTAGGGCTTAGGCCGGGGCTGTATGGCGGATGGTCTAATAATTCTATGTTTTCTTGCTCTAAAAATTCTTTTGTTCTGTGTGCGGTGTGAGAACTCACATTGTCGTGATGGAGGATGATGCGGCGGTTGCAGTTCTCTTTACGGAGTTCAGAAACGACCTGTTGCAAACAAATGCCAGAATACCATTCTGCATTAACCGTTCTTTGTCCCTCAAGAGGAATAGTCGTAACATGGTGGTTTCGGAGACAAACGTGGCCACCATTTTTTTTGCAACACTCCGTGAACTAACAATTTTTGTTGGCTTTAACTCATCACATCACTCATTTTCGAACACCCAAACTCGTGACTGGTTTTTTTTTTGTTTCGGGTTCGTACGCGTATATCCAGGATTCGTCACCTGATACTATGTTGTATACAGCATTTGAGGATCCTGCGTGTAATCTTTCGAGAGTTCTGACGCACCAAGTAACGCGAGCCGCTTTTTGCTCTTCACAGAGCGAATGCGGTATCCATCGGGAAAACAACTTTTTTACACCTAATTGTTCATGCAAGATTATTTGTATTTGACTGATGCCAATGTCTAAAGTTGCTTGAATTTCGCGGTATGTCACATGTCGATCTTCCTCAATCAGCTTAAGCACAGCACCAACGTTTTCTTGGGTGACTGCAGTTTTTGGACGACCCTGACGGGGTCATCACTGAGCTTGACACGTCCACGTTGAAATTCAGCAAACCAGCGATAAATCATCGCTTTTGAATTTTCTCGAGTCAATTCCATTTTCTCAACGACTAAACAAGTTTGACAAAACCTTGTGACAAGACCGAGAATCTTTTTTTTAAATAAATAAATGGTATTCGATTTTTAAAACTAAAGAGTTTTCAATTAAAAGGATTTTAATATGACAGGAACAGTGGAAATATTCCATTTTCGATACTTTTGGTGCAGCCGTAGAATTGCCCGTGTGAAAAATAATTTTCTCTCAAGTCCATACCCGCAAATGTTAATGTCTGCCCTTGTGATTTGTTTATGGTCATTGCAAAGCAGACTTTGAGGGGAAACTGTATTCGTTTGAATTCAAAGGCAAGATCATTCGGGGTCAGGGGAATTCTTGGTACAAATACAGTTTCCCCTTGTGCACATCCAGTTATAATTGTGGCTTCCACTACAATGCGATGTAACGCTTTTAATTTTAGTCTGGTTCCGTTGCACAGTTGAGAAGGTTTTAAATTTCGCAAAAACATAACAGGAGCGCCCACGCGCAGAAAGAGCTTATGACGAAGGGTGGATGACCCGATGGTTTCAGTGAATTAAGAAATTCGACAGGGTAGTTAATTGCGTCATCTGTGTTGACCACCGAGTCTATTGACGTTTACATCATTTCTTCCCCCTCAAAAGACGTTAATAGTATATCGTTAATTGCCACTGCTTGGTTGTTTTTTCGGGTTATTATGGCACGTTCACACAATCATTCCATTGGCATATCGTGGATATGAACAATATCCGGGTAAATTTATCAGCTCCTGTAACGTAAATACAAGTGTACACAAATTATCAGGGATGGTTATCATTCCGTCATTTATCGGATAATCACCAAGAGATTCGCAAATCCACCAGTAGACTCGTTTTTTCCTAAGTGTACCCGCATATTTTTCGAGAGCTTGAGGATTTTAATTAGAGGACACAAAGTGGAACTCTTAAGACACGCTCTTAACTTCATCAGCTCTAGTTCCTTTTGGCACCACCGGTGGAGTCTGTTCAAAATCTCCAGCCAGAAAAACCGTTACACCACCCATTAACTTCTTATTTCCTCTTATATCTTGTAGAGTTCTGTTTAAAGCCCCTACGCCACCCTATGAGCCATGGTTATTTCGTCCCACACTATCATTTTCGTATGTTTTAATACTTCAGCAAAATTAGTTTGTTTCGATATAGGTATTACAAATGGGAGTATCAGCTGTTATTATATTGAGTGGTAACTAAAGATAGCAGGAGCAGTTAGTCCACCCTCAGGCAGTGTAGCTGCGATCCTAGAAGAAACCACAGTCACAGCAAGTTCGCGAGTACTTCTAACTTTTGCTAATAGCAAATTTAGAAGAAATGTTTTGTCTGTTCCAATCTAAAAAGAATATTCCACCTTCATTTGATTCAATTTTTATGTTAATTTGATTGTGAACTGCTTTTCATTCATCATTCAGTGATCCTTCATTATTTTTAACTGTGTTTTCTAATGATGCTGAGTCATAATTTGTCTCTTTAAGAAACTCTCTATTTTCAAATTGTTGTTCTTTGCATGGCTAAGGTAACCCATGCTCTTTTTTTAATTTGTTAAATACCACATCTGTTCTTAAATACCACATGTGCTCTACATTCACATCACCCTTTCTAATTGCCTTTTAAAATCTTCAGATAGGTATTCTTTGAATTTCTCCCAAAGGCCTAAAGGGTCTGAAAGGAGCAGATCACTAAAATAATCGTAAAAAGATCCAGAACCATTTGCAGTAATTGGCAAAGTGCTGCCTCTTCCGTTGCTGCGAACAAATGCTGATCATCTTCAAGCAAGCCGAGAGCTTTGCACGCTGATTAGAACGTGGAATATACATGATCATCTACAGTTTTTAATGCTTCAAATGAAATTGGGCCCCGGATCTCATGAAGAAGCCTGCGAAGGTGATAGTATGCTGTATTGTTCGGATGAACAGTTTTAAACCCTGCCCATAACGTGCTCTTTTTTGACCCCTGGCCAGCCTTCAACGTTTGCTCCTCTCTTTCTCCTTTCGAAATCCCCTTTGGAACTCTTCTTTCGATGCTTAGTCTGAAGCTTTATTTACATATTTACAAACGTATTTAATTGATTTCACTGAATGACAATATTCCACATTTAAGTGAGCGTCAAATGTTTTTAATAATGCTGAATTATAAGGGACTACCCAGCGATTATCTACGGTTGTGCCTTTGATACCAACAGAGAACCCACCGTCATCTAGTGAACGTCACTTGTTCTGTGGATAACCGTCTTAACCAGTTTGAGTTTCCCTTATGAGAGCCCTGGGGTATCGTTTACTGCATATGTTATCTTTCACACATGGTGACTTTCGATTTAAAGTTCCACATGGACCATGTATCATATTATATTTAACGATTTCGTGAAGCTCTGGGTCACGTTTAGGATCCGGTATTTCAGCACAAATTATATTGTCAATCTGATCCGGAGTAATACGTTTGTGAAGCCATAAAAGTATATGAATATGTGGAAGACCTCTTTTTGGCCATTCCGTTGAGTATATATAGCATCGCATTTCACCAAATATTTTGCCCTTTTTTCAACGAGTTACCGATCTTTTCACCTTTAGTCGAAACACCCTCGAAATTATGTCTTGTCTATCATGAGATTGTTGTCCTGAAGCAATTTTTTATCTCGTCCCAGCGAGGATTGCTTGTGAAAGTGATAAAAAGATCAGGGCAGCCGTAATTCCTAACTTAGGTCATAGCGTCCTGTGTTCTTTCGTGCATATACCTAGGTCCTAAAAGTTGATGGAAGGATAACCATTTGTCCTAGTTGGTTTGCTTCTGCGTTTTGTCGTCTAATAGCATCTTTTAAATGGATGCAACTATCAGCACGTAATTTGGCTTGATTATTTTTGATACAATTTAACCTCTCTGTTTTTATTTTGGCGTATTCATCCACCAGATATTGACTAAAAAGGCACGATGGTCGACTAAATAGTTATCTTCTTCTTATTTAATCACTATACTATACGAATAGAAACTTCTAAATTTAACAATTCATGAACGCACCACCATCGCATTTTCTTGGGTTCCGTATATTAAAAATGAAAGATCACGAAACAAACAGGTGCCGTTACCTACAGTGCATGTATTATAGAATTCTATGGGGAGTGGGGATGACAAGTATGTTCTTCCATTTTTCCTTTAAACCTGTAATATTAAGAGTTTCTTGTAGTCATTTTTTCAGTGAGAAAAATACTTCTATCAACAATACCTAATCACAAAGCAAATCGATTTCCAAGTTTGACAGTGGTTGTAAGAAAGACAAAATCAAGAACACGAAGAAATTCTTAAATTGTAAGCAAGCAAACAAAGTCGAAGTCTAGTCAAATATCCGTTAACTGTGAACAGGTACCGTATGTACATGTTGAAGCGCTCATTCACCATTCACTTTATATTAGTTCGAAAAAACACAACGTTACCGCGTTCTAAAACGATACCAACGCCATTTATTGGTTTTACAATTTTATTAATTTGTAAAAAAATATAATGTAAGTTTGGTTGTTTATTTTCGTGGTTTTTTTAATTTTTAAATAAGTTTTTTTTTTTGTTCAGGTGCAATTTTGTGCAATTTTTTGTACAAATCTTCTTTTCTATTTTGTTTTATGTTTTTGTGCAATAAAAATACATTTGACTAAATTAAGTTTAAAATATTTATCAAAATCATTTACATTTTTTACGACCTAAAAACATTAAAAATGACACCCAAGTCACCCATCACCATACCCATCATAATCGATGCCATTTTCGTAATTAACGTCCCAAAAAACCATAAAACGACACCCATATTCACATTTCAACCACATCGCACTCCCACAGGGGATGTATTTCCCGTCTGCTACGTTGAATTTTGAAAAAGTTGTTGTTTTCGTAATCAGCGACCCGATAAACCATAAAAACGACACCCATGTTCATATTCAGAGTTTGTCACCCCTTTTCATCAAGACCATAGTTGCCACGCTTGGCGAGTGGGTTGCCAACCACAGTTTATTTTTGTACAGTTGCCGCTATCAGGAAGATGCTGCTGCCATCTCCTGCCTGTCTCCCTCTGATGCCTTTTACGACGCCCACGGGAAGATATGGGGTGATGGATATTCTTAACCGCCACTATACGGCAGTCGGCAGTGGCTGTATGACGAGGCCCAAGGTCCCTCAGCGAGCTATGGAGATAGTATGCTCGGGGTTTCTCTGCGTGGTAAACTTAGAAATGAGGATATCCACAGTAAAACCAGAGTAACTGACATAGCTTAACGGATTAGTAAGCTGAAGTGGCAATGGACCGGCCATATAGCTCGAAGAACCGATCACCGATGGGAAAAAAAGGTTATCAAGTGGCAGTCTCGTACCGGTAGGCGTAGTGTAGGGCGACCCCCCACTAGATGGAGAGACGACCTAGTAAGACATGCAAGAAGTCGATGGATGCAGGTGGCTCAGGACCGTGCTTTGTGGCATTACTTGGGGGAGGCCTATGTTCAGCAGTGAACTTGTGAAGGGCTGTAATGATGAATAAATTTCCACTTTTTAGGGGTTGAATTGTGAAAGAGCCTGAAACACTTGTTTACTCATTTATTGATAGGAGTAGGTACTGCAGTGAAGTTTCGAATAAAATAGTTTAACTAATCTTGTGTCTCCGTACAAACTTTCAACCCCTTTTTCACCACCTTAAGGGTTGAATTTTCAAAAACACTAGGACAATTATTAATTGTTTATTTCTAATCGTTAACCTAAAAACAAAGTTTCAGACTCCTAGCTCTAAAAATGACTGACTTCCATACAAATTTTTAATCTCATTTTCACCCCCTTGGGGGCGAATTTACAAAAATACTTTCTTAGCGGATGCCTACGCCTGTACAACTGCCTGTATGCCAAATTTCAGCGAAATTTCAGTGTTTCGGCCTTGCGTTGATAGATGAGTCAGGCAGGTTTGCCTTTTATATATATCGATAAGTAATTATTACTTATCGATATATATAAAAGGCAAACCTGTCACCTGTCCTGTTATATATATCGATAAGTAATAATACTAGAACAGTATATCAAAGAATCAAAGCATGAACTTTTTCTGCCATCAATTGGTCACAAGAGCCTCGCAGGATGCGGACCACGCGTTACGTTGGCAGGTCATTTGGAGAATAAATGGTTATATCTTATTCCCCTCTTTATAATTAATATGTTGTTGTATTGATCTTTTTTGAATAAATAATTATTCTTCTGTTCATTTTATTACTCGGTATTAGGAAACGAAATTACTGGTTAAATATAATATAGAGCGAGAGGGTAATACGGTCATCCGGTTAATATGGTCACTTTCTTATAATTAAAAAACTAACATGGCTTAGTGATACGATAGCTCTTCATCATTCAATCCAATAATAATGGGTCAAAAGGGCGCTGCCATATCGATGCTATTTTGACAGTTGTTATTATAGTAAATATTTTAGTTACGCTCGTAATATTCATAAATTTATATCATAAATATATCATTGCTTTTGTATCACTAACCCTGTGTGCTCTACCATTTTCGGCGGAACACCACTTACTATCAAGTGAGGTGGTCGAGCACTGCTTATTAAAAGTGAAAAAAGTGGACAGGACGGGTACCGTCACGGCCAATCAAAAGTCCACAGCTGAACATAGGCCTGCCCCAAAAGGTGACTTTTGTTATTAGGGATACGCTGCTGTCTATGTCCCGATTTGATTCCCTGTTTGCTTTTAATTATTAGGTTGCACATAAAATAAAACAAGATAAATAAAACCGCAATTTATTTGCCAATATAATACATTAAAACCATTATAAAAATAGCAACAAAATATACAAACAAACTTATATTTATAACATATGGAATTTCATATATCGCTATTGCATATTTAACACTAGTCAATGATACACCCACGAATTATTCTGACACCAGGGCATCGCCACTTAGAAGTGAGGTGAAATATTTGACAGATTTCATAGTGGAAGAAGTTAGTTTACTATAAAAGTGTAGAGACAATGTTTTTCGTCTAAAATATTATATAAATTTTTAATAATGAGATTAGAAAAGAAATGTATCAACTAAATTACGAAGATTCATAAGAGTAGAAGAATTGTAAGAAAGTACACTAGAAACTGTTTTTTTTTTATTATTAACAACCTCACTTTTCAATGATGATGACACTGTATGTTTGCGTAACAATATTCTATATTATAACAATATTCAATATTTTAATACGTGGTAGAGCCATGTTGCAGTTATATTAGTATTATAGTTGTAGCACGAATGGTTCGGCTCGACCGGGGAAGGACCACGCTCTCACGGAATACCAGCGTGAAATAGTAACTTAATGCTGCTGTGTTTCGTATGGTGAGTGTAGATAACTGGAGACCCTTTTTACTGGAAACGAGGCATTTCATCTTAGTCCTCACTGGTGACAACGCATCTGCATTTTGATTCGTAATCAAGGATAAATGTAGATGTCTATGGGCCACAACAACCACTTACCATCAGTAAGTCTCAGGTCTACGTCTACTGTCACCCTATCCTATAAAAAAGTTCACCTAAAGACCTATTTACACTTTCGACAAGTAGTCAACTTGCGAACCTGGCCAGTTAAGTAAAAAATCTCGTTTGAACGGCAATATGCGAGTTAAGTAGCAAGTTAACAATTACGTTGAACGGGATAGCCGGCCGGACTATTTTTCGGCGAGTTTAAGGCCCGGTTTACATTTTGAGAAGTGACAAGTGCGAGTGACAACTGACAAGTGGCAAGTGAGAAGTGACAAGTGGAATTTAATTCCCACTTGTCACTTGTCACTGCCTGTTCACACGCACTACACATGTCATTTGTCACTTGTCATTGTCACTCGCACTTGTCACTTCTCAAAATGTAAACCGCGCCTAATGCGAAGTGCTGCCCTCCCGCGCGTCTCCCGCCACCCGCAACTAAACTCGCTACTCGTGTGAACGAGCGAGATTAGTTCAGCGCATAAGTTGAGAGGACGCAACGTTCGCGCGCCAAAACGTATAATTGTACTTTTATAATTAAACTCGCCACAAAGTTTGTACGGCACTGTTTACTGAATATTTATACGTTTGAGTTTTAATTTGATGATTGGAGTTTTAGTAATGAAATGGACGGAAGATATCACGCATAAATTCGTACAGGAGTATTAAGAATACGAATGTTTATACAATAGTAGAAGTACAAATTATAAAATACTGCACTCATGAAAATTCTTAAAAACTTCTTTAACAACAACCAGTAATATTTCTCTGAATATATCATTTAATTCTTGACGTAATCCTAGAACCATCTTAAACGAAAATAAGAAAAATTCTGTAGTCTTGAAACGTCATACTCCAACGAACTCTATGAACTAATGTCCTTAACTAAACTCGCCACGAAGACATTTGAACGCTACTGCCCACTTAACCGTTTACGGTCAACTGCCCTGTAACTAAACTCGCTATTGTACTTGTCGAAGTGTAAATAGGTCTTTATTCCCAACTTGCGACATTAGTGTAAGATTTATAACCCTTCATTAAAATAGGTGTTTGATTTATTACCCATCATTAAAATAGGTGTTTTTATTAGTTGTCAATTAAACATACTTGTAGAATTTAAATCGGTCTTATTACAAAAAGTAGTTTATAATCAGTCTCAAGGTGAAACCAGAATTTGTTTTACAAAGATATGCCGCACAAATATGCGGACTAAATTTTAAAGTACTTGAGTGCAAATGACAATTTTCGCAAAGACTTCTTTCGTTGGAAAGACTTTTCTCAAACCATAGTTTAACACGTTCGGTGTCCCGTGACCCACATATGGGTCATTGCCATTGTCTTGTGTCTTGTAAACAGACAGTGAATTGTTAAGCCTGAGACCATTAATTTTCAAACCACATTTTGCATTCCTACATACATTCCTTCGTATATAAAAAAATATAGTAAAATTTTATTTGAACTACAATGAGGGCTAAATAATCGGGTTATTCGTCATCTCGCCCGACAAAAACTCGCCCGATCGGGCGACTTGGCACCTTTCGAATTTACCTAATATTTCTGTCGTCAACTCGCACGCTAGTACAAAGTACAGCCAGGAAAAAAAATTACAAAATTTTAAAAACGACTTCAAATAAAACAACTTTATATTAAATAAAAATTGAAACTAAATTAAAAAAAAACACAAAATAAAGCTACTGACTAACTATTGTTGTTTTATATCCGAAATAGATATATATACATATAACAATACAAAAAATACTTCGGCCGTAAAGAGAACAGCGCTCTTCTACACTGCCGAAGCTAAACAGGTTTATGCTCACAAAAGGATAGCACTATCTCTTTCTTTTAGCTAACCCTTTATCTCTATCGAAATCGTAGGGCATTGTGTGTACCACCCACCAGATGTCTCCATTTAGGAATAATTACAATGTCATATAATTAAGAAGTAAATTTTAAATAAAAATTTATTAGTTTCTAGAGAACTCTGTTTATATAGGGTTATTTTGCAACTACCGGCCAAAGGGGACAATCATTTTTGGGCCCACTAAAAATATTAACGTCACTTAATGGTATTACATCAAAAAAAAGATACCAAATTATAATAGTAAATGGCCTACAGATTTTTCGAAAATGTAAACGGAATCAAGAAATATGAAAAAAAAATTAGTTGTTTTGATATTCGTGTTCTGATTAGTGTAATATGGGTAAAATGCGTGTACCTAATTAGTCATTTTGCAGTTTGTATAAAAAGAAAACTATTTTTTCACAAAGCTGACTTAAAAAAGATACCACTAAGAACTTTATGTTTAATTTCTAAAAATTTTAGCTAATATCACGTTATAACATAGTTCTAAATGACTGTGAACCAAAACGTTATTTTATCATTGACTTCCGGTAATTCCCAGCGGCCGGCGGACGGGTACGGCGGGCGGGGCGGCGGGGTATTACCTACATCTTTAATCTTAACGGCATTGACGTTCGTCACGCTACTGTTTTTTTGTATTTATATGCGATTTTAAGAAAATGGAATCTGCTAGATCAGCATACAATGAAAATAGAAGTGTGTGTTGCAATTGTGGAGTCAGGTTTCAACGCAGTGTGCGAAGACAATTACTGGCCGAGACAACTGCTGATGTGCGCCAACTTTTATCTGTGTGGATTTCTCATGAGGTGGGATAATATTATCTCATGGAAAGCTAATGACTGCACTATACAATCTATCTACTTACTTATTATCTAGATTTAAACTTTTATGAGAAATATATATTATTTTTGTTACTCTCGATTTTATTCCAACAATATTACTATACTGCGGAAACGAAAATTACATATTTTCTTTATTAATGTATTACTTAATATTTTTATTTTTGTTGAATAATATGGGATATGGTACGATTTTTTAGAAATAATACGAAAGAAAACGATCCACAGACTCCAGGAACACATAACGATCTATACATGATTAAGTACTTAATTATTTTAAGTTTTTAAAAGTAATAATAAATATCCCTTCATATTATTAATAAATTCATACCTTCTATAGCTATAATTTTAATCTTTCGTTATATTAAATTGATAAATGATATATTATATTGATTGAATTATTTTACATTTTGACACAAGATGACACTGCATTCTTTCCTGCTATTTACCAACTTACAGGCATAGTTCTTTGCATTGACTCCATTGACTGGCATTGACTGTAAGAAAAAAGTGTGTTGTTTCAAACTATTTGGTAGAAAAAATATAATATGGTATAAACTTGTTTGTTTAAATTGATGTAAACTGTGTTCGTGTTAAAGTAAAAGTTTAAAAATGAAAATTCACGTAGTTTTACTGCTTACAAGTGGATTAGTATGTTAATGTCTAATTGATGCAAAAAATGTTTAACCTAAGGGTTATATCATGCACGTAAGTCAAATATTAAATACCTATTTCACATTTATGTATATAATTTGCCAATGACATTCGAAAATGCAAACTGACGAGTAAAAGTCCATGTGAGTAATATAAAAGTTTATTTTTCCTCCTAGAATTTTGTAAAATCTATAACTTATACTGAATTAACCTTTAACAAATGATAAACACAGGTCTTACTAATAAGTTAAATGTTAAAGTATTGAAGTTTTATGTTATTAGTGAAATCTAATTTAAATAATAGATAAAATAAAGTCACACAATATACACAAAAGAAGTTTTTGTGGCATGGTATGATGTATCACATGTTATGTGTGTCTAATTATCTTTTGTCAGTCAATCAGAAATCAAAGTCGAAAAAGTATATATATATATATATATATATATATATATATATATATATATATATATATATATATATATATATATATATATATATGTCAATATTTATTCTAAGAATAAAATATTAAGTAAATAGAAAAATAAGTTATTTTGTGCAATGAAAAATATTTCAATCCACTATAATATTACCGTTACAGCCAATTAAACTCCACTGCCGAACATAGGCCTCCCCCATATATTACTAATATTACACAACTCCATAATACTCTAATATTATAAAGTTTATTTATCACTAAGAACACACACAACACACTTATATGATATACCTGAAATACTGTAAATATTGTAAAATCATATATTATTTGAAATAAAATGTATTGTATTTCAAATAATATAGGGTTCCACATCAAACATTTACTTTCATGCCAACTTCGCTTCCCTCCTCAAAATGTACATTTATCTGAACTTAATACTTATTTACTCTTTTATTTTTAATTCCTGATTTTTTCAGTTACACCCACTTGATGCAGTTTGTTGTAACTGCCTAAGAATATTGCAAGAAAGTGTTGCATCTGCTCACTCCATTAGAAGATTTGGGTACAGGAATATTTGTATTCCATGTGGATCTTCAATTTTAAGAGCACACCGTACACGGATTGTGCCTATTAACTCTGAAGAAAGAGATATTATTTTGCAGTGGATACCATCACACCAGGTACTTACTTTATTTTAAAAGGCTGTACACAGATTGATGTTTGTAAAATCAGACACCTTGCATACAATTTGGCCTGATATTTATGCTCATTCAACGTGGCAGTTCACTAACAGGTTATCTTTAAGTTTACAGTCTACCAAAAGTCTACTGCTGAACATAGAACTCCCCATAGATTGTCTTATGGGGGGATATTTGCCATTAATAACCACTTTTTTTATTTTTAGTTATTAGATGAACGATACTTCTTCCTTATCTTACACCCATATTTGTATGCTTTTGTACTTATTATACAAGTAATATTTTTTACCTTAAAAGACATTAGTATAAATAAAACGGGTTGGGTTTACCATTCGGTCGCCTCAATTTGAAGATTCTGTTACTGTGGGGGGCGTCAAGGGAGTTTATCTGAAGCACCTATATGCGAGTTTTGCTACCGGAGCAGCATCGAAGTATTTTTATTTATTTTTTGAAAATATTGGTAAACGACTAATTAATTAAATATTCTCACGTTTTTGACGTTTCATCTGTCAATGTCATATCGATATATAGTACTAAATCGATCTAGTGAATCGATATTTCACCATAGAGAATCAAGATCAAATCTTTTCTGTTTTGTTAAGATTTACAAAATTATTTATAATTAGTTGAAAGTACCCCAACTCGTAAAGAATGACAGTTTTTCAATTTAATCATTCAATGTTATCTGAAACTTAAAAGAACTTGGACTTAGTGAAATATTGTTAATAATTCTAAAATAATTACTTCTTGTCTGATATGTGATGTATTATTTATTTCTATTTAAATAAATAGTGCCACAAAAATATTATGAGGGGAAACAATTGCATGCTAATATTTATAATTTTAAAAGACATTTAAACTATTTAGTGTTAAAAAGATTGAAATAAATAGAACAATAATAAATATTATTAATATTTAGAGTAGACACTGTAAAACTATGGTTCATTTTGTTAGTTGATAAAAAAATAACTTTTTTCAGGTGGATCGTTTAGAACGAGTATGCAGTCCTTGCTGGCTGAGGGCTTCCAGAGCTGTATGGAGACAGAGACAACAAAATGAGAACAGGGATATTGAGTTACAATCCATGAATATAGAAGACATCGGTAACATCCCACAACCACCCCCTATACCTGCACCTGTAACCCCTGCCATTACCAGAGCGGTATCAACAATTACTATGGCTAATTATAAGCGTGCTGCTTCTACTTCCCGTCACTGTATTTTTAAGTCATGTAATCATTCATCTAGATTTTTAATACCTAAACTACTTAAAGAGAGATTGCTGATAGATCACTCATTTTATGTGCCACTGTGCGCTCGTATTTGTGAATACCATTTAAATGAACCCCACAATGATTGGAATAATTTATACACGAGTAGTAACTGTTCAGATTTTACTGCATCTCAGATAGACAACCTTTGTCCTTACTTAAAAGTAGTGTTACTCAAAATTATAATATTTTAAATGTCATTGAACATAATTCAATATTATGCAAATATTGGTTAGGATTTACCAACTACCAATTTGAACAGTTACTAGTTGAAATTCCATCTATCAGTGAAAGAGTTAAATCACCTAAAAGAAGTCTAGCTATGTTCTTAATGAAACTTCGTACAGGTGATAGCAATGAACGCATAGCTTCTCTATTTAATGTAGCTTCATCGACTGTGTTCAATCACTTAAATATTGTAAGTCAGTGCTTTGAAGAGCAATTCATCCAACTGCATTTAGGGACAAATACCTTATGCATTCAACAAGTTGCTCAATATAACTTGACAATACCAAATGGCTTGTTTGGTAATCCAGATATGGATCCTGAATTTATGCCAGCCATAGTAATATGTGATGGTACATACATTTATGTGCAAAAAAGTAGTAATTACTTATACCAGAAGCAAACATATAGTTTACATTAGTATCGTAACTTAGTTAAGCCATTTTTAATAGTGTGCTGTAATGGTTATATCCTTGATGTTTTTGGACCATATCCTGCAACAGAATCAGATGCTTCTATAATTCTTAGACTGTTCAACGATAATAGTCCACTGCGAACCTATTTTAGAGAAAACGATGTATTTATTCTTGATAGAGGTTTTAGGGATGCAATTCCATTCTTGCAGCAATGTGGTTATAAGGCTTACATGCCTGAATCTAAACAAGCTGGTGAAATACAATTATCAACCATTGCTGCCAACAAGTCCAGATGTGTAACTTTGTGCAGGTGGGTGATTGAAATTGTAAATGGGAGATTTAAACGGGACTTCAAATTATTTCGTCAGGAATATTTTAATACTGCATCTACTCATCTCATGCTATACTTTAAAATTGCAGCTGCATTAATAAATCGATTTCATACGTTGATTCGTAATAATTTTCATGCTGTAGAGATATTGGCAATTGCTCAAGCCAAACTAAACACTCCAAATAATTTAGCCTCCTACGTAGAAATGCACAATTTAAATAGAGTGAGAGTGCGATTTGCCAGCATTAATGGTAATCTTCCAGAGCTAGATAATTTTCCTCAACTGACATTCCAGGATCTCATTCTGTTTAGTCTAGGAATTTATCAAATTAAACAAGCTCGTAGTTATTACGGGGAGCATGTCAGGGCTTCTGGAGAATATAAAATCGAGGTATACCTGCAATCTGTCCATGGTTTTGGTCCAAATAGTTATCTATTGCGAGGTAGGATACAATCAAGGCACACTAGTAAAAAAACTTATTACACTTATATACTAGTTGACACCAACCCATCAATTGCTAACACTAGGGCTGCTCTTACTGGGTACTGTTGCAACTGTTTGGTAGGCAGACGCACTGTTGGCTGCTGTGCACATGTCATGTCTGTTGTCTGGTTTCTATCTCGGGCACGGCATCGAGATGAGGTTGAACCACCTGCATCTTTTTTAGATGATATATTACTTTCAAGTAATGATATTGAAAATGATGAATGATGATTATTAATCTTAATGCGTATTAATATTGTAATATAAATGATCATTTTTGCTATAGTTGTTCCACTTGTGGCAACCAAAGTTTTTTGTGTTATTCTATAGGAAGATGCTGCTGCTCATCTCCTGGTATTTTTATTTTATTCTGTCGACTTTAACGACACCATACGGGACGGAACGTGATGGCAATTCACGGAAGGCCTCTGTAATATTTTACATTATATCTTTAATTTAGGAGCCATATGTTCGGCAGTGGACTGTTGTAATGATGATGAATAATGATGACTAAAAATTGTAATTTTTGTTGCTTATTTGAACTATTTCTATTTTACTGTGTGCTTTATTATCTGTTATATATTATGTTATATGTGTAATTTATAAATAAACGCCGAGCAAAGTTGAATTTATTGCTCTGGCACCCTTTTTTATCTCTTTTAATTGACAATATCCTTCTGATTTCTAATAATATCGTAAACGGGCGAGACATTATATTTTAATGATGTATGGGATTTATACTTGCTAATAGATGAATACTTTAATGAACAAAGGGCCGGCACTGCACCTGTCTGCTGTGTTATTTTTAAAAGAGGACTCATAAAACACTGACGATTTTTACCATAATTAATGTAGTGATTATACATGATCTTCATCTTTGGGACTTATTACATATCAATATCGTATCGTAAATAGAAATGTTACCATCAAGTTATTTTGAAAAAATCTTTTAATATGATCTTTTGATATGAAAACACGAAAAATGTTTCTACCTATGTCCGTTAGAAACCATCCAAGCGATTTTGATGAAATGTTTATGTGTGTTTGAATGGGTCTCTATATGATTCATATTCACATATGGACTCGGTAGGTGGCGCTGTTGTCGAAATCCAGAAATCACCTGTGCGAAGTCGGGGCGGATCGCTAATAATAAATACAATTAAACTATACCTGTGTGTTTGTTATCCTGGCACAAACAGTTCAAAACATCTTACTTCCTCACAATTTATCAGTGTGTAATAACAGATAAGCATGATATTACCTAGTCATTTTGGTATTTTAGAACCCAGTCATTTTAAGATGTATAATTAGGTATTTAATAATCAACCAAAGCATATTAAAAAAAGTCTTGACACCGGGCCTGTCTGTCTGTCTGCATTAATAGATCTGAATTATATAGACTATGTTGGAAATGATGATTTACTATCTATAAATACGGTTGCATTATAACTTGTTTTTTACACAGTCAGTTTAAAACATCTTTCTTACTATATAACGTGTGTTGGTAATATTGTAAATATAAATGGATATATTATACCTTAGTCATCTTGAATTTAATCATATTATTTTAACGGTAATTGGGAAGTACACTCACAATCAATATATATAAAAAATTGTATCCATACCACATTTGTACACAGACAGGCACTATATTTTGCCGTAACTACTAAAAATATTGAAGTACCTGAAAATGCTGAATGTACCTACAACTTGGTTTTATATGAACTATTATTCAACAGTGCACTATTTTAACTTAAAATACCGGTAAAAACCACTATAAATAGCTTTTAGTTTATTTCTAGGTTATTTTAAAATTCATATTTTAATTGTTAATTTCTCGATTTTCCGTCTAGATGTGGTAAAACTAATATTACTTTTGTAATCTATATATTATAAGGAATAAATCGACATCCATTTCATTGCGTGACGCGAAAATTTGTGGTGGGCCCATTCTCCATACAAAAATTGATTGTCTCCTTTGCAGAGATTTAGAATAAGTAATATAGGCAAAATGGTGAAGAAAAATTAATTACAAAAAAATCTCAAACATTCTGTCCTTTTTATCTTTTAAATTCAAAATGCGCTGCAATGCACTATTTTAACTGATTATACTGCGCACGCACACATTCGTAAGGGTCGATCGTCGTTGCCCATAAATCACATTCAATTTGGGATAATTTCAAATAAAAGTGAATGCCTTATTTACTCGTATTTTCAAAAACTGCAATAACCGTATTTCATTATTTATATATTTGAACTATATACAAATAATAATATATGATATTGAACTATATATAAATAATATATACAAAATAATGCCTCATTTTTTGCACATTTTACCTCTTTCTATTATATATAATATAAAATTACAGAAAGAAACATTAACCCTTAAATTTTCCTACTTAACTTCCCCGCTGTCAAATATTACACCTCATTCTAAAATAGCGCCGCCCTGGTGGCAGAAAAATTCGTGAGTATTTTCCTCCATTCCATTAAATATAAAAAGGCAATTACTCAAAGTGTCAACATGTTAAGAAGAGGCTAGGAAGGCAAGGTTGAAATCTAGAAGTGACTAGACCTCAAACAAGTCACTGAAAACAACAAAAATATGCTTATAGAGCATATATGTATGTTATTAATATTAAAAAATGTAAGGCATAGCTTCAAAGTATGCTTCTTATATACCTAAAACCTAGAGACTAATACCCAAATACTCAAACGCTACTCAATTTTAAGATGCCGTAAGTCTCATGCTGTCTCTATCACTTTATGTCGAAATGAGTGTGACACCACGAGACATTAGAATTGAGCAGCATTTGTGTATTAAAACGACACCTCGAAAAAGTGACTCCAGGCTATCGCCGTAATGATTCGAGTGAATACATAATTTCTATAAAAACTTGATAAAACGCTGTCATAAGGTCTAAAATTGCGTAGCGCACGCGACGAATAAATTTTTTTATAAAATTATTGATTTAAGTAATCAAAATAATGAGCAAGTAAATTATGAATATTGATTTTATGAATATATTTGAGTGATTCCCAAGCATATAGATTAAGTAATTACGTTGTAATTTCAACTATAGTGATTCTTTAGAGGTGTTTTCGCAAATAATTATGATCGAGTCAAAATTATACAATCGTGTTTTTGAACAATCAAATTCAAGATATATATGTATGTATGTATAAATTCATGAATTTACCTTAATCAAAATTCCACTTTCGTTAGAGGTGTCATAGTTCCTATTCGATGAAAGAAGGTCCATTTTTTTGCGGTGTCGCCTTAAGCCGTCATTGTCTTTTCTAAGCAATTATTTTTGGTTTGTTCTAATTAAACGTAGTTATGCAAAAAGTATTCAACTTACACACGGGTCAAAATAAGTAGAAATTTACCATCTCAAGGACCTTCCTTTCATATAGCAAAAACAAACAAATTTCAACGAGTCACTATCCTTGAACATCAGTTAGATTGGAGTTCTAACTGATGTTCTTCAATAACCAAAATTAACAATTGGAAAAACTAACAAATTAAGAGAATAAAGGATGCCATTATCACTTCATACTAATCAAATTTAAAAAAAAATCGTCAATATCTAAAAATTAGCCTTTGTAGGTTGTATCCTTCTTGCGTAAAAACGTGCATTATAACAACTAAAGCGAGACATGTTTTTGTGTAGTGTAAAAATTTGATTAAATTCAAGCCAAAGTGACACGTTGCTTCTGCATTTGCTGCGTGATCGACATCTGCTCAGGCGACAGCGGCTCTCCTCTAAATCTCCTATAGCTGTAAAATATTCAATAGTCAATTATTATGTTATTGTTATTAACTTATTGATTGTAAACTGTTCTTTCTTTAGAAAAAATGTCCTGATGCGTTTCTTGCTGGATCTTCTCAGGACAGAGGTATTGTCTTGTAAATTTAACCTGCGCGGGAGTTTCAAACGACAGCTCAAAAATATAGAAGGTATCACTCTGTATAATAAAGTTCCATTTTTTTATTAAACAAAAACTATTTGAAAAGATTTACTATAATATTAAAAAATACATAAGTTGACAAATTAAAAAATATCTTTTACATAAATATTTGAGAATTGTAAAAAATTATGTTACTTTGTTTGTCCCACGTGCATACCATTCATCCAATTACGATGAAACTTTGGTAAGTCGTATGCACATCCGCGCAGAAAAGGCAACTGATGCTGGACATCAATCCCTAACTCCTGAGAATTTCTGGACAGAAGAGACCAATAGCCAATATTTTTTCCAAACCGGGATTCGAACCCATTTCATTTTATAGCTACTAAGCCACTGTATAAAGAGTCCGTTGCCACGGCTCGCTGGACCTATTGTATAGTTTTGAAAGCATTAGGTCATAGACTACTAACTCATGTCTAACCCTAATAAATCAAACTAACCAATCCAAGTAATTTACGAGTATGTTTGTTAACTATTTAAAACAAGTGTACGGTCTAAGACATAAAGCTAAGGTCAAAGTTATATTGTGATTACATACATGTATAAAATATACAACTGATTAGTTATACATTTTACATCTATGTAACGTCTATCTCATATAATTTTAGTAGATATATAAATAGTTACGTATTTGTAAAAATGAGAAATTACTATTAAATTGCATTTGCTGGGAATAAAAAGTGATTCAACTATTTCATTTTCTTTGAGTTAATTACCAATAATTTAAAGATTAATGAAACAAATTAATTAAGAACGTATAACTCACATTGTATCATAAAAAAGTCTTTGCTCCTTTGAAAGCGACGGTTTGGTCTCTTTTAAAGCACTCTCGATGTCTTCCTTGTAAACGACTACAGATTCCAAATTATTTCCTTCGTTATTTACCTGCAAAAAACATTCGAAGCTAAAAATTATCAATTTTACTCGAAACTATTTAACCTAAAACCTTTTTTTCATAAAATTTAAGTGACAAACGAACTTTTATGCCACCGGATGGTCATAAACTGCAGCCAACTTCAAACAAAGAAGGCGTTTCATACGTGGTGGAGCCACGCTGCAGCTATATTATGGTTGTAGCACGAATGGGTCGGCTCGACCGGGGAAGGACCACGCTCTCACAGAATACCAGCGTGTAATAGCAGCTTAATGCTGCTGTTTCGTATGGTGAGTGTAGAGAACCGGAGACCTTTTTTTGGAATACGGGGCATTCCATCTTAGTTCTCACAGGTGACAACGCATCTGCGTTTTGATTCTTAATCAAGGATAAATGTAGATGTCTATTTATCTTCGATTAAGCTAATGGGTCACAGCATCCACTTACCATTAGGTGGCCTGTGTACTCATTACCATTACCAATAACATTATCAATAACATTACCAATAAACAGGCTCTCTGGTTCCCTGCATTCAAAATACAGCAGCATGAAGCAGCTTCTATTTCACGCTGGTATTCTGTTAGAGTGTATTCCACCCACTCATGCTGCAACCATAATATAGCTGCAGCGTAGCTCTACGACGTTAAAATTTAATAAAAAATAGTGATGAAACAATTTCGATTACGATTAATTGTATCAATATTCCACAATTAATCGTAATCGTCAATTATTACTTTATTACTTTTAGTTTCAAAGAATGTTTTTTCCAATAGAAAATGTATGGCAAAAAATATATTTCAATCAAACCATCATTCGTCCGTAAAGATAATTTTTCACTACTGGATTGAATTAAATTGAAATAGTTAAATAATAGTTTAAAAAAAAAACAAAAAACACGCTAAAATAAAATTATTTTATTTTATCCTGATGATCCTGATTGGGACACAAAGTCAAAGTTATAAAATTATTGTATGGTCATCGGTACTTGATACGAGTGCAAATGTTCAAGTCAATCGGGCGTCTACAAGTTGGTGAAAATTACATTAAACAATTCCGTTACATAGATAGATATAAGTGAAGTTAATAGAACGTATTAAAAAGAAACAGACTTGACACTCCTGAAAAACTGAATAATTATGTTTTATAAATAAAAATTTAAAATTCCTTAAATTTGATTATTAACTCCTCGGCAAACTTTATTTAAATTGGTTTGTGGTAATAAACATCATACTCCTTAGCTTCCTCGTAAGCGTCGATTACTAAACGTAATAATCGTAAGCGTCGATTACTAAGCGTAATAATCGTAATCGTAATCGCTAAGTGATAATCGTTTCATCACTAATAATAATGATGTAGTTTTTTTTAAAGGAACATACCAGTTGTTTCTCTAACCGGCCCAGCTGCGCTGTGATCAGCAAAGACTTGAGATCGGCTGGTGAAAAGTCTTCCGTTCTCTGCGCCAACTCCTGAAGATCTACTTCGTCGTCTATCGCGACGTCCTTAGCTAATGTTTTCAGTATCTCGTATCGATCACTCTGTTGACAATGATACATTTATTAATTATCTTCAAAAGACTTCTATGTATACTTATTAGACGGACTCTATGGCCTTAATGCATTGCGCTCTAAGTAACGGTCAATTCTCCATAAACCTTTGTCGAATGCGAGCAAGCGAGAAGACTATTTCCTTGTTATTGTTGCGCGCCATAATCAATGCCTGGTACATGGCGACATTAGTTGCCACAAGCGCCTTTAGTATCGAGTAGCAGTACTAGGAGAGTCAAGATCCTTCTAGAGATTTCTATGCCAGAACTTTCTACACCTAGTCAGTCGGGACCTGTATGTACTCGAACATTCTAGATGTTTCAGTATATATTAGGCCCTATATTAGGCCGATATAAACCGCGACCCGAGTCAGTATTGAATTGGCAATTCAAACGAATATAGGTCGCGCCACGAATGATGATATTACTTAACGTCCACTGCGCATGTACAATCAAGCAGAAAAATGCAAATTGTATTATGACATTTTAATATGTAAAAAGTGAAAGGTCGACGTTATAATTACACATCAAAGTCTCTACGAAAACAAACGATATTTTTATATATCATCGTTAGGTCTTAATTGCTGCTTAATAATATTCTGTATTTTATGTACACTTAGTTAAACAAGTAAAATATTTTGTATTTGTAATTGCTGTTTTGTCTCAAGACGACAAACGTGATTTTATTGTTTATAACTTTTTTTGATGTTAATGTATAAATAAGTGTAATACACTGTTAGATAGCTTATTAAATACAGTGTTTAATGATGTTATTTTTTTTTATTTCATTTAAAATATATACTTAAAATTATGAAGAAACATGTTTTTTCTTTCCGGGACTAGTTAAACCTTTCTTTTTCCTTACATGATTACAGTCATCATTCAATAGATCTTGCTAATTTTTACAAATCTCATAAAGTATTTCATACTCTTAATACCGATATCAATATTTAAGTCGTAAGTGCCAGGTTTATAGAAAAATTATTTACTTTATTTACAATTTTTTCATTATTGTATAACTATAATAGTCGCTAACACTTTCGACATCGATAGTACGCAAGACGACAAAAGTATGTGCGCGGGCGACGGGACGCAGGGAGACACTACGTGGGGATAACGCGTCGTCCGTTGCTATGGTTTCGCTTCCCCGTACCTCATACCACACCGCACTGACACCCCAGGCCGATCACGCTATTACCACACATAGCTAAACTGTTTGAAAGATTGCTGCTGAGACGTCTCCGTCCGTGCATCCAACTTCGGGCGGAGCAGCACGGATTCAGGAGGGGTCACTCTACAGTCACACAATTGACTAGAGTGCTGCACCTGCTTGCGGCAGAGTACAATCGAGGCCGCATATCGTTGGGCGTCTTTCTCGATATCGAGAAGGCGTTCGACCGGGTGTGGCACATAGGACTACTATATAAGCTGAAAGAACAGACCAGTGTCCCTCTTGCTATGTTGCGGTTAATGGCGTCTTTCCTGGAAGACAGGAAGTTCTACGTCTGCGTAGAGGACGCCGAGTCCGCAACCAGAACCATCAGAGCCGGCGTTCCACAGGGCAGCTGTCTGTCACCAGTCCTGTACGCGGCTTACACCAATGATATACCCACACTGGCAGGCAGGCTTCAAGAGTGGGAGGACGACGTCGAGCTGGCGCTATATGCGGACGATAGCGCCTATTTCACCTCGTCCAGAAGAGCCCACATAGCCACTGCCAAGATGCAGCATCTGCTGGACCTGCTGCCACCATGGCTGGATGAGTGGAGGATGGTCGTCAACGTTGGTAAGACGACCGCTCTGCTCACTCGCCGTCTCAGGAACTTTCCACCTCCGCTGACCCTCAACGGCCAGGAGATTGCGTACCAGAAGGCTGTAACTTACCTTGGGTGCAGGATCGACAGGACGCTGCGCATGACAGCGCACGTCGACTTCGTCGTCCGCCGGGCCCGATGTGCGCGGGCGACGCTCTTGCCGGTCCTGGCATCCAAGCTGCCAACTCGAACCAAGCTCCGGATATACAAGATGTATATCCGGACCATCATTACTTACGCTGCACCGGCCTGGTACGCACTTCTGAGCGACCCTCTGAGGCGGCGACTACAGGCCCAGCAGAATCTGACTCTAAGAACGATCGTCGGAGCAGGTCGCTACGTCCGGAATGACGTGATAGCGGCCAACTTGAAGGTCGAGAGTATCCACGACTTTGTGGCCCGGTTAGCGCGCGGTATGTTTGACCGTGCCGATAACGGGCCACACGAACACCTTAACGGCTTTGCGCCTTTACACACCCGGCCACCGGACGGGCGACCTCTTCCAAGAGAACTCCTCTCTATATGTGATTAGAGAGTCGAGTAACAACCCACAATGCCGCTGAAAGGCCAACTTCGACTTTTACTGGACAACCTCTCTTTTTCCCGTAATTAACCAACTACGGGAAAAATACTACCAAGTACGGATTAACCCGGAAATTACTGTACAATGCCTAAAAAGGCTATAAGGACTGGCCCATAGTGATGGGCCATGAGGAACACCCGGGCAATGGGGTATACCCCGAGGCCCGACACCTGCATTGTCCCACGGGACATTGTAGACGACAGTCAACTGACACCTGTTTTACGCTTCTGCGCAGTTTCATCATTCGTGGCGCAAGCTGTACTTCGAAGCGATACAACTGCGAACTAAAGCAAAGCTATTCATAATTCATAGTTTAAAAAAAACTTAATTAAATAATGTAAATATACTGTCACTTCTGTACCTAATCTATTTTATGCCAGAAAATCTTTTACTGAGTAAAAACAATGGTAAAGTAGCCACTGAGTTAAAGTTCTTTTAAATTTGTTAATATTTAAGTTTTATATTTTCTGGTAGTTTGTTAAATATTTTAATTGAATCGATGATTTCTAAAAGAACATAATTAACATTTTTGCCGAAATCGAGTTTAAAGCGATTTTGGATTTAGTTCATGGCCATTGTATTGCACATGTGCCGTGGTAGCCGTAGTAGCTCAGATGGTTAACGCTCGCTGTAAATATAACAGAACACCAATGAAATTGCTAATTGCAATTTTAAGTGCTGATTTACCACGTGTTTGGCGGTGAAGGAAAACATCGTGAGGAAACCTGCATGACTGAGGAATAAGAAAAAAAAATATTTTGAAGACATGTGAAGTTCGCCAACACGCATTGGGGCAGCGCGGCGGACACTTCCTTGCCCTAAAACCCTCTCAGAAATGGGGGGAGGCCTGTGCCCAGCAGTGGGACGTATATAGGCTGTAACTTTACTTTACTTTACTTTACATTAATATGTTGTGTATGTAACACAAGTGCATACAATTGTGTTGTTTTTTCACTCAACCCTGGCAACACAGCCGAATGGCGCCGAAAGAAAAGTCAACTGTCAACAGATATATACATTGTAAATTGTAAATATATATATATATATATTAATTACGTGTCGCGTTGTTTGTCCGCGATATACTCTTAACTACTAAACCGATTTTAATCAAATTTGCACACCATATGCAGTTTGGTCCTATTTGAGAGATAGGTTAGTTTTTTTGCCAACCCACATTCACATTTTTTTGCGAATTTAAGGATGTTTAATAGGACATGACAAACGGTCGTCGAAAAGGGCAGAACAACGTCTGACTGGCAAGCTAATATATATATATATATATATATATATACATATATATATATATATATATATATATATATATATATATATGTATATATATATATGTATATATATATATGTATGTATATATATATGTGTATATATATATATATATATATATATATTATACATATACCTATATCTATAACAATCAACCTGAGTAGGTAAAGTGTGTAATTATACGATTCTTAAATTGTAAAAATAATAATTGGAGTTGATCATCTTAGCTAGGTATTTACTCTTATTTAAATAAAAAATATTAATCACGCAAATAATTATTATTTAATCACACAACTAACGCCCTCATTAGTAATGTCATGGTAATAGATAAATAGCAAGTGAATTTATTGATAACCAGATTAATAACTTTTCTTTCACATTGCGTTTTGCAAGAAAAGCTGCAATTCTTCACAATTTTTTTGCCTTCAGAATTGGCACATTTAGCGAAAAAACAGATAAATATAAAAAAATTGAAGATATCAAAAAGTTTATCTCCTATGTCCCTGATACATTTAAAGACTACTATAAAGAAATTTTGGAGTGGCCAACCACAACAGCAGAAAGTGTAGATGAAGTGGGAGATGATGCATAATTATAAAAGTAGGTACCTACAGCAACATTATTTTATAATTATAAGATTAATAAAGTTGAACAAGTATGAGTATTTGACTTATTATTTTATGTTAGAATAATTGCTTGGGCATCAAAACAACATAAGTAAACAGATTTAGTGTCAAAAGCACGTAAGTGAACATTTTTATAGTTCATTTATTTATACTAAAATAAAATAAAATATGTATAAAAATACATTATGAGGAGCTCTATACACTAAAGTAAAAAAATATATATATTACATAATTATAAATTACTTTAATTATCAAAAATTATCCAGTTTTTTGCGTCTCCTGTAAATTTTAATTTCAGTTAGTTGTGTTGTTTTAGAAATCATTGATTCAATTGCCATACAAACATACGCCATACAAACTTTTCCTATACATAGCAAGCCTTTGATGTGGTATATATTATTAACCTCTTAGCCCGGTGTAGACAAAACTATAATTCGGTTTTCTCTCAACACTTCATTGTGTGATGAAAATATGTTTGGATGCTCTTTCACAAAAAATATATATTTTTAGTATGTACAGACAAGGCAACGGTAGAATTTTTAATTTTTGAAATAATGGTGTACAGTTTTCATAAAATTCAACACCTCATAACGATCTTACACATTTTTTTTAGATTTTAAATGCTTTGTCCGCATAAATGGAATTTCCCCAAACAATCAATCCACATCGTAAGAGGAATGATACATATCCATGACAGGTAATAACGGCAATTTCCTGAGAAGTTATATATCTTAAACATCTCAAAGCAAAAACTAATTTGTCTAGTTTATTTATTAGTTTTATAATATGGTCTTTCCAATTTAAATTTTTAACTAGAATTATGCCTAAAAAATTGCTTAAAAGACTAAACTATAATTAAAATGCTGCAATGTTGGATTGCAAATTGCAATATTAGCCGGTTTTACTCGGATTGCAAAAGAGCTTAACGCGTATAATAAATGGGTTACTTTAGGCTGGTAATTAATGTCCTCTAGAACGATATTCGGTCACGGCGGCCAGCCTCACCGGAATCTAGCCATGGACGCAGGACAGGATTATAGTGTCCAAGTGTATGCGCAAGCAGGTGCACTCTCTACTCCCTCACTCTCATAAACCGATGGGACGGTAAATCGACTCGACCGGAGAGAGATCGAGCGAGCTTTACGAGTTTTCCGAGGCACGGGGGTGAGACACCGCCAACTTCCTGACTCCGGGCAGCTTCTGAGAATTTCTTGACGAAAAAACTCAATAATTGATTTTTGGCCCGACCCGGGATTCGAACCTAGGACCTCATGATCGGTAGTCGCGCTACTACAGCCAATAGACCAACGAGGCAGTCTGGTAATTATGATTTTGATCAGCAATTAAGTTTTTTTAGCTATTATAAGCCCGTGACTACTGTCCCACCTGATGGTAAATGTTAATGCAGCAGATAATGGCAAAGTGCACTGACTTAGCTAAAAGCCTATTCACTCTAGCCTCATTGACGTTGTAATTAGATGGAAAGACCAAAGACTGTAGAAGATGTATACTACAAGACCGGCAATACAGAACAAAAAATATGTCACAGCTGTAAATCGTACGGCTGAGCGTGCAGCTGGCACGGTAAATATGCCACTCATCTTCATTTAGGACAGTTACTGTTACATAATTTTCTTCTCCCCCCGGACCGCGCCTAGTTTGGACGTCTTTTTAATTTTTCCACGATACTTTAATTTTTAATTTTAAAATAGTATTAATTTAATTCGATACTAAAAATAGAAGTGCATAAACTGCCAGGAGCTAAGCTGCAAGTAATCAGGTGACATACTACTGCGCCTTCGCATTATCTGTTGTAGTGGTTGTGAGTGAATAACTGTGAGTGCTATTGTTTCTAAGAGAAAACGAGACGTCTATTCGACACGACACCTCTCTCTGTCATCTACTGCGCGTAAGTCACACTACTGTGCTATTAATTATTCATTATACGAGTTACGCACACAATTCCGTTTGTTTACGTACATTCAAGGGTCTATGATAGTTGGACGGAAAGAGGTTTTGTAAGAAATCGTCGATCACCGACAATTTTAGCTGACCCCTGCAGCGAGACTGCTTCTGTAAACTCCAGTAAACTTTTGGGAGCCTGGTACTTTGAGTTTGATTTGAAACTAAGCATGCCACTCAAGCGAACACCGCCTCCCGCCTCACCGCCAGTGAAAAAAAACAAGAATAAGAATGTGAGCTGTACACCTATAAATATTTGCCCCAGCCTATCTACTGAAAAGCCTTCTTCAGAGCGTGATAATATCACCCTACGGAAAAAAGATGTTATTGGTTCTTCTAGTATGGAACTATTTATGGAAGAAATCAGGGAAATTAGAGAAATTATAGTTAAGTCAAACATTATAAAACATCAGAGTACATTGACTTCGGTACAATCCTCTGTGAATGAAATACTATCCCAATATAAAGATATTAAAGAATCAATCGAGATGATATCTAAGCAATACGATGATATGAAAATCAAATTTGATTCCCTCGAAAAGCAAAGACAGGAAGATCGACTCTACATCGTTGAACTTGAAGGAAGAATATGCTCTCTGGAGTCAACTATTGTGGCATCAAAGCTTGAGCTTAGAAACATCCCTATGGGACCCAGTGAATCCAAAGAAAGTCTGTGTGACATTGTTTTGAAAACTGCTAAGGCCCTAGAAGTACCTCTTCAACAGACAGAAATAAATGACGTGTTCCGCATTAAAAACAAAACTGGTAACGGAAATATTATCGTCGACCTTACAACTACCATAAAAAAAGAAAATTTCTTGAAAAAAGCGCGCAAATTTAATACAAAAAACAGCACAAATAAATTAAACACAACCCATCTCGCACTGGATGGGCCACAGAAGCCGATATTTATTTCTGAACATTTAACGCAGAAAGCTAGGCGCCTTAACTACTTAGCAAGAAATTTTGCGCAGGAAAACGGATATAAGTTCTGCTGGACTTCATACGGACGTACATATCTACGTCAAGATGAGGGCAAACCACATATCAGAGTGGACTCTGAGTCAGATTTAGCTAAGCTGCGAGGCCAAAAATGACTGTATGAGATCTCCGGTAGAATTTTGGTTACTACTTACATTGATTTTGTTTATTATCAATTATTTATTTATTATTTCTTTAATTATTTATATAACATTGTATATGTTTTACTAAACGGTACGACATACATTCACATTACTATTGTAACCGTACTGTATATTTTTACAATACATGGTTTTTCTCGAACAATTTGTGGGATGGCTTTCAATAGCTATTATTTAAATCGGAACTATAGATGTGACAATGAATTTTTCCTCTTTAAAAATGCCTGAATTACAGAATCAAATTCTATCAGATATGGATAATATTAGAGTGGCTTCATCTTTTGTGTGTGATGTTTTAAAATGCAATGATATTGTCAGGAAATCCTGTAATTCTTTAAATATCATTGCACAAAATATACGTAGCGTCTATAAAAACCTGGATGGCTTTATGGCATATATATCACAACTCTCATTTGAACCGGATATAATAATACTAACAGAATGTCGCCTTGATGTTAATAAGCCTGTTCCTCCGCTTCCAGGATACAAATGTCATTTCTCAAAAAAATGTTCAATCCAAAATGATGGTATAACAGTTTATTCTAAACACTCAATTGATTGTATAATAACAGAACCTGATTCAAATGGTGGTAACTATCTTTTAATTAAAATAAATCCAGATATAGTAATATTAGCGGTATATAGATCACCCTCCTATTATTATATTGACAACTTTTTAGATTCTATAGAAAAAATTATTCGTCCCTTAAAATCTAGTAACATATTTATTATGGGTGATATCAATATAAATATTGTTCAAGGCAACAAAGACAAAGACAGTGAACCTTATTTAAATTTAACTGCTGGATTAGGTCTTTTACCAGGTCATACCTATCCCACCCGTATCAATAATTGTTTAGACCATGTTATGGTGAAAACAGTATTAAATACTCAAATAATGGTACTCGATAGTGTAATCACTGATCATTCCTTAATCTTAACAAATGTTTCTTTGAACCCCAAACGCAAGCCTAATAATATTTTTATTGATAAAATAAATTATGATGATGCCATCAAATCTATAGAGTCTGCTGATTTTTCTTTTATATCTTCAACTTTAAATGCAGACACGGCTGCCGAAAAATTTGTTGATTTAATAACCTCTGCTATAAAGAATAATACTGTTAAAATTAAGATTCCTAGAGTGAAACGAACGCTTAAGGCCTGGATGACACCTGGACTGATAAGGTGTATTCGTCACCGCGATAAACTTCACCAAAAATTGAAAAAGAACCCTGACAATGAAATACTTCAAATTTCTTATAAGCGTTATAGGAATTACTGCAATTCCTTGTTAAGTAAGCTTAAGCGCCAATATGAAAAAAGTCTTTTGGCAAATGCAAAGAACAGTAAAGAAACTTGGTCTGCAATCAAAGCCATCTCCGGATGTGATACTAAAAATAACTACGCTGAAAATTTGATCATTAAAAATCCTACAGATTCAGTGGAGAGAGCTAATTACTATTTTTCAACTTTGGGTAGAAAATTAGCTGATAAAATTCTAGCAAACGGTGCTAAACCTGCTAATGTTAATACTATGCCCTGGTCGCTTAATTCATTTGTGCTCGATTCTCCTGACGAGTTAGAAGTTGAAACAATATTGATGGGTCTTAGAAATGATTGTGCTATTGGTTGGGATTCCATTCCTGCCTGCTTCCTTAAAATGACCAAGGATAAAATACTTCTGCCACTCACAACCCTTTTTAAAATCTGTTTTGAACAAGGATGCTTTCCAAAAGTTTTTAAAAGATCTCTCATTACTCCTGTTTACAAGAATGGGGCTCGGGACGTTGTTGAAAATTACCGGCCGATCTCTGTGCTACCTGCACTTTCAAAAATCTTAGAAAGGATGCTTAATAATCGTTTGGTTAAATTTCTAAACAAATATAATATCTTATCTAATATGCAGTTCGGATTCAGAGCGGGTGTTAGTACAGAAGATGCTGTTCGTAACTTGACCGAATTTGTAACAAATAAACTGGACCATAAACAGAAGTGTGTAGGGATTTTCTTAGATTTAGCCAAAGCTTTCGACACCGTTTCGATACCCATTCTTGTAAACAAACTAGAAAAAATTGGAATAAGAGATTGTGCCCTTTCCATTTTTAAGGATTTTTTATATGACCGTGTGCAGAGAGTAAAAATAAAAGAAATTATTAGCTCAGACGCCTGTGTCACATTTGGAGTCCCTCAGGGCAGTATCCTGGGACCAAGTCTCTTCTTAATTTACATCAACGACCTGTGCTCAATGACACTAACTCAAGGCAAGCTATTTACTTATGCTGATGATACAGCCTTAATTTTCTACGGAGAGACTTGGCCTGAGGTCCAGGAGTTTGCGATGAGGGGTCTTCAATCTGTGGCAAATTGGCTTGAGGAGAATCTACTGACTCTTAATATATCTAAGTCCACCTATATGCAGTTCCATATAACCAACACTCAAACTGTTAACGATATACAACTAACAGTACACTCTTGTGGTTTACAGTCAACAGATACATGCCATTGCCCTAAAATGACGAAATCCAAATCAATTAAATATCTCGGAGTAATTATAGACGAGAAACTAAGCTGGCTCCCACACATAGACTTTATTTCATCGCGCACTAGGATTCTTATTTGGACATTTAAAAGGCTAAGGCACATCGCTGACTTTGATTTATTAAGAACTGTATACTACGCCTTAGCACAATCAATTATAGGTTATTGTATAGTTGCCTGGGGTGGAGCATGCAAAACATTTATGATAAAATTAGAAAGAGTTCAAAGATGTCTCCTGAAAACTATGACTTTTAAACCGTTCAGGTATCCTACAAATCTGCTTTACCAAGAATGCAAACTGTTGACTGTTAGGCAATTGTATATCCAACAACTGATCTTAATGAAACATGCTCTAACTCCTTATAACCCTGAGATCTGTCGTAATAAACGCAGAATACCGGATGTAATGATTATTGGCAGATGTCAAACTGCTTTTTCTAGGCGACAAAGTTCTTATCGATCCTCAGTGCTTTATAATAAATTAAATAGAAATCTAAATTTTTATCCTCTTTCCAGACATGAATGTAAAGTTAAAGTTCGAGATTGGTTATTGTCACTTGATTATAGTGAAACAGAAAATATAATTTGTTAACATGTAGTAATGTATGTCGTATAATAAAAGTATAATAAAATTATAAAATTTTAAAATTATGTAATTAAAAATAGCAATCCTTGTTTAAAGCATCTATTTAAAGCATCTATTTATTCATTTTAGGTTATAATGAATAAAATATATATTCTGTATGAAATTATATAATAATATATTCTATATATTCTATGTATATATATATATATGTATGTGTGTGTGTGTGTATGTATATGTATATACGTGTGTGTATGTATATGTATATACACGTAAATTGCAAACTAATTTTAATATACCTACGATTATATGAAATAAAATAACGACTAAAGAGTCGTATTAAGTTAAAGTATATGTTTCGTTGTAAATAAATACATTCAATTATCTGAACAATTACTTAAAAATGTAAAGCTTAGTTACTTAATTAATTGTTAAGACTAAAATACTGTTGTCACAACACTGGGAGAGGCCACTGATCCCTAAGATACAGACTTGTCTAGTTTGGGGATCAGAGTCTTCACTTATTATTGTACTTTTATTTGAATAAATGATTATTATTATTATTATTATTATTATTATTATTATTATAATAATTAATAACGTTACATAGGTACTTATCTGAAATAAACTTCAATAGACATATTAACAAAATGCGCATATAAATATTGACAGTGTTTTCTTAGGGTATGTTCCGAAATGGAACCCAGTATACTGGCCAATGCAAATGACGTCATTAATCGACGCCATACTGGTGATTTGTTTCAAAACATTGGCCAGTATATGACATCATACATTTTCGCTATATTGGAAATGATGGCGATTATCTTATGTTATTTTGTGCTCCAACAGTTATTATATCGCGTTTCAATTAATTTATGAACAATGGAGATACCAGCAATAATTCTATAGTTTTCGTATTTGAATAAATAAAAACAAATTCTGGCATGCATCGTTCAGCGTAAACGCAATTAATAATTTCTTTTAATATGGTGAGATGTCCGACACAATATGGTGGCGGCAGGCCACTACAATATGGCGTCAATTAATGACGTCATTTGCATTCGCCAGTATACTGGGTACATTTCGGAACATGTCCCTAGTCACATTAAACAAAATCTGTGTGACATTGTCGAAAACAATATTTATTTATTTATTTTATTTGGCTGACCAACAGAGAGTACACAAAAATTAATCAAATACATCACTAATACTAAGTAAATGCCTAACTATTTACAGGTTAGGTTAGGTTAGGTTAGCACAGCATGTACTATCAATATAAAGTTACTTATACTATATTATAAAACTAAACAAAATCAACAATTTAACTATAATACAGCAAAAAGATTTCATTCATTATTGATATCAATTTCAAGCACAGTCTTTTTAATTTTAGATACAGAGGTTGTGTTATTATCTAGCACAGCAGTAGAATATACCTCATAGACATTGTAAAGGCATGATATTGGCTATTTACAATACAAAGAACGTATTGGCGAAGAGAATTCACCGTAGCTTAGTGCGTAATGTATTAGTGCTACTTTAGCAAACATAGAAGTCTTTGGTAAAGACAGATGCTGATGACGTAATCCACGACTTTTTTTGCTTCCATGGCGGCGACACTTTTAAGAATGAAGATGTGGCGGCGCTGATGTCGCACCACAAGCGAAACACATCGAACCCTAAATCGCGCTATTAAAGTTCGGAAGTAAAAACAGTATATATGAAATAGCTCTGAACTACCACTTGGAGCGCTGGCCACTCCCCGGGCTGAAACCTTGCCCGGCGGGAGATCTCCATTTTCCTTCCACTACCTCAAGGTGAAATATTCGACAAATTACATGTCGTGGAAGTTAATATGTTAGGAAAATGTAAGGGTTAATGGTTCTTTTTGTAATATTCGTTATATTTTATTTTAATTAGGTTAGAAACGAATAGACCAAACTACACACAATCCGAAAAGAAAAAAAATCAAATGAAAAAAAGAATAAAAACGTAAAACATATTAAAAAGCAAACCACTGAGGCATTATTTTGTTTATTTACCTCATAATCTAGAAACCGATAAAATTTTATTTAAAGCAATAAGGACAAGGGCGAAATAATATTTGATAGAATTATTAAGCGTATAATTTACTTTGTGTTATCTAATTGGGCCTATTGAAGTCTGGAAAAAATCATCATACACAATTCAAAACTTGATTGACTAGTTGTTGTAGTTGTTACGATTAAGACAGGCAAAGGTTTTATACCATACAGCCGAGTTTGACATGTATTTAATTTTGAAAACTCTTCTATATATACTAATGCGTTCTTTAAGGATTATCTCTATGTTAGTAATTACCCTATATTAACATATATGCAACTCTATAACAAAACTAGCGACATCTGGTGAATGAAAGATTATTAGCCCTCTTTTATTGTCACTGTACCTGCCCGGGTGGTCCACAGAACACGTGCCTCTGTAGTCTGCCGGGCCTCAGCAGCGCGGGGTCCACGAGGTCTGGTCGCGAGGTGGCCGCCAGCACTGGACCACGCGCCCCCCCTTCTGCACCGTCCATTCGCGCCAGCAGCTGGTTAACCACACGGTCCGTTACACCCGTCGAATCATGACCACGTCTGAAACACGAAGGCTTCCACAGATTAATAATAACAACAATGCTTACTCAAATACAGAAGGCGGTGCTCCTCGATACCGCCCGCATCGTCATATTAGAACAGGCACCCGATAAATCTGTGAGTTGCGCGTAGTCGGAGACACAGAGTACTTTTTATGGCACAGACTAATGGCCGATTTACACTTCGACAAGTAGATTAGCGAGTTAACTTGCGAACCTGGCGAGTTAAGTAAAAAATCTCGTTTAAACGGCAATTCGTGAGTTAAGTAGCAAGTTAACAATTACGTTGAACGGGATAGCCGGCCGGTTTATTTTTCGGCGAGTTAAATTCGAAGTGTTGCCCTCCCGCCACCCGCAGTAACTAAAATCGAAGCTCGGGGGTGCGAGCAAGTTTAGTTCAGTGCATAAGTTGACAGGGCGCAACGTGTTAGCGTTCAACCCTCAATATACAAAATTGTATTTTTTTTAACTAAACTCGCCACAAAGACATTTGAACGCTACTGTCTACTTAACAATTTACTGTCAACTGCCCTGTAACTAAACTCGCTACTGTACTTAGTTACAGCCTATATACGTCCCACTGCTGGGCTCAGGCCTCCGCTCATTTCTGAGAGGGTTTAGGGCAAGGAAGTGTCCGCCGCGCTGCCCAAATGCGTGTTGACGAACTTCACATGTCTTCGAAATATTTTTTTTTCTTATTCCTCAGACATGCAGGTTTCCTCACGATGTTTTCCTTCACCGCCAAGCACGTGGTAAATCAGTACTTAAAATTGCAATTAACAATTTCATTGGTGCCGGCGGGGATCGAACCCGGGTTACTCGCGTTCTGTTATATTTACAGCGAGCGTTAACCTCTGAGCTACCACGGTTACTGTACTTGTCGAAGTATAAATCGGCAATAAGTAAGTTTCAGCCATAACATGGACTCTAAGATATGTTACAAATAACCAAGTCTAGGTATCGCTTCTGGTACGTAGTACATATTACTTTACTGTCCGCCCGTTTCTTTCCTTTTCCCCCTAACGCTCAGCCGTTTAGTCTTCCCAGCCTAGGGCTACATGGTTGAGTCTTTATTTATTTATGTATTATTTATTTATTTAATGCATATTTATCATTTTCTTTTTTATATTTATGCAACCCAATCCGACGAGAATAGTATAAAAAATACTGCTTAATACTGAAAATAAATTAAAAATATTACACTATGTGTTTCAATAAAGCACAGACTCCCGAACTATTGAGTACTAGCGAGGCCAGAGAGAATAGAGAGTTATAGTACGTAGTAACATTAGTATAATAGTTATTACGTAACATATCCACGCGCGTGAAGAGAACTGAGACATGCGCTGGCCGCCGCCGTAGCATCGGCAAACTCACGACGTAGCTCGAGAGACGAGATAAACGTATTTTTAGGTGGAAGTTGTTATACAGTTATGTATACGTAGATATTGGGGGTCATTGTAGAAGCGTGCTCGTCGCGACCCCTGCCAGCCCTTTTCAGGGCTGCAATTCTACACAGCTGCGCACCCATGCGAACGAGGGTTAGGGCGTCCCCCCAAGGCGACGCACACCAGCTCGTCCCCGTTGGTGTGGAATGCAGCGCGCAAAGCGGCGATGGGGACCGCCACCCGTCACGCACAGCCCGACACGGCGGAAGGTGGAGGACGGAGTGCAGAGTTGGCACGTGGAATGTTAGAGGGGGCATGAGATATAAGACGAATGAGTTGATCGAAATAATGAAAGAAAGAGAATTAGATGTCGTGTGTATGTCGGAGACCAAACGGAAAGGCAGTGGTATTGAAGAGCTCCCTGGCGGGACGTTAGCTATATGGTCCGGAGTCCCGGAAAGCGAGAACGCCTGCCAGGGAGTGGGAGTGCTGTTGCCGTTCCGGTTGGTCGATCTAATGACTGAATACAAGGTTGTGAACTCAAGACTTCTCTGGGTTCGCTTCAAAATGGGACTGACGAAGTTATTCCTTTTGGCTGTTTATGCGCCGGTAGCTTCGTCGTCCAGGGCTGAGCTGGAGGAGTTTTGGGAGAATGTAAGAGAAGTTCTAGATTTGGTTAAGGGAAACGAAAGAACTGTTGTATGTGGTGATTTGAATGGATGGGTAGGTATCGCTCGATCAGGATACGAGTCGGTGCTTGGAAAGTTTGGCGATAAAAGGGTTAATGATGCTGGCAAGCTTATACTGGCTGTATGCAAGGAAAAGGGTCTTCTTGTGACAAACACTATGTTTAATCACAGGAAGATCCATATGTACACTAGAGAAAGAAAGAATGAGAGAAGTATGATTGATTTGTTCCTGGTGGATGACCGACTGCGAAAACAGGTGATGGATACACGAGTGTTCAGGGGTGCTGACCTGGGAATGGATCATTATCTAGTAATTACTAGATTTAGGGGTTTGTTCGCGGGTTGGCGCCACCGGACAGCAGTAACAGAACCACAGTCGGTCTGTCGCATCCGAAGCTGGAAGCTTCAGAAAGCGGATACTAGGGACAAATATCACACGAGGGTAGCCGAAAAGCTTGACACCATCGATGGCAGGAAAGAATGTGTGGAGAGAACATGGCAGAACCTTAGGGATGGAATGGTAAGTGCAGCGGAAGAAGTATGTGGTACGACAAAAAGAGGTAGTAGTAAAAGAAGAGATGCATGGTGGAATGATGAAGTGAAAGAAGCTGTAAAAAAGAAGAAAAAAGCATGGTTAGACTACTTGGCCTCTAGTAACGATGAGCATATGAGAGAGAAGATGAAAGAAAGATATAAGCTGCAGAAAGTTCATGCGAAAACATTGATTGAGGAAGTACGTGAAAGGTGTAGAATAGAAGCGGACGAGAGGTTGTCGCACAACTTTAGGGAAAACTCCAAACTCTTCTGGAAAGAGGTTGGAAGGTCCCGGAGTGGTGCGACAGCTTTAAGAATGAACAAAGTGCTTTCGAGAACCAATGACGTCCTCTCAGAAAAATCGGACGTCATGCAGCGATGGAGTGAATTTTATAGAGAATTGTATGCGTGTCATGATCTTAGTGAAGGATCCGGGGGTGACGCCATGACTGGCACGCCAGACACGGACCTCGATGACACTGAGGTCATCAGCATGAAAGAGATTGAACGTGCGATTCGAAGTTTGAAATGTGGTAAGGCTGCGGGACTAGACAGAGTTACTGCTGAAATGGTCAAGTACGGTGGGCCTCGCGTCTGGGACAGCTTTCATCTGCTGTGCAATTTGTGCTGGCGGACGGGAGATGTCCCGGATGATTGGCGATCCGCGGTCATTGTGCCTTTATATAAAGGTAAAGGTTCACATCTTGACTGCGGGTGCTATCGGGCGATCAGCTTGACCAGTTTAGCAAGTAAAGTTTATTCGAAGGTTTTGACACGCAGGATGCAAGAGAAATCGGAAAGATTTTTATGGGAGGCACAATGCGGATTTAGACCTGGAAGAGGATGCACGGATCAAATGTTTTCTCTCCGCATGATCACGGAGAAGCTTCTGAGTGTTAACCAGAGGATTTTCTGTGCTTTTGTGGATCTGGAGAAAGCATTTGATAAGGTTATAAGGAAGAAAATGTGGGAACTGTTGCCGGGATATGGTGTGGATGGTCGATTGTTAAGGGCTGTGCAGTCACTTTACTATGACTGTAAAGCCTGTGTGCGGGTAGGGCATGACCTGTCACCCATGTTTAGCGTCCAAGCGGGCGTAAAACAGGGTTGTGTCATGTCTTCCTGGCTGTTCATACTGTATCTCGACAGCTGTTTACAGAAGCTGAAAGATAGCTGTTTGGGTGTGAAATTGGGTGACATAAAAGTTAATTGTCTGCTGTATGCTGATGATGCAGTGCTTATTGCACCATCAGAAGCAGAACTGCAGGCATTAGTCACGTGTATGAAAGAGGAGTGTGAAATTAAAGGTCTCCGTTTGAATGCTAATAAAACTAAGGTTCTGGTATTTTATGGTATTAGATGTGGATAGGCGTGTCGCTGCCGGAAACAAAGTCAATGGTGCCCTGAATGCATTAGTAAAAAGGCAAGGCGTGGTGAAAAGTGCACGCCTTGCAATACATAACGCAGTGTTGGTACCGACTTTGTTATATGGCAGCGAAACCTGGGTATGCCAGAAGAAGCATAAAAGCAAGTTGAATGCAGTTGAGATGCGATCTCTTCGTAAAATGTGTGGCGTTACCATAGCCGACCGAAAGCGAAACGAAGAGATTCGCAATATGGCAGGATTGAAAGATGACCTTATCACAAAAATTGATAGGGGCGTACTCCAATGGTTTGGGCACGTTGAACGAATGAGTGAAGACCGAATGGTGAAGAAAATATATAGAGCGAAAGTAAATATTAAAAGGTGTCGAGGTAGACCAAGACTAACTTTCGAAGACCATGTGAGCAAATTGCTCGAAGAGGGGAGGGTCAAGAGTACTCGGATACCTAGACGTGCATGTATGAAGAAGTTAATGAACCTGAAAGAGGCGAAAGAGGTATGTAGGGATCGTGACACTTGGCGATCTGTTCTCTCTGGCTACCCCGTTAGGGATTGTGCGTGACGATAAGTAAGTAAGTAAGTAAGTAAGTAAGTATACGTAGATATGTAGGTATAGTGATGGCTGCGACCATCTTATAATAATAGGTACATTCGAATAAAGGGCAGTGCGTATTCAACTAAGCGTAGTTTCACTTGTCCCGTTCGCATATTTAACAGTGGCGACGATTCTACCCGCGCGTAAAAGAAAAAATAAAAGTTGCTAAAATGGCTCATTTTGGACTATTAACTAGTTTTGACCATAATTCACAGACCTGGCAAGTGTACAAAGGTCTGCTTATGCAATGGTTTATTGCGAACGATATCGGCGGAACTACAGATTGTTCTGGTGTTAAGCGACGAGCAATCTTGTTGAGTGCACTCATCGAAGACACTTATAAGCTAGCAACAGATTTAGCATTGCCAAAAGACCTCCAGTCAGTACCATTTGAAGATATACTGAAGCTTTTGGACAATCACTTTACGCCCAAAAAGTGTGGATTTGGCGAGAGGTATAAATTCTATTCTGCAGTGCAAGAAGAGGGCGAGAGCTACACACAATGGGCTGCTAGACTGCGTGGGATGACAGCACACTGTGGATTCCTAAACGTGGAGGAAGCATTAAGGGACCATTTTGTAATGGGAATGCTACCGGGAGCGGAGCGTGAAAAATTATTCGCTCAGGATCCAAAAGATTTGACTCTGGCAAAAGCAGTGGAGTTAGCGGAGAGCGTGCGGAGTGCGCGCGCTGGAGCAGCGGCGTCTTCGGTGGCGATGCCGGCACAGCTGCCGGGGCCGCTCCGAGCCGAGCAGCTGTTCAAGATTAACTCCAAAAACGGTGCTAGTGATAAAGTGGTGTGTACTGTCTGCGGCTTCAAAAATCATACAGCAGCACAGTGTCGATTTGCTAACTACAAATGCAAAAACTGCAACGTAAAAGGACATTTGCGTCGTATGTGTAAAAAAATAAATTTTATAAACAGCGAGCGTGTTGATGAGAACGGCGATGATGGTGAGTTTTATAACATTCGCACATTTAAGGGAGAGCCAATGACTGTAATAGTTAAAGTTAGAGAAATTCCGATGAAATTCCAAATTGGTAGCGGATCGGCTGTCACTGCGATTTCCGCACAAACGTATTTAAAGTACTTTAAGGATGTGCCATTGACACAAGCCAATAAGCGATTACTAACGTATACTGGCAATAATATCCACTGTATAGGTGTAGCAGGACTGCCATTTACTTATGCAAATAAAACGTACATATTAAATGTATATGTTATTCGCGACGGGGGCCCACCACTTTTAGGCAGAGATTTTTTATCTTTATATAAATTAGAATTGTTGTCCGTAAACTACTCCCATAATTCGTTAAACCTCATTGAAAAGTTGCAAGCCCTAGTGTTTTTTCAGACTAGCTAGGAACATTTAATAAGTATAAGATAAAACTTAATACAAAAAAAGAAGCGAAACCTATATTTTTTAAGCCGCGCCCTGTAGCTTTTGCACTTAGAGATAAGATAGATAAGGAGTTAGAACGATTAGTGCGCGTAGGCATCTTGAAACCGGTCGAGTACTCCGATTATGCGTCACCCATTGTGCCAGTGTTAAAGCGTGACGGTTCGATTCGGCTGTGCGCAGATTACTCGGTAACTATAAATAAACAATTATTAGTTGATCAGTACCCATTGCCAGGAGGAGAGTTGCTCAGGAGTTGTTTACAAAATTACACGGGGGGCAGCAGTTTAGTAAGCTAGATCTTTCTCAAGCATATGCACAGTGTGTTTTAGATGAAGAGTCACAAAAACTCACTTGCATTAATACTCATAAAGGATTATTTAGATATACTCGATTAGTTTTCGGTTTCGCTCCAGCACCTGCTATTTTTCAACGCGTAATGGAATGGGTACTTTCGGGGTTGGAAGGAGTGTTGTGCTTGCTAGACGATGTTTTGGTAACAGGATCTACTAGATCAGAGCATTTAAATAGGTTACACGTTGTTCTCCAACGGCTGCAAGATGCAGGATTAACTCTACAAAAAACGAAATGCGACTTTTTTAAAGATGAGGTAGAATATTTAGGTTACGTGATTGATAAAAACGGGTTAAGAAAATCCCCTCAAAAAGTAAATGCTATCTTAAATGCACAGGTCCCAAAGGATATTAAAGGACTTCAATCATTTCTTGGTCTCATTAATTATTACAGGAATTTTGTCCCCGATGCATCTTCAATTCTTCGTCCTCTGTATAATTTATTAAGAAAAAATAATAAATGGCAGTGGAACGCTGAACACGACAATGCATTTAATACGATTAAAAATATTCTCGTTTCCGATCAAGTTCTAGCTCATTTTAACACCAATGCGAAAATTATTTTAACGGTTGACGCTTCACCGAGTGGATTAGGCGCAATATTTTCTCAAGTTGGTAACGATGGAGTGGAGCGTCCGGTATCGTTCGCGTCGCGTACCTTAAATACAGCCGAAAGGAGATATTCGCAAATACAAAGGGAAGCAACAGCAATTATATTTGGTGTACGTCGCTTTCACCAATACCTTTACGGAAGATCTGTCCCGTTTATACTTCGAACCGATTACAAGCCGTTAATAACTATTTTTGGGTCTTATCGGGGTATACCAGAGGTATCGGCTTATAGGTTGCAGCGTTATGCAATGTTTTTAAGCGCATATAATTTTAAAATTGAGTACGTTCGTAGTGCCGATAATTGCGCAGATTATCTGTCCCGCGTGAGCGTAAGTAGTGTTGAGTCACACGCCGTGGAGGGCCATGAAATATGCAAGGCGGCGGACTTTTTTGAGGATAGGGCCTCATATGTTAATTTTGTAATAGACTCCAGTTTACCTGTAACGTTACAAAATTTACGCGAGGAAACAAAAAAGATTTAGAGTTAAATAAGGTAGCTCAATACATCATGGAGGGTTGGCCAAAAAAAATAACGGATGAAAAAATACGTCCATACTTTTTATGTAAAACTCAACTTTCTTACGAAAACGGTATAGTCATGCGAGGCCATAAAGTGTTGATACCTATAACTTTGCGTAAAAAAGTCATGTCTGAACTTCATAAATCACATTTAGGTATTGTGAAGTGTAAAGCTGAAGCTAGAAGTAGGATTTGGTTCCCTGGTGTAGATGAAGCTATCGAAGAGATGATCAGCAGTTGTGTGGTATGCATACAACCCCGACCATCACCGGTACGGGCACCACTCGCTGTGTGGCCACATCCACCTCAACCATTTTACAGGATACACATTGATTTTCTTGGTCCCATTTATAACCAAGTTTACTTAATAATCGTAGATGCGTATTCGAAATGGGTCGAAGCATATAAAATGAATAGTACGTCTTCATCTGCCGTGATAGCTAAGTTATACGAATTTATGTCTAGATTCGGTCTCTTTCATACGCTGGTTAGTGACAATGCTACATGCTTCTTATCAGAAGAATTTTCGCAGTTTTGTGCGTCAAACGGAATATCGCATGTGACATCGCCAGCTTATCATCCGGCTAGTAATGGACAGGCAGAAAGCTATGTAGAGGTTATAAAGAAGGGTATTAAGTCTTGTTTATTAGATAACAACAATTTAAAAAAAGATCTTTGTTTGTTAAAATATCTCTTCGATTATAGAAACTCAGTACACATTACAACAGGGCTTTCACCGGCGCAGTTAGTATTTGGTCGAAAACTTCGATCGCGCCTGGAGTTAATGAATCCTATAACGCCGCCGTCCTCATCTGACACTCTCGCTGAAGTGGTCAAACGAAATCAATCTTTGCAGATTAAAGCGTATAGAGGGACAAATAAACAACTCCACTCATCATTACTCAATATCGGCCAATTTCTAAGTTATGTGTCCTTAGTAAAATTTTTGAGAAGATTGTAACTAATCAATTGTCATATGTTGTGCGTAATCATATCGATGAAAATCAACATGGCTTTATGAAATCGCGCAGTGTGGACACCAATATGGTCATGTTTACAGACTTCCTTCTTAATGCAATGGATAATAACAATCAGGTTGATGTCGTGTACACCGACTTCTCCAAGGCTTTTGACAAAATTAACCATGACATACTTCTAAAAAAGCTTTGGAGATTAGGAGTGCATGGAAGTCTGCTTAGATGGATCGAATCATATATACGAAATCGCAGTCAGGCAGTCTGTTTGAGTGGTTACTGCTCGTCCTTTCTTGTGGCCCCTTCTGGGGTCCCACAAGGCTCTCATCTGGGCCCTGTGCTTTTTTCCTTGTACATCAATGACATAGGTGATGTCTTACATAACAGCAATCATCTATTGTATGCAGATGACACCAAACTTTTCAGGACAATAAATTCTATTGAAGATTGCCACAAACTACAATCGGATATTGAGAGCTTATGTAATTATTGTGAAAGTAATCACTTGTACCTCAATGCAGATAAATGTTTTATAATAAATTACTCAAGAAAATCAAACCTCTTAACTTATAGTTATACTCTTTTTGGGAAGGCTCTTAGTCGTGTTAGAAACATTCGTGACTTGGGCATCAACATGGACGATCAGCTTTCTTTCAATGACCACATAGATTTAGCTACAAAAAGAGCTTTTAGAAGCCTCGGTTTCATTAATAGAATAACTAAACCATTCAATAAGACTATCACTCTTAAAATCCTTTATTTCTCATTTGTAAGATCCATTCTTGACTTCGGCTGTATAGTGTGGTGTCCATTTTTTAAAAACCATATTGATAGAATTGAAAAGGTCCAAAAAACATTTATTAAGATTTTAAATTACCGCTGTGACCTTTATGGCGAACCGTATATTAACTCCCTTCATAAACATAAAATGTTGAGTCTCAGTGATCGCCGTAAATATTTCGATATCATTTTCTTGTATAAAATTCTAAATAATAAAATTGACTGCTCTCCTTTATTAGCCAAAATAAACATTAAAAGTAATTTTCGTCTGCCCGCTCGCCCTCAACGTGTACTACAAACATTCGTACCACCTACACTTCGAAAAAAATATACACAAAACTGCTTTATCTCCCGTTCGTTAAAATTATACAATAAAGAATTTGTAAATCTCGATCTCTTTAGTTGCTCCTTAAAAAGTCTTAAACGAAGTATCTTTAAGAGTTATTCAGATAAATACTTGACAGCGTAACATTCGGTAATCTCTACGATGTATTAATTATTGTCCCTTAAAAATGTATGTTTTTCAACTTTAATTAAGTTACCTATTTTAAGCTTTACTGTACTATTGTTACATAAATTATAAATTTACTACTCAGCTTCAACTAACATGGGTAAATCTTTCAACAAGCTAAATTGAAATGTTATTCTAATGTATTTTTTCGGCACTCGTTGTCTATTAATTATGTAATGTTATAATATTGTACTTTCTTTTTAATGACTGTTTGTGTCACAATAAATGAAAAAAAAAAAAAAATATTTCAAAGAAGGGGACAGTGTTCTTTATAAAAAAAATTATGTGAATAAACGCTTCGTGTGGGAAAGAGGCACTGTAATAAAAAAAATTGGTAAAACAATATATTTCATCAAAGACTTTATAACTTCTTTAGTGTTTAAAAAGCACAAAAATCAATTAATGCCCTATATGGGAACAAAAGTTAACAGCAACTACGACAACTCCAGTTCTGTCGAAATATCTGACATTACACGAGATATTACTCACACAGACCCAAGTCCTACAAACGTGTCGGCACAACCAGCGCCCTCTGACGATGAAGACGCCCAGAAGACCCAAAATATGGAAGGGGAAAGAGGATGTCATCAGTCTCCATCATCCACTGAATTACAATCGACGGAAAGCGTGCCACCGCCGGAACAGTCAGAGGGTGGAGAATACTCAAAGGCCAGCGCAGATAAGGAGAGTATGGAAAGTTCAGGGCCTCGGAATGACCACGTTCAGATTTCGAGGTCAGATTCATCAGGAAGAGTATTACGTCCAATACCTAAAGTCAATTATAAGCCTTTTTTCTGTATAGAGGTATGATTAAATTTTATGTGTAGAATTAGAGGGAGGAGATGTTATGTATACGTAGATATGTAGGTATAGTGATGGCTGCGACCATCTTATAATAATAGGTACATTCGAATAAAGGGCAGTGCGTATTCAACTAAGCGTAGTTTCACTTGTCCCGTTCGCATATTTAACATATACTAATTTTAAACATTCACTGCCCGCGGTGCAACGAAATGGGGAAACAGGAGGTCGCCTGTTGCGTTCTCTGTCGCACTTGCGGGCTTTACAGCAGGCATAGTGACGCACCGCTGTCGTGTATTTATGTGTATATAATGAAAAAGTAAAGAATGCAAAATGGTTAAAATTAATGCTCTTCATGTTTTCTTAAATTCTTCAATCTTCTTTAACTTCCGTTAAAAACCTTGGCACATTGTTAATAACAACGCGCGCTTGAGGTTTCATATTTGTTCCAAAACATTTAATATAGCTTTCCATGACTATTTTAACTTATGTTAAATCAACAATCAGCAACGTCCGAATATCAAATGACTATAGAAGCATATCAAAACAGGTATTTATACCCTCTAGACGTAATTAATTGATTTAATTATTTTTAAATTATCCGCACTTCTAATGAACAACTGTTTTTAACGTTAGTATAGTTAAAAATGATCTCCGGATAATAAAATATTAGGATGTGCCTAACAATGCTCTTAACCGAAAACCGAATCTTATTCGAAAACCATTTCGGGAGTAAGCCCTAAGTTTTACGTTAACTTTCCACTCATTTATAAGAAGTACTATAACTTTAAAGGAACGTACAGACACCCGTGTACTTACAATATGCGACTTACTTAGGCGCGAGACTGTCGAACTCGTCGAAGAACAGAATGCATGGCCGTTTCATTTCAGCCCTAAAAACAAAAGAAATACATTATGTGGAATCATTAAAGTAATGTAATATATACTAGAACAAACGCCGCGAACAAAATCTATCTGGCTATCTAGTAGGGCACACGCTAAGTAAATTTCTTCAAACCTCAAGGCAAAATTGAATAGGTTTTTATTAACCTTAGGCAGTGCGCTTTGCAATTGTCGACAACATCATCATCACACCATTACCAGGTGGGATAATAATCAAGCACTGGCTTATAATACTTGAATAAAAAGAAAAACATTGGCCTTCCACTGAACTGAAGCTGAAGATAATTGACAGAATCAGGCGTTACTTTGCGGAAATCCATTATAATAAAGATATTGATTAATTAGCAATTTGAATAGTGGTGTTGGGAGTAGTTGTGACGGAATTAGTGCACGCAATTGAGTGAGGGCGAGAGGTGCTCTTCAATCCAGGACACATCATTGTATTTAGTTAGCGGAAGGTTGCTAATTAATCAATATCTTTATGAAACTGAAGAGGTTTAAAAGTCTTGCTTTTAGAAAGGAAATGCACCGTTTTTCCCCTGAAATATCTTGCGGGTGTTTATTAAGCATTTTAACGACTCCTTGGCGCAGTGGCCTTGCAATAAGTTACGGAGCTGGAGGACGCGAATCTCACACGGAGCAAATATTTGTTCGGCTACAAGAAATTTTTCGGGTCTACCCTTGTGCAAATTTATGTATTATAAATTCCATGATGCAGGATAAAATACTAGTGTGTAGTTTATTTTCGTCTATTTTATTAGTAGTTTTTATAAAAAAAGAAAGAAAAAAGATAAAAGAATTTACAATTACTATTACTTAATTAGACCAACCATACTACCGGCACACTATGCTTGCCGTTTTGGCGTTTGTCCACTCATCGAGTTTCGTATTAATTATAATTACATTTGGAGGAGCAAATCGCTGTTCTTTATTTTCAATAGTGACGTGCAGTTAGTCATAAAATTTATATTATTTTAGAACACAAAATTTATTTATTACATTGATTTCTAAACTATATATTATATTAGGGTCCCGCGAACATTTATTTTTTTATTTTTATAAGATTATAATTATTGGTGTACTTATTTACCACACAACTCGCCATTTGTTTTTTTTTAAATACAAATTTAAAAAATATGAAATTAAATTAACTTAATTAACTAAATTTCATTTTTTTAAATTAAATAATTTTTATTAAATATAGCCTTTTGTGACACCCTTTTTTTGGTCTCTTTTTGTATTAATTTGTTTCTTGTGTACATATAAAGTATATAATATATTCATTTTCATTCCAATATTCAGATAGTTCAAATATATTAAGTAAGCATTTATATTTTTGTTTTATTAAATCATTTTAATCCGGTACCACTTTCAATAAAAACTTATAGATTTCATTATATTATTTTCGAAAATAAATTGACATTTCACATCGCTATTGTAATATGTCAAAACGGCCATCATAGCGTGCCGCAACTATAAATTCAGTTTAAGATTAATGACCATTATTTATGTTTTAAAAGCCATTTTGTATTTGTACGAAAACAAAACTCACTTGTCGAATATATCCCTTACGGCCTTTTCACTCTGCCCGATATACTTGGAGAGGAGTTCGGGTCCCTTCACAGTTATCAGGTTCATATTAGTGAGGCGTGCCAGACAAGAGCCGATGTGCGACTTGCCAGTGCCCGGGGGCCCGTACAATAGAATACCGCACGATTGTGATGGAAACAGTGCGGGATACTAGAAAAAGAAGAATTTCTTAACATTCCACTGCTGAGCATGGAAAAAATTATGCATTAAAACTAGACTCAATGGTGACATTGAGCAGTGTAGTGACGGCGTAAGGGAATCCACTCTCCAACATCTTCCCGTGGGTGGTAAGGAAACTGAAAAAAGATATAAACAGCATCTTCCTGATAGCGCCTCAATGTTTACTTTTCCTCATTTATATGTGGAACATGGTACAGCCATGCTTTAAGTGTGGTGAAGCCATGCTGCAGATATATTATAGTTTTAACACAAGTGGGTCAGCTCAACCGGGGTAGGTCCATACTCTCACAGAATACCACATAAAATAGCTGCTCAATGCTGCCGTATCATGATTGTAGAAAGCCGGAAACCCTTTTTACCGGATAGGAGGCATTCCATCTTATTCCTCAGAGGTGACGCATCTGCATTAGGATTCTTAATCGAGTACAGGTAGATAAATAAATGTCTATGGGTCGCAGTTACTTACCACCAGGTGGTCTGTGTTGTGCTCGCTTTTATATCCAAGCCATAGAAGCATTCTTTTATTAATTCTAGTCACAAAATCATCTTGCAAAGCCCACTTTTTCTTTTATCACCCATTTAATCTACTTATCAATTGTTATTCATTCATCATTTAATCATTTCAGCCCATGAAAAGTAAACAGCAGGACATAAACCTCCCCAAGAAATATACTCAAAGGGAGGATATTTGCCAAAGTTGCTTTGCATGGCAGTCTTTTTCATAATTATTGAGTTTTTATCAGGAAAGATAGTTCTGCCCATAAAATACTATAATACACAATAGAATGGCTGTCAACTTCATTTTGTAAGAGGATCGGCGTCGCCGGGAGCACACATACAAGCAATTACGTCGTATTATCACTACTACAAACCCGATTCGCTGTATTGACAGACTGAGCGAATTTACACATTAGAATTCAGATTAATGTTTTTGACACATCAATATTTCTTTATTTTTGTTTCCAATATTTATAAAATATAAATACTTTGGACTTTATGGTTATAGAATATGTCTCCTTTTTTTAAATCCATTTCCCGCTGTTCTTGCGATACGTAGTCATTACACAATTTGCCATTTTTTAAATAATTTTGAAGCAGCGACGCTTGACACGAAAATTGAAAACGATTAATTGTGTTGACATTTATAAGTGTGAATTGACATGTTAGTGACATGTTAGTGGCTACACGGGCTCCACCCACTCCCTCGTCCTATTATGTATGTATTATAGTATTGTTACGCGCCTAAGTCGACGTCATGTACCCGGCACTAGCGCCATCTAGTGTCAGGGACGAGAGCGGGGGGAGCTTTCCAGAAAATGACATTACTAATCTTTCAACCGACAGCGCCATCTAGTCTCGAAACGAAGAACTAAGCTTCTAGAAGTTGACACTCGAACTCTCGGCTCCTTGCGCGTGTTTACTTGAATATTCTGGATGTGTCGGTGCTAATTTGTATTTATCCTTACAACTGCGGAGACTCTAACCGTCATACTCCGTTGACTGCGGAGCTGTTTAATAAAATTGACGGCGCATTGGGCGCAATCCGATTAAACGCAAATTTCTTTATTTTGCTATATCAAATACATTTCTGAATTCTCTATGAAATTTCCTATAAACGAGTACATAAATTAAATAAAGTCCCAAAGCATTAAGTGTAAGTAAATATTGAATAAAGACAAAATTGTCATATTTCTCGATGAAACAAAGTTTTTTAATACTTCGATTTTATTTTCATTTAATTTTAAATCCATTGTTTACAATATTTTATGCGCAAAATCATAGGCCAATGTACAATTTTTTATCATAAAACGCATTAATAGTAAGCTTACAAGAACCAACAATGAACTTACACCGATGTAGAATGTAGTTTGGACCAGATGCGGCGTTAACAAAACTGCCGTCACGTTTTAAATGCAATACTCCGTACAAAGTGACTGACACGTCAGTCAAAGGTTTAAGGCATTAGTCAATAAAGTTTTTTTTATTTTATTAAAAATATATACTTAAATTCATGAACAAACATGTGGTTTTATTTCTCTTTTTCCTTACATGATCCACTCATCTTTAAATAGATCTTGCTAAATTTTACAAATCTCATAAAGTTATGAAATAAGTATTCTTAGTGTCGATATCAAAATTTTAGCCGTAAGTGCCATATTTATTGAAAAATTAATTACTTTATTTGAGCAAACAATTTTCAACAGCACTTGTAGAGTAATAAAGATTCATTCATTCCCTTAAAAGCCATAAAACCACTCAAGGGTCACTCCTGCGGATGTAGAGTCTAAAATAACGTTTTTTGTAAACAATACTCAATGCGCCACAATAGTGTCGATTGACAAAGCCGTCAGAGGCACCGCGGGGTGCGCGGCGGTTATATTACATTTTCAATAACCAACATAATTTTAGCAACATTATTTCTCAAAAAGGTAATATATTTCCTTTAACACAAATAATATCTACCAAATAATAACATTTAAAATAAACATATCTCGTCCTGAAATTTGAGAATTTTTAAAGAACCCGCTTCTTAAGCTCCAAAAATATGCCAAAATTAAAGTCCAATTTTGCACTTTTTGTGCATTATGTACTAGTTCATTAAAACATTTTTTATACGTGGTAGAGCCATGCTGCAGTTATATTAGTAGTATAGTTGTTGCACGAATGGGTCGGCTTGACCGGGGAAGGACCACGCTCTCACAGGCGTGCTCAGCAGAGCGGGACAGTATTTCATGCCGGCACACCGCCTGCAACTTTACAAGGCGCAGGTTCGGCCGCACATGGAATACTGTTCCCATCTCTGGGCTGGGGCTCCCCAGTACCAGCTCCTTCCACTTGACCGCGTCCAGTGCAGAGCGGCTCGAATCGTCGACGACCGAGTGCTTTCCGATCGGCTCGATTCACTGGCGCTGCGAAGAGATGTTGCATCTCTTTGCGTATTTTATCGCATCTATCACGGGGAGTGCTCTGAGGAATTGTTCGGATTAATCCCAGCCGCCAATTTTCGTGAACGCACTACACGGCAAACTTCTCGATACCATCCACACCATCTTGATGCTTGGCGGTCCACCACTGTACGTTTCACAAGGAGTTTTCTTCCACGTACAACCTCTCTGTGGAATAGTTTACCACCGGCGATTTTTCCGAACCGATACGACCTGGGGACCTTCAAGAAAAGAGCTTACTTTCTAAAGGGCCGGCAACGCACCCGCAATTCTCCTGGTGTTGCGGTTGATCATGTGCGGCGGTAGTCACTTAACATCAGGTGAGCCGCATGCTCGTTTGCCCCCTCTTCTATAAAAAAAAAAACAAAAAAAGGATTCCAGCATAAAATATTAGCTTAATGCTGGCTGTGTTTCGTATGGTGAGTGTAGAGAACCGGAGACGGTTTTTACTGGAAACGAGGCATTCCATCTTAGTCTCACGGGTGACAACTGACAACGCATCTGCATTTTCATTTGTAATCGAAGATAGATGTAGATATCTACGGGCCGCAGCAACTACTTACAATCAGGTGGACTGTGTGCTCGTTTGTCACCCTATTCTATAGAAAACATACAAAATAAAAAGGTGTATTCATTTCAACGATGAGAACCCTGGTGGTTCAGAGGAGCCCAGGTAGCTCAGATGGTTAGCTCTCGCGTTAAATTTCACAATACGCTAACAAACCGGTTTCGATCCCCGCTGGCGTCAATGAAATTGTTAATTGCAATTTTAAGTACTGATCTACCACGTGCTCGGCGATGAAGGAAAATATCGTGAGAAAGTCTGAGTGTCTGAGAAATAAGAAAAAAATATTTCGAGGACATGTGAAGTTCGCCAACACGCATAGGGGCAGCACGGCGGACACTTCTTTGCCCTAAACCCCTCTCAGAAGTGAGGTAAGGCCCAACAGTGGGACGTAAATAGGCTGTAACTTAACTAACTTAATGATTTCAACGATGATAGTCTGAAATAATCAGCAGAACAAATTATAGCTAGGCAACAATAAAAACTAAATGGATGGATGTACATAAGTATAAAATTGAATAAATATATAACATGGGTAGGTACTCATTTCTTTAAAAGGCTCCTGGTACTTGTTTGATTTACTGTATCTACAGTACTAATTATTTACGAATGGTACTGTAGGTAGCAGCAATCTTGCTTTGGGTTGAAACATAACGCAACGTTACACGATTTGCAAAACTGAAACGTACGTAAAAAGTAAATCAAAAAGAATTATTTTTTTAATTCTTTTGAATTTTGCAAAGTGCATACAGATAAAATGTACATTAAAAAAACCGATATAAGAAACATGTGTCTGAGGTGACTTTAAAAACCACAACCTGTTTATATTAGAATAAAAAAATAATTTCAAAGATTAAATATTAAAATAAAAATATTAAAAAGCATATGTAAATACTTTCTACTTTTATTTATGCAGTATGGCAAACTTTAGTTCCTTTTTTCGCCACCGTAAAACAAAGAACTAGAATTCACTACTGCGGACGTCTCATAGATGGACACTATTGCACCTATTGCGTATTTACATTGAAATTTTGAAAATATTGCACTTTATCCTCATTTTTATGTACTAAAACTGTAAATGATTAACAATTACACATATTTTGACACAAAACTGACAGTCAACACTAAAATTTTACGTACATTTCAAGTCAAATTTCCGCAACCAGCATGTTAGTTCTAAGGTAGCGGTTTGCTTCATACAAATTAAAAAACTATTTTACACGTACTTAATAAGATAAAACAGAAAATGAGATTACAAATAAGGAGGTTGCTTACCCAGGCATTGTTTTAACACAATTATAAATAAATTAGTACAAGATAATTGCTAACAACTTTGTTGTTAGCGCGCGTCAGTCACACTAATGGCTGACTCAAGGCACGGACTACTTTATCGGATGGTATATATAAAAAATCCTACTATAGTGTATAAGCTGTAGGGTTTTTATGGTAACCTTTTTTATCCTGTACACATCGACATATGGTAGAATGAGTTAGACATAGTGCGTGATGCTTTATTTCGACATTAAAAGAGCGGGCAAAAAATGTCCAGTACTTGGACACCCGCAGTCAACGGAGATATTTTCGTGTCCAAGGGTTAGACGTCCGCAGTTGAGAGGTTATAGGCGCTGCAAGATGCGATCGGGGAAGTATTGAATTTGGCGAGACTAGCGAAGCTTCGGAGCGAAATAAAGTGAATCAGTGTGATTAATTATTGGTGTTTTAAGTTTTAATTTGTGTAAAGAAAATTAAAGTGTTAATTTAGATAATTCTATCGGCAATTTTTACTGTCACGAACCTCAAGCTCGTAACAATTGGTGTCAGAAGTGGGATAAAATCATGCCGATTTTACCTAAGGAGGAAACGGAGGGTGTCCGTACCCGCAGTCAACGCCAGCATGAGACGGACCAGAGGAGATTTGGTGGTGCAACGCCGCAGACGTCGGAGGGCCAACTGCCAGCCACGGAGGCTGCGGGCCCGTCAGTAGCTCCTATATCTGCAGCACCTGACTTAGGTGCTCTGATGGCGATGCTACAGGAGCAGCTGCAGCGCGGACAAGAGGAACAGGCCCGTCTGTTGAAAGAGCAGCAGGAGGAACAGGCTCGCCGACAGGAGGAACAGGTCCGTCGGTTGGAAGAGCAGCTGCGGGGCGGACAGGAAGAACAGATGCTTCTCATGAAGGACCTTCACGCTACCTTCGGGAAAGAGATAAGGGAGGTGAAGGATAAGGTTGCTCAACATGACAACCGCCTGTCGGAAGCTGAAACCCGAATCGACCAAGTAAACAATCGGGTTGACAACGTAATGGCTGACATGAAGAAATCACTGGACGAACTCAAACTGGGGGATGGAACTACAGCTCCCGTAGTAGCTACTACACCTTCGCTACGTGGGTTCAAAGTGCCACCGTTCGACGGGACCTCTTCCTGGTCAGCCTACAAAATCCAGTTCGAGGCTGTTATGAAGGCGAACGGCTGGAATAAAAGTCAGGCCAAGACTGCTCTCACACCAGGCCTGCGCGACCAGGCTTTAACAGTTCTGGAAGCTCTCGGTGAGGAAGTGACTTATGAGCAACTCCTTGAGGCATTGGAGGCGAGATATGGCGACGCTCACCTGGAACACGTCTTTCGCGCGCAGCTTAAAGATCGCGTGCAGCGCATCAACGAAAACCTGCAGCAGTGGGCTCTAGAGGTGGAGAAGCTGGTGCGAAAAGCATACCGGTCTGTACCTGCGCTCATTGAAGGGAACCTGGTGCAGACATTCATCGACGGCATCCGCGACCTGGAAGTCAGAGCTGCTGTGAGGCTCGGGCACCACGAGACGCTTAAGGACGCCTTGGCCCATGCACTGGTGATACAAGCCGTGGCGGCAGGATCATCGTTCCCATCGCATCAGGGAGGTTGCAGCAGCTACGGTTCGCGACCATAATAAAGGATACAGCCCTAGGTACTATGGCTGTAGGGAAACGCTCCATCTTCGATCCAGCTGCCCTAAGCGAACCCTAGAAAGGGAAGGTGAACGATCTCAGAAGGGAAGTACGGCTAACATCACCGCCCAGCAGCAGCCGGGATACGACTTTACTATCAGACATCGCAGCGGAAAACCTCATGGCAACGCAGATGCATTGCCAAGAAGACCTTGTCCTGAAGATTGGAAACATTGTACTAGGCAAAAGAGTAAGGAAGTGGTATCCGTGAGAATGCTCAGGACAGACCACCTCAGCAACGAGTGGAAGGACAGCCTACGACATGCACAGCAGGAAGATCCGGACATCAAGCGGATTCTGGAATGGATGAAGGCCCGCGCTACCAAGCCTAAGTGGAGGGACGTCTCAGCGATGAGTTCAAACGACGAAAAGCTATTGGGCCCAATGGGACAGCTTGCTGATTCAGGATGGAGTCCTGTGCCATAAATGGGACAATGGTCGAGGAGACAGCTGTCGTTTGCAAATGGTTGTCCCTAAAGCTAAAGTGCCGAATGTTCTACAGCTGTGCCATAATGGTCGTTCAAGAGTCCAGCTGGGAGTTAAACGAACTCTACTGAAGGTCCGATAACGGTTTTACTGGGTCCATTATCGTGACGATGTCGAGGATGGTGTCGTACATGTACAAGTTGTGCGGCTGTGAGGGGACCTCAAACACGTAGTAGAGGAGCATCGAAATTGTACAATGTTGGTGCACCGCGGAATAGGACAGCCCTTGACATTGCGGAGCCGTTACAGAAAGGCGCAAGAGGGACTCCTAAGATCGTCCATGCGGATCGCTTGGCGCGTTAATATGGGTCCGATAATGCTCAGGACGAGCATGTCTTAGGAGGGGGCAGTGTTACGCGCCTAAGTCGACGTCATGTACCCGGCACTAGCGCCATCTAGTGTCAGGGACGAGAGCGGGGGGAGCTTTCCAGAAAATGACATCATTTATCTTTCAACCGACAGCGCCATCTAGTCTCGAAACGAAGAACTAAGCTTCTAGAAGTTGGCACTCAAACTCTCGGCCCCTTGCGCGTGTTTACTTGAATATTCTGGATGTTTCGGTGCTAATTTGTATTTATAGGCGCTGCAAGACGCAAGTAGTAGGGGAAGTATTGAATTTGGCGAGACAAGCGAAGCTTCGGAGCGAAATAAAGTGAATCAGTGTTATTGGTGTTTTAGGTTTTAATTTGTGTAAAGAAAATTAAAGTGTTAATTTAGGTAATTCTATCGGCAATTTTTATTGTCACGAACCTCAAGCTCGTAACAGTATTCTATGGTTCTGCCTATCTCCTATTTTAATTTCTCTCTGGCGCCTCTCACAAAACTTCTCAAAAAACATGACTTGTATGTGACATTCGATGTTTGTTAATTATAGTTAAAAGAAATGTTTAAAGTTCAATCTATATAAATAAAAATCAATTGCCGCATGTATGATTCATCACTTGAGAACGGCTGCACGAATTTTGATGAAATTTTTGTGTGTTTGAGCGGGTGGCCCTGGATGGTTTAGATTCACAATCGCACCCGGCAGGTGGCGCTGTCAATATCCAGAAAAATCACCCGTGCGAAGCCAAGGCGGATCGCTTGTTAGTAATAAAATTAAGTATGAAACTGTTACATTGGTGCCGGCGGGGATAGAATCTGGGTTGCTCATAACATGGCACGGCTCGGTGATTTACCACGTGCTTGGCGGTGAAGGAAAACATATTGAGGAAACCTACATGTCTGAGAAACAAGAAAAAATATATTTCCATTTTTCCACAAGACATGTGAGCTCGCCAACACGCATTAGGGCAGCACGGAGGACTTGTCCTTGCCGTAAAACCCTCTCAGAAATGAAAGAAGGCCTGGGCCGTACTGATTTATATAAGCTGTAACTTTTTAACTTTTTATGGAATTGTTGCTACTTTTACATTTATTCTTGATTCTTAAGATATTACAAATACCCCAAACTTCTCTAACTTAATTTTACCTATATTAAAGCTATTTAGGCAAAATTTGTATAAGTATAATAAATTCAGACCAAAACTAATCCTCACCATTAATGGCCAGAATATACACTCAGTCAGCACTTGCTTAACCTCCTCCATACCGCCAACAGGCGCCAATATGTCAAAGGCGTTTGCTTTGTCATCAACCTTTGTTATGTCTTCTATTAGTCGCGGCTTTGGTTCGTTTGGATGCGATTCTATAACAGATATAAATCAAATAATTACTAGACAATATTTTAAAAATATAGATAGTTACATCTTATGTACATCAAAAATCATTTAAAGCTTGTGACAGCATTACATAAATTTAAGAAAACATATAAAAGTAAGACATAATAAAATTTACTCGATGTAAACAAGATTGTTATATCACCAACTATTGGATGTCATGAGATCTTTCTGTGATATCCCATAGTCCCCTCTAATGGCACAAAAGGAACAAAATTAGCACATGAATTTATTCTCTTACCCTACTCTCATGTACTCGACTAATCACCAGACTTTAAAACACCCAGGGTTGGTGTCTAAAAGCAGTGCCAAAAGTGTCAGACATATGCCATAGATGCCATTCCGTCTACCCAACATGGCAATTAAAGCAAATACAGTCAGTTAAATCCAATTACATAAAATATTTTACATGTTAACGTCATGCCGTATTATAGTAGTAGTATGAATCGGTCGCCACAATCCAGGAAGGATGACGCTCTTACAGAATGCCAGCGTAAAATATCAGCTCAATGCTACTTTGTGTGCAGAACCGGAGACCCTTTTTACTGAAAATAAGGCATTCCATCTTGGTGCTCAGGCGGTAACGCCTCTGTATTTTGATTCTTAATCGAGGATAAATGTGGATGTCTATGGGCTACAGCATCCACTTATCATCAGGTGGACTGTGTGCTCGTTTGTCACCCTTATTCTATAAAAAAAACAATAGAGAGACCTATGTGTAGTTGTGCATTTTTACATGCTGTTCATGTAATCTATAGCAGTGTAGGAAACGCAACAGAAAAAAATAAAACCCACTTTTCTTTTTCACAGCCTTGAAAATGATCTTGTTGAGGTAGTCCATAATGTCCCTGGCACTGCAACCGGCGGTGTCCATTGCCATTTTTATGACGTCATCATCGTACACTTCGAATGACGCACGGACTTTTTCGTTTATTAAATGCTTTAATAGTTCTACTCGTTCCTCCTAATGTAGATAAAAATTTAATTTTAGAAACATAATTTGTAAAATGACAGATATTGAAACAGTTAATTTATTTCAAAAGGTTTCTCACCTGTTCCAGTTCTGGAATGTCAAAATGAGCAGTAAACAACGGTTTCCCATTAAATTTTCTCAATACAGAATGCAGGGATTTCATGCTCAGTGAGGTCATCAGTACACACACGCCGGAACATGTTTGAAGTAAATGTTTTATAACCACTGCAAGTCTGGAAAAGCGTAAAATGTTCTTTATAATTACAAATAGCAATTTCATTCAAATTTACGACTAAAATATTGTTTGAATTTTGCATTGATATTGGCTCCACCAGAAATTCCAACCAGTTTTCAGAATAATAAGAATTAAACAAAATAAAAATCACCGTTGATAGTAAGCTATATCTTGAGGTGAAGCACCTTCCACATTAGGTGGTACTAGTGAGTCCAAATCATCACAAATGAGAACAGAGGGACTATGTTCCTGGCACATTAGTATTGCTTTGCCGAAAACCTCGGGTATATCTTTGCGACCCTTCAGCGATCTGCAGTGCAAAATGTGTGACCATACTGTCAATTCTTTCTGGACTATGTGACATAAGGAAGTTTTTCCAGTTCCACTTAGTCCTGAAAAATATATAATATATTAAATTATAAATTTATAAAATAATATATTTATTAAATTATAAATTTGAAATCAATTTAGTATTTAAATACAAATTGGAAAAAATATCTTTATTTAATACCATGCAGTGATGGTGTAAGAATATCCTCTATTCCATATCATCCCATGAGTGTCAAACAGGCAATAGTGGGAAACTAACAGGAAATGGGCAACAGGATCTTCTTGTAAAATTATAAATACTCAAAAAACAAAAAAATCTTATGACTGCTAATCTACTTGGCGAGCATTTAAGACTATTGATATGATAATGAATAAATAAGTCTTTATTTATAAGATAATATTGTTGCGCGCCATAATTATTGCCTGGTACACGGCGAGTACCCACTCAATACTAGATGGCGCTAGTGGGTACTAGCGCCATCTAGTATTGAGTAGCAGGACTAGTAGAGTTTTCTAGGAAAATCCGGACTAGTATGTATTCGAACATTTTGGATGTTTCAGTAGAAGAGGCCCTATATAAGGCCGGTAAGGACCGCGACCGAGTCAGTATTGAATTGGCAATCAAACAAATACTTCGAAGCGATACAACTGCGAACTAAAGTGATCAGTAATGCAATTGTGTTTTATTATTAGTGTGTTTTAAGTTGTAATTGGTGTTTGTGTCAATTTTGATAATTCAATCGGCAGTTTTTACTGTCACAAACCTCAAGCTCGTAACAATATTATAATTTATTAGCATATAACTCACCAGTAATAAGCACATTACTTTTAATTTCTGAAACTCCCTTGAAACTCGCTTCTCTGTGTATTTCAAATTGTAAATGCAATACCAATTTTTCAACTAATTTCTGAACAGATTTCATGCTTCTGCAATAATTTTTATAATCATATTCTAGATTGGATAAAACAGGCTTTGGAAGCATCAAATCAGTATCACATAGGCACTTAGCAGCTACAGTACACTGTCGAAATGACTCTGAGTTAAGCATAGTATACTTCATGTTTTCTGGTTTAAGTTTAAATTGCAAGAACCCAGAGCTTATCTGTGTGTTTTGTTTAATCATATTATGGTTAATGAGAAACTTTTTACCTGAATGTGTGTTATTAACAACACATCTTTTAAATTTCTCTATAACATCAATTTCAGCCTGAGTTTTCTCTGAATATGTCACAATATCTATGTGTTCCGGATGCTCCACTTTATCACCAATTATATTAAACAATATCTTAGTACCATTTTCTATATTTACTATAGCATTTAAAGCTTTTGGTACAAGTACTGTTGGTATATCAATATTGTAGACTTCATGACAGAGACTCCTAAATACAACATTGTCAATGGGTACTAATTCAACACACATACCATCTATTTGATTGTTGTTTACATCATTCTCATCTTCAATATTGTCCTTTACTATTGAGGGTATGCTTTCCATTGTAGCTAATATCACAGTTAATTCTTTATACTTTGCATCTATTAAATCTTCATGTACAAAAACAATGTATGGATGTATTATATTCTTCTTACCATCACTATCAAGTGGCAATGCTCTTAAAACTATTTTTTTTGGTGCATTCATATACGGTTGCAATAAAGCATTGTTAATTATGCCTATGTTATGAAACTTAGTTCCAGTGTCTTTGGGGAGATTCACTTGGTATGGTATACTACTGTGGAAACTATTAAAAGCATCTATTTTAACAATTACTCTACTGTGGTTTACAATAATTCCAGTTTGTTTTGGTGTAAAAATTATAGGCATTGATGTCGATATCCAAACAATTGCTTTTTGATGTGCTACTACAAGCCTCAGTTGATCCAAAATTCGAAGTTGCAACACCCCTGCATTTTGTTCCTGGAAATGTGAACAGTTTGATATTTCAATACCTGTAGGCTTACTCTTGAAAACAATTCCGATCGATCGGGATTGGAATTATGACGTTTGGTACTCTTGAAAGCGACTCTAGCGCTAAATTAGTTTAGTATTGCATGGTGATTGTGTGAACTAATTGGGATTGGAATTGAAATTGTCCAAGCGAAATCGGTACTCCCGACGCACTTTTGACAGTTAGTTGAAAGCAGCGTATTGTGTTTGATATTGCGTTGGAATTGGAATTAAGGCAATAGCAAAACTGTAACGTTTTAGGAATTGTGTTCATATTAATCTTTTGTTTTCTGCAATTATCTTATTGTTTTCGATAAAATAATGACATGTTTAGCTCTTGCGTCTATTATTCTACGCCGTAACAGTGCATTACAATTAAAATAAAGACGAAATGAGCTTCAAATTATGCGTTTTAGGAACTTAAGTTTTTTTCTATGAGTGATGATGATTATGGAGCTAATGATTGTATTTTAAGGACTTTAGTGAGAAAATAGTGCATGAATAAAAACCTAAATATGATCCTCCATAGAGAATATATTTTACATCATATTGTTACAGCCTTTATTTTTAATTCGTTTTAAAGTGGTTGTTTTGTAGAAGAAATATTTTCAATAGTTAGGCAGCGCAAAGGTTTAAAGAGGATTGTTGAGATATCTCAAGTATGAACTAAAACATCCCACTGCTGGGCAGAGGTCTCTTATCATGTCTGAGAGGTTTATTGGCGGGTTTCACACGTAAAGGAAATATGAATATAATAAATGTATAATTTTATAAGAATTAAAAATAAAATGATATAGCTAACGTAATTTTAATAACATATAACTTAACACAACATAAACACTCACGGCTGTCACTCTGAGGGATGGGCAAAGACTACAGACTTCCATTTGACACAATCCTGACACACCTCCCTTGCCTCCTCCACATCAGTATACCTACACATACATGCTCGTCGGTTAAGGGTACCCTTAATTTGGCCCATTTTCAATATATCGCCAATTTTGTCGGTATTATTTCGCCTAGAACATCCCTTTCCAACTCTGCCGCTCACTTCTGCAACATAAATTTGCTTTGTCACTTGTTCCTCATACATTTTTGACCATATGACCATTCCACCGAAGCATTCTTTTCTTAATACTGGTCACATCATCTTGCAAACCACACTCTTACTTCTCTTCAACCAATTTCTCACCCTCACTCAGATTCAGCCCTACCATACTCCTTAATGACTGCATTTCTACTGCGTTTATTCTACTTTCGTGCTTCTTCTGACACACCCAACTTCCACTACCATATGTTAAAATGGGGACTAACATAGCCATATGTGCCTTTTTTGATACATTCTGACTTTTCACAATAGAGTTTAGAGTCCCATTTACTTTATTTCCTGCATTCACTCATTGTTTTTTAATAAGGATTTGTTAATAAAATTCTGATACAAATTTAACCATTTATTTAATATAATACAAACATATTTTTATCAACTTATCACCATTAGTACATATTCTTACCTACATACTATTACATCTATATTTCATATTTGAAATTTGATAATATGGCTTAACATATGTAATCAAAAACATATTTATTATGTATCAAATGGCAAGACTATGAAATTAAAATCTTAAAATTATATCTTCAGTGAACCAAAAATCAGTTTCTTTTACAAAAGTAATTAAAAGAAAACAAATAAATTTAAAATAACATTAAAACATTTATAAGATTAAATGAAAGTCTTATTTTAAATTACAGCAATGCTATTGTATTCTGTTTGGAAAATTTAAAGCAATAATATTAAAACCCTCAATTGTCCTGGCTATTTTGGACATTGCATTTCATTATTACTTTAGTTTCAGATGCTTCATATATAGATCATTTCTTGTTGGTAGAGTGTTGTTGCTTGGAGAATGTGGTATGGAATTAAGTAGTGATTCTGAAATGAAAATAAATATTTGATAACATTCCATCTCTGTAGAGTAATGTATTATAAATCAATGACAAAATTAAGGTGGAATATTTGAATTAGAAGTTTTAATCCATCACAAGCCATTTAAAAGGATGTTTAAGATTTATTGAAACATCTATATTCTCTACACTAGGAGATAAAACATATGAACAATTAAAAACAAACAATTAAAAAATGATGGATTACCTTTTTACCACTTGAGTGTAAGGCATACATATTGCAAGTTCCTTATTTTTATCAAACTGTAGGTAGGGGCTCGACCAAGTCCACTTTCTATGTGGCCGTATCTAGAAGATAAAGCTCATCATAAAGAGTCTCTTTTCTCCATGAAATCAATCAGCTGTAAGCCCATTTGGTGCCGTGGCCCTAGCCTATCCATTAGATATTCCTAGAAAAATAAAATAATATTAAAATGTCTGTCTTTAAAAGTGAGTAAAAAAATAGTTATTATTATTATTAGATGTCACACAACAATATTGAGAAGTTAACGAATCAACATTGTTATTTGTAATAACTAAGTAGAGAGAAAGGTTAATTGTAAGTTGAGTCTTCAAAAGCGACACTTGAGCGACCTGTGGCTGCTATCAATCCCTAGCTTTATGTTGTTCAACAGGCCAGAAGTTGCTTTTTTTCTGTGCCCAAATTAAAAAACATATCTACTTATAAAATTCTTAAAAAACATTGTTATACTTACTTCAGCCTATCCTTGACCATTATTATTTATATTGTTCCTCCTAATTAGCTAACAGTGCCCATTTCATCTGTTTCATATGATGCTTAAATTGTGATAATGCGGTAATGAACTATTTCAAACCGTTTATAGTTATACCCAAATTGAAAGTAATTCACTGCACACATACTTAAAAAGCACTTCACCTTTAAACTTAAAAAGAGTTCTTCGAAAGTTGATATTTGTTTACTTTGTTTCATGATCGTCGTGATAACAATTTTTTTCTGACAACAAAAAATGAGGCAAAGACACGCTCCTATACAGCCTTATAATTAATTAAACCTCGCAAATATAGCGTTTTTTATAAGAACTGTTTGAAAAGATGTTATGTTTCACGAATTGCAACATTTATTAAGTATTTTTACTACTTAAACACTCGTTTATGAAAGTTACAAAGGGTTTATTATGACTTTACCGGTTTAACGATAAATAAAACATGCCTGTTGCTAAGAGTAATGGAACCAAATCAAGAGTGTAAAAAACTGCAAAGTGCTTCCAGGTGAAGACTTAGTATCCCAGCACCGAATTTTGCTGGCTGACATCTGCTTAACTGTTCGCCTCAACAAACATAAGGATCGTCCCCCACCCAAAATAAAGTGGCATTTGTTGCATAAGAAGGAGTATGCAAGTGAATTTAGAGAGCTAGTTGTAAACAAGATGATAGAGATGGGTGATATGGAAGGAATGAGTGTGAATGAGTGCTGGAAGGAAATGGCTGATTGTATCCAAAGTGTGGCAAGGAAGGTGTTAGGAGAGAAACAAAAGGGAAGCGTATGATAGATAAGGATGGGTGGTGGTGGAGTGAAAGTATTAGAGAAGTTTTGAGAGAAAAGAAAAATGCCTTTAAAGAATGGCAGAGCGTAGAAGACCACAATGAATCAATAAAAGAAAGTAAGAGAGGGGCGTATAAAGAATGTAAGAGAGCGAAGAAGGAAGTTGCTATTTGTAGGGCAGAGGCGCAAGATAAATTATTTCGGTCCCTTGAAAGCCCCGAAGGTCAAAAACGACTTTTTCAAATTGCAAGAGCGAGAGAAAGGAATGGAAGAGATGTTTCACGTGTAAAATGTATAAAAGATGAATCTGGAAGGATTTTGACTGACGATGAAAGTATAAAGAAGAATTGGTGAATGAGGAGAATGAATGGAATGGTAGGCTTGAAAACCCACCAGTGAATATGGGCTTAGTGAGAGAAATTAGTGTGGAAGAAGTAAAAATGGCTGTTAGGAATATGAAGAATGGGAAGGCGGTTGGCCCAGATGGAATACCAGTAGAAGTGTGGAAGTTGCTGAGTGCGGATGGATGGAAGTGGTTGAGTTTATTTTTCGGTAAATTGTTGCAGGAAGAACAAATACCTGAGGAATGGTGCAGTAGTATACTGGTCCCCATTTTTAAAAACAAAGGAGACGTTCAAAACTGCAGCAGTTAACTCCGCCATTGCCGGTCCCAAGCCCGGATGAGAAAGGAGGAGGGGACGGTTCCGCCGGAGAGAGTGGGTGTATCCGGGGGACTAACACACCCACCTGCGCTAGGACCTGCGCAGTCGAGCGCCGTACGCGGGGATGAAGGAGTCCTGGAGGGTTGAGCCGATCGTCGCTGGGGTATATAGTGGCGAGAGGCAACACGCCCTCTTTGGTCCGGATTTCAAGCTAAACGGTAGCCCTATCTGCTAGCCACAGATAGGGAAATGGCCAAGCGCCCCGTCAGAGGGTCGCAGGCGAGGGATGTGGGGGCTGCCTAGTTTTCCTGAAAAGGGGGGCTGGGTGGTGGTAAAGGCCATGCTGACGGAGCAAGTGACAGTTTATTTGGGTGGTGGGGATGGGCCTTGTCAGCCCCATCTACCAGCTGGATCGAGCTCCCGATGTCGCGCTGTGAGCCAACTTCACGTCCCTATATTCTCCCGGTAATCCTAACGCCTGAAATAGGGCGTTCCCAAAGGTGCGGGCTCCATGGAGGGTGGGAAGCCGGGGGGATGAAATTTTTAAGAACAAATATTATGGACAATTTAAGGCCCAAAAAGAAAGAGGGAGAGGTGTCAGAGGTGCTTACCAGAGACACCAATGAACAAGGGGGAACCGTCACTAAACCGGCGGTTCCACGGACAGTACCGTCCAGCGCAGGTGCCCCCATCAAAGGGACAACTACCTCGCTGAACGTTTCCAAAACCAGTTCCAAGGAGCTGGGGGGGAAAAAAGAACAGGAGCCCGCGAGTGACAAAACTGCGGAGCCAATACGAACTGACGACCTTTTCTCTGCTGCCTGGCAAGTGGTGAGCCGTAAGGGGAAAGGCAAGGCACCCAAAAAGGTGACTTGCCGACCTGACGGACCATCAGGAGGGTCTATCCCTGCAGGCAGTAGTGGAAAGGCCAAAAAGAAGAACAAGAAGCAGCGGGAAAAAGGCCGAAGGGAACGAGCCGCACTGGCTGCTTCTGAAACTAAAACCAAGGAGGCTGGGCAAGCCACTGCGACTGGGGTGCTTGGAGCTGGAACCAGTAGCCGCACTGAAGCTGGGAAGGATAAAAATCCAGACCAAGTGGAAGTCGCGGCCGCAGGAACCAGTTCTAGGACATCCGCCAGGAAGCAGCGAGCGGCCAAGCGTCCTGGGAAGAAAGAAAGAGCAGCCAAAAGGATGCTGGAAGAGTCCACCTCGCCTAGAGGGGAGCACAAAAAAGTGCGACTCGGACAGCAACCAAAGGCTGCAAATACGAGCTACGCTTCCGCTGCTAGAGCAGATTTGGGTGTGGCCTTAACGTGTGCGCGTTCAGGTCACATTACGAAGGAAGTAGCAGACGACATCCTCGTAGCAATACAGAGGAAGATAATCAGCGAGGCGTGGAGTAGTCAGGACCCTGATGCGTCGGGCCCAGTTTTTAGGGGCAAACCCGTATATACGGAGGGTGTCCTGAAACTGTGGTGCGACGATCAGAAGGCTCTGGACTGGTTGAAGGGGAATATTGCTACCCTCGACCTTAAATCCAACACCTTGCTGACTATAAAAAAACAGTCAGAGATACCACAAAGAGTCAAATGTGGTATCCTAATCCCTGATGCCCAAGGAGCCTGGAAAGACTCACGTGACATTGGTCGCGTGCTGGCGTACCAGAACCGCTGGGTTAACATCAGGGACTGGCTGTTACTCAAGGCTGACAAGCAGACGGACGGGTGGTTCCTCGTTGTTTCGGTGCCGGAGGATCACATCCCGACCCTGATGAAGGCCGGACGCCGTCTCGCATGCGTATGCGGGGCGGTATACGTAAAATTCCAGGGTCGTGGAGGTAAATTCTTTGATACTCCACCGAGCAAAGAGGTAGAAATCAGCCCGGAAGTCATGGATACCGGAGCCACGGTTACCGGTACAGTGGAATCACTGGAGGCCAAGCCCAGTGAAGAAACGGCCTGCACAACTGAGCCAAAGCCCCCAGTGGAGACCGGGCTCAGCGGCAGCTCACTGAGTGACGAAGAGGACTGCATTTTGCCGACCACTTCCGACTCGGTGGCTGACGAAGAGACCCGAGATCTTCTGGCAGGCCTATTTTTGGGAGGGGACGGGGAGGACGCGATCAATGATGGCGTGCCCTTCGTCCAAAACTAGCCTAGTGCAAGCCAACCTCCACCACAGCGAAACTGCGTCGGCTCAATTACGCAAGTGGTTAGAGGTTCAAAAGACTGCCATAGCCTTAATCCAGGAGCCGTGGGTTGGGGCTGGTAAAATTAAAGGCCTAAACAACCTAAAAGGTAAGCTATTCTACAGCCCTGAACACGACAAGCCTAGAGCGTGTATCTACACTACTAAAGATATCTGTGCACAACCATTAACAGATTTCTGTTCTAGAGACATGTATGCCGTGGCAATACAACACACACAGGAGAGAAGGTTAGTCGTCGCCTCGGTCTACATGCCGGAGGAAGACACTCCTCCCCCTCATGACCTCGGCAGGCTGGTGAACTTCTGCGAGAGGACCGGACTAGAGGTTGTGATCGGGACGGACTCCAACGCACATCATCCCCTTTGGGGAATGGAAAAACCTAATGAACGAGGTAAGGTTTTAGTTGAATTTTTATTTAGTACTAACCTAACCATTTTAAACATAGGTTCTGAACCTACATTCATAAACAAACGCTGTCGCACTATAATCGACCTCACACTTGCAACAGAGGGAGCAGCCAAACTAATTACGGAATGGCATGTGTCGAAAGAGGCCTCATGCTCAGACCATAGATGGATCTGCTTCGCACTACAGGTCGATATCCCCTCTACACCACCATGGAGAAATCCCCGCAAGACGGATAAAACAAAATACCTAAATAAGTTGACGTCTTCGCTCGCGGGTTCTGAGGGGATAAATACTATAGCAGATCAGTCGCTCCTAGAAGAACAGGTAGCAGCTGTTACTAAGGCCATGATAGATAGCTACCATGAATCATGTCCAGAAATCACTCCACCAAGGCATGCCGAGGTAAAGCAACAATGGTGGGGTGTAGAACTCGATAGGAAACGCAAGAAGGTAAGAAAAGCCCTAAACAGGGCCATGAATACCTCAATGGATGAAGACTGGCTACTATATAAGAAAGCTAAGTCTGAATACAAAAAATGTATCAGGTATCGACGCTCGACTGGGTGGCGTAAATTCTGTGGCAACATAGAAACCTGCAAACAAGCAAATAGGATAAGGAATATTCTAGCTAAACAGAACACGTCGGGATCCATGTCTCTAAAGAAACCCGACGGTAGCTACTCAACATCGCCGGATGAAGCCCAACGCATCCTAATTAAAACACACTTCCCAGGTTGCTGCTTAACCCAGGAGGCAAACCGGCATGACGACATACTGACACCAACAGTAGAAGACTGGAATTTAGCACAGAGAGTGGTAACGATGGACAAAATCCATTGGGCCATTCACAGTTTCCTCCCCTACAAGGCGGCAGGACCTGACGGCATATTCCCGGCACTTCTACAGTGGGGGGGTAAAGCCCTAATAGTCAGACTTGTTGCCATAATGAGAGCCTGTCTGGCTCTAAAATATGTTCCTAGGGGATGGAGGGAAGTGAAAATCACATTTATACCCAAACCAGGTAAGAGCGATTACACTGACCCTAAATCCTACAGGCCCATTAGCCTCACATCCTTTCTCCTAAAGACGATGGAGAGGATGTGTGAAAGGGAATTAAGGGGGTCGGCGCTAATGAACTTACCACTACACGACAAGCAACACGCCTACAGTCTAGGCAAATCAACAGAATCGGCACTTCATCAGGTAATTACTAAGATTGAAGGGGCCATCCAAAACAAAGAAATATGTCTAGGTTCCTTCATAGATATAGAAGGTGCTTTTGACAGAACAAACTTCTCCAGCATAAAAGGTGCACTCAGTAGACATAAAGTTGAACCGGCACTGATTGACTGGATAGTTTACATGCTCAGTACACGAATAATAAAGATTGCTGGTGAATCTCAACCAATCCTAATTAAGAAAGGTTGCCCGCAGGGTGGGGTCCTCTCACCTCTCCTGTGGAATATGGTCATTAATGAACTCATCAGCAAATTAAATACTAATCACTTTTATACAGTAGGTTATGCTGATGACCTGACTATACTGGTCTCGGGAAAGACAGCTAGCATAGTGTGCGACCTGACCCAAGCGGCTCTCCGTATAGTGGAGAGATGGTGCAGGGAATACGACTTAACCGTCAATCCAAATAAAACGGTTTTAGTAATGTTCACACAAAAACGGATGCTGAATAACTATCACCTTCCAAGTCTTTTCAGCACAAAACTCCAGCTATCCTCTGAGGTAAAATATTTAGGTCTTACTTTGGATAGCAAACTTAACTGGAATAAAAACATAGAAAACAAAATCAACAAAGCTAGTATAACTTTCTGGCAATGCAGAAACATGATTGGCAAAAGATGGGGACTGACGCCAAAAATCATACTGTGGCTTTACAAAACTGTAATCCGGCCCATGATCACATACGGCGCTCTGGTATGGTGGACCAAGACCAATGAAGCCACCACAATTAAGAAGCTTCAGCGCTACCAGAGACTGGCATGTATGGCTGCCACAGGCTGCATAAGAACTACGCCAACAGCAGCCTTGGAAGCGATGCTGGAGCTAACTCCGCTTCATCTACATATACAACAAGAAGCGACTTTAGCTGCCATCAGACTCAAGACCCTAAATCTTTGGAGTAAGAATAGTGTCCCTCATACAGGCATAATTGATAGAATCTACTCAGCAATTCCTATCCTACAAGCCAAATACGATAGGATTCCTAAACAATTTGTTTTCGATAAGAAATACAAGATACAATTAAATGAAAACAACCAGCCGGAAGGATTAAGCCCAAAAGAGCTTAGAATTTTCACCGATGGTTCTAAAACAAAGGAAGGTGTAGGTTCTGGAGCTTTCTCTGAAGACCTCAATATTCACATATGCACACCGCTGAGTACCTATAACACGGTCTTTCAGGCGGAATGTATGGGTATCATTCAAGCGGCCATAGCAATAGATGCTAGGAAGGTTAATGACTTCCCCATCAGAATACTGACCGACAGTAGGGCGGTACTACAAGCTCTGAGTTGCAATGGGGTGAACTCGGGACTAATATATGAATGCCATCAACGATTAAATGAGGTATGTAAAAACAACAGTGTGACTCTACAATGGATAAAGGGACACAGTGGATCCAGAGGCAACGATGCAGCGGACGAACTGGCCAGAAGAGGATCGGCTCTGGCCACTATAGGGCCGGAACCAATCATACCAATCCCCTTTGGTAATGTTCGTTCAATGGTACGTAGACACTTCACTAATCAACACGCTCAGCTTTGGAAAAATCTAACAGACTGTAGACAAGCTAGGGAGGCCCTACCTGTAATAAACAGTCGCTTAACCAAAGTTCTAATGAGACTGAACAAGCCGCAGATAAGGATAGTAACTAGTGCTATCACAGGACATGGCACCTTTAACAAACATTTATTTACTATAGGTGTTACAGATAGTCCCCTGTGCAGGGCATGTATGGGGGAGGAAGAAACGGCGGCCCACGTGCTACTGAAATGTCCGGAGGTCGCTACGTACAGGGCTAAACATCTCGGCACGCCGGGATCACTCCCCGAAGTTGCATGCAACATCAAGGGACTGTTAAGCTTCTTCGGGGAGATCTCATGGCTCGAATAATCACATTATTCCTGCCCACACGCAAAATACGCGCAGAGACGTGGAGTTGCGGAAAACAGCCCGTTGCAAACTAAACTAACTAAACTAAACTGCAGCAGTTACCAGGGAATAAAACTCATGTCACATACGATGAAAGTCTGGGAAAGAATAATAGAGAGAAGAATGAGAGAAGAGTGTGAGATAACACAAAACCAGTTCGGATTCATGCCCGGTTGAGGTACGACAGATGCCATTTTCGCATTACGCCAATTGTGCGAAAAGTACAAGCGCGTGCATAAAAATCTGCACATGGTTTTTGTCGACCTTGAAAAGGCGTACGATCGGGTTCCCCGTGAGGTTTTTTGGTGGGCGTTAAAGATGAAAGGTATGCCTGGGAAGTATGTGAGGTTAGTCCGTGCTATGTACAGAGCATCCCGTACATGTGTACGATCTGCCGCGGGAACTACGGGCAGTATCGATGTGGCTGTAGGGCTGCACCAAGGGTCGGCATTGAGCCCTTACCTCTTCCTACTGATTATGGACGCTTTGACGTCGGACCTGCAGGATGAGGCACCCTGGTGCATGCTCTTTGCCGATGACATCGTGCTTGTCGGGGAAGAAGGCATCGAGGTAAAGAGCAGACTGACGGGGTGGCAACAGAGGCTGGAAAGTGTTGGCTTGAAGATCAGCAGATCCAAAACCGAATATCTGTGCTGTGATTTCGGCGGTCTTTCCAGTCCTGTACCCATGTCGTTAGATGGCGCTATACTGCCTACCTGCTCAGATTTCAAGTACCTCGGTTCCCTCATTCAAGGCGACGGCGAAATGGATAGAGCTGTGCAGCATAGGATTAACGCAGGGTGGATGAAATTGCGACAGGTCACAGCCACAACGTGCGATCCCCGAATGCCAATAAGGCTGAAGGGGAAAATTTACAAATCGATCATCCGACCTGTCGAAGTGAATGCTGGGCCGTCAAGAAGAAGGATGAAAATAGATTGCATGCGAATGAAATGAGAACGTTACGATGGATGTGTGGTGTGACAAGGATGGATAAGATAAGGAATGAGTAAATAAGAGGAAGCCTGAAAGTAGCGCCAGTGGTAGAAAAGGTGAGAGGAAGCAGATTGGCATGGTTTGGGCATGTGATGCAGAGGGATGAAAGTCATGTCACAAAACGAGTGTTGAATATGAATGTGGAGGGACACACGGGCAGAGGAAAGCCGAATAAAAGATGGATCGATTGTGTGAAGAGTGATATGAGAATGAAAGGAATAAGTATGGAAATGACGGCTGATAGAGAGGAATGGAACAAGAAGATTTACTGCGCCGACCCCAGATAATGGGAAATGGTCTAGAGAATGATGATGTTGCTAAGAGTAACGCAGCTAACTTCATGTGGTAAAACAAAATTTTTGGCCAATCCGAGCGCAGTTCCGATGTCAATCCAATGTTGTCAAAATTGTTTTCAAGAGTATGCTAATTTGTCAACATTGGATTGAAATTGAGATTGGATCGAAATTATTATTGGATTCAAGAGTAAGCTTGTGTTGTATTTAGTAAGTGTTACCATAGTTTGTAATGCAAAATTTTACATTTGATATTATATACTTATAACTTGATAAAAATTATAACAATACACAAACATGATCAATACAAAAATCATTACTTTCTAATTGTATGAATTTTCTCAAATATTGCTTCACATTTATATATATTATTAATTATAAAATTAAGTTAGGTATCTGTTTGCAAAATATGGTTTTGTAATAATTTTAACATAAGTACCGCCACATTTACAAATTACTTTTTTAATACATAATTTAAATAATGATTTCTTATATTTACATGAACACTACACATTGATTAAAACTACTTTTATGGATTTTATCGTATTTAATTTTACTTTTATTTATGGATTTTATCGCGTTAAATTTTACTTTTAATTAAAAGTAAAATGAAATGTGATAAAATCCATAAAAGTAGTTTCAATCAACGTAATTTAAAGTTTTATGAAATAATATCAGAGCATTTTACCAGTATTTCCTGATCATCAGGACTCTCAGTATCAATATATAGCTCATCCAGAATTTTGATACTGCTATATGGTGAAACAAACACTTCGCTACCTTCTTCCAAAGCAATCAGCCTGCAGTAAATAGGATTGCATGCTATGTAACCTTCAGGTATATTACTACTGAATACCACCCATAGGAATATCTGTTTCTCTTTAACTAGTACTTGTACAATTTGTGTCTATAATGAATAAAATTATTGGCATTAATAACCAAATTCATTACATTTATAGTTCATAAAAGATAGATTGATCTCTGTGACAGCTGTCAGTAAAAATCATGCCTATGAAGTCCTGAATTTCTTAGTACTTAGTAGACAGTACCTGTCATTGTCATACTTTATGGGCATGCAATAATTAGGTCGGCATGCCCATAAAGTATGATATTGAGAGGTACTGTCTGTACTACTAAGAAATTCAGGATTTCATAGGCGTGATTTTTACTGACAACTGTCGCAGAGATCAAGCTATCTTTTATGAACTATAGTGATTTAAAAATTGTTTTCATTGTATCATATTACACTTCCAATTTTCAATTAATAAATGATAATTGAGATAATTATGTCTAATATTCTTGCATATGTATAGTCTTAAGTCTTTATTTGTTAATACCTATGTTGTATATTAGAGAAATATCATGTTTTTAACAGCTGACAATCACAATATATCAACATGATAATAACAAAATAATAACCTCAAATATGTGACAAAGACTCAAAGAATTCTGAATTATACTCTAATTTATTATTTTTAATGTTCTTTATCTTTACCTGTTCATTATTTGTACTGTACTTTGGACTGATGTAAGCAAAACAAGACCTCTCGTGAGTATAAGATACTTTAAGCCGTACCCCACCTAACATTTTATGGGATAGTCACTACACTTTTTATAAATAAATAAAAAATTTATTGAAATAAAAGGAAAAAACATCCAAGACCCAAAAAAAAATACAAATAATTTTAATTTTTATAACGATTGAGTCTGAAAGCGAAACAAACACCAGCTGTGACTTGTGTTGTGATTGTGACATTGACATTTGACTTTTTTTTCTAGTTTATACAAACGTCATAGAGATATAATATATTAATGGTGGTTATTATAGCGCTTAGCGTCATATTATAGCGCGCTATCTTTACATAGCGCATCATCAACATCATTATCATCATTACAGCCCATCACAAGTCCACTGCTGAACATAGGCCTCCCCCAAGTAATGCCACAAAGCACGATCCTAAGCCATCTGCATCTATCGACTTCCTGTATCTCTTACCAGGTCGTCTGTCCATCTAGGGGGGGTCGTCGTACACTACGCCTACCGGTACGAAGCTGCCACTCGAGAACCTTTCTTCCCCATCGGTTATCGGTTCTTCAAGCTATATGGTCGGCCCATTGACACTTCAGCTTAATCCTCCGTTAATAATCCGTTAGGCTATGTCGGTCACTCTGTTTCTATTGCTGATATGTTCATTTCTGAGTCTATCACGCAGAGAAACTACCAGCATAGCCCTCTCCATAGCTCGCTGAGCGATCTTGAGCGTCCTCATACGGCCAGCAGTGAAGGACCACGTCTCAGATCCGTAAGTCATTACTGGCAACACGCACTGATTGCACAACTTAGTTTTCAGGTTTTGAGGTATACCTGACGAGAAGATGTGTCGTAATTTCCCGAACGCTGCCCAGCCGAGTTGAATCCGTCGTTTGACCTCTCGGTCAAAGTTGGACTTACCTAGTCGGACTATTTATCCCAGGTAAACGTACTCGTAAACAACTTCGGGCATAGTGCTCCCAAGAGCTACCGGCATAGGTGTGACATGGACATTAAACATGATCCTTGTTTTGTCCATGTTCATCTTAAGACCATACCGTTGGGAGACACCATTGAAGTCGTTGAGCATAGTGCTTAGGTCCTCCAGCGATTCTGCCATAAGGACTATATCGTCGGCAAATCGAAGGTGAGTGATGTACTCGCCATTGATGTTAATACCGTATCCTTTCCAGTTCAGTAGCTTGAAAACGTCTTCCAACGCAGCGGTGAAGAGTTTCGGGGATATAACGTCACCCTGTCTTACATCGCTCTGCAGTTGGATAGGTTTCGAATTCTGGTTCTGTACTCGGATAGCCATTGTAGTCTTACTGTACAAACACTTCAGCACTTCGATATATCGACAGTCAACTTGGCACCGCTGAAGGGACTGTAGCACCGCCCAAATTTCGACGGAATCAAAGGCTTTCTCGTAGTCTCTCGTAAATATTGCGATCTAGTTTAAAAATGCCGAAATAAATGAACGTTGTGCTTGAAAAAAATGATTATCTATGAAATACTTACACACTACTACACTAGAAATAACGGAAGAGGGCAGTGTTTAGTGTTTGGGTGCATAGAATTAAAAATAACAACTTAAGTCGACTTGTCACGAAAGTGTTTAGGAGCACTAGCGATTATGTCGTAAGTATTTCGTATTTTTTTTTTTTTTGTTAGATTATTGTACATCAAAATGAAAATTAGAATTTGTACTTTGTGATAATACTTATACTACATCGGCTCTAATTTGAACTTCAAAATATTGTTGTTACCAAAACAATGACGTCTTTGTAATTCACAGTCGCTAGTCGTCTTGTTTATGATTGATTTTCGTGTTATTCATTGAAGTAATAGTGATTAAATTTCTAATAAACATACTAATACACTTTTTTAGTTAAAATATACTAAAATCTCAAAGGATTCACAATTAATATCAATGTGTTCTTGAGGTTTTTTCGTATGGCTAGTGTGGTGTCCAGGGACGTTACAGTTGTAAATAAGGGTCTCTAGAAACGAGGAAGTGTATTTTCAATATTTAATACTGCTTGATGTTATCACGTATTTTATATTTGTTGTAATATATTGATTGTATTGATTCATTTCACACTTGTTTCGTGTTACGAAAATCGCATTTGCACACTTTTACTGTATTTGAAATTTTAATGTTTTTGTATTTTTTGGTTATTTACCTTTTGTGATAAATTTTTTGTTCTAATTATTTGAAAAGTCTACAATTTATTTCTCGGAACTAATGCAACACATTACGAAGTTTTTGTTTCTCCTATAAAATTTACTGTGTTTAATACGATTTTTTTTCAGGGACGACGATTTAGCAAATAGTTTTTTTTTAATTTTATCGTTTTAAGCCAAAATTATAAATCATTAAAATATTTTACGTCATTTATACATATATACATATTTTTCGTATTTTATGTCACTTATTCGTATTTCATTCAACCTTATCATGTATAGAAAGCCTTAGGCGGACGGCCATCTGCTTCAATTTGAACGACGCACGACGACTCGGCAATTGTCAAGAGGCCACCGCAAAATTGCAAGGAGAATGTATTTTAATTTGATTTATTTAACTGCTTAGAAATGTTCAAATATCAAGATATTGGCATCATATTAAAGGGAAATGAATCTAGTTTTTCTTTTTAGTGTTGTGTTGGTAAAAATTACTATATTTATGCTTACGAAACAAATTTATGAAAAGTTTTTTATTTTCCACTCGGGAATTGATATTAAACCTTATTTTAAGTAAAGTAGATCATCACTATCGATTTTTCAAATAAATAAGTTCAATCTATCAACGACTAGCTATTTTTCAATATTTTTATCTTTGCTGTAGCTATTATATTTTAGCTATTACAAAGGTTTTTGTTACCGAGCAGCGAGGACAGATTCGCGCGGCTTGAGGCAGCCAGTAGTCGGACATTTGACGCATATTTAACAGCGCGGGGCGGACGTTAGAGTGGATAATATATACTTCTAAGTCAGTGATACACAAAGATATTTTATTTTAACGTTCTATACGGACGTTGTAAAAAGTCGTAGACACTGTCTACGTAAAAAGTTCTATAAGAAGTGTATTATAATATCCTTGGTGATACAATGTACCGTAGACAGAGTTCTCTGTCTACGCATTGTACTCTGTGGTCCATAGACAGAGAATCCTAAAATCCTTTTCGTTAAAGTAACTTTTAGGTGAAATTTCTGACTCGATTCTTATAGCATTGCAAACACAATTTAGTGTAACGAATAATATATTATCAAATATTACAATATTTCTAGGAAAATAAAAAAATACTAACGCCTAATACAATGATAACATTTGTAAGTTCGAACTACAGTAGTCTAAACACGCTTGTGTGTAGCGGATGTTCCACCACCAGTGGATAATTTTTTTATGAAACCAATTTGATGCATTCGAATAAGGTGATCCATAGCAGACAAAAATGTGACGGTACGGATGCTCAGACCTGACGATCTGCGACCAGTGTCTGCCACTGACAAGGCCTCACATGTTTGTTGACACAAACATATGCGACTGTTTAATTTATTTAATAAAACTAGGTTGACAAACGAGCACAGAGTCGTCCACCCGATGGTAAGTGGATGCTATTGCTCATAGATATCTTCATTTATCGCTTATTAACTTAGCATTCTCTGTCTACGCTGTGGTCCGTAGACAGAGAAACCTATAGACAAATTGACGCCTTCTTTCGCATTCGCACACGAAAAAGATAGATTTATGCATACGTCTTGCATAGAAATGAGATAGAGCGGTGTGATTGTATGTCCCTTTCTCCGTGCCGGTTTTTTTGTTTAGCAAAGTCTACAGTTTGCTAAACAACTTTAACAGCGTAGCGATTTAAGGAGTTTACAAGTTGGTTTAAGTGAGAAAAAAGTGTTTTGTGAGCTTAAAATTGGTGAATCTTGTTCAGTTCAGTTCTTAGAACAATTAAAATTTTTATCTAAATGTGTTTAAAAGTCATAAAGAATATTGTATAACCTAAAAATTCGTTATCGTTTTTTCTCACCTGAGGCCACGCCGATCATTAGTCTATAGGTTTCTCTGTCTACGCTGTGGTCAATGTGGTCTATGGTTATAAATGGTTTTAAGTTTACCAATGAAAGCAGGCAAAGGTCCTTCTGTTATACAGCCTGGTCTGATAGATATTTTATCCACAAAATACTATATACATGATATGCTAATGTGTTACATTACAATGCTTTGAGAGGTTTTGACGAAAACTACCATCCACTACCATCCACTGCCGTCCACTACCATCTCGAGACGGCGACGCCGGCTCTGCTCTTTCTGACCGAGACGCATGTGTTGTCTCGTATCTCTCCTGCCCGGGTTACAAACTGGAACACTCCTTTGTGACTCAAGCTGAAGTTTGCATTTACGTCAGAGAGGACATCTGATCTCAACGCCTCGGCAGTCTTGAAGGTTCGGACTTGTCCATCATTTGGCTACGCGTAGATGGCGACGACCATCCGCGCGTCTACAGGTGCCTCTATAGGTCCCATAGCGGTAATGCCGAAACAGACCGACTCTTCGACCACGTCCAAATGTGGCTACAGATTCGTTGCTACAGCAGATCCCCTCCGCAGGCTGCCGCCGTGTTTGGCACAATAGGTCAGCCCATTGGGATAGGACGCGGTCTTTCTTTGCATCCTACCCTTGGTGGCGGGTTTGCGTCTCGCCGGACGATCCCAACGTTGTTGCGGATTCTGTCGCCGATGTTACCACAGCTGAAGTACCTTTCAGGGTAGGGAACTCTTTATTCCTTCCTTTGTAGTGCCCATCGGAGGCAAATCTCAGCCATGGTTTGGTCGCTCTCGTAAAATAGCATCATGCTTTAAGAAGGAGTGCTACCAAGCGTGGGCTGACGCATCAACGTCCCGGGCTGTAAACACCAACGCTCTAAAAAAGAAGTATAATTCCACCTCCAGGTCCTTCAAAAGAGTCATTGCCAAGGCTAAATAAAGTGTGCTCTACACAGGCGGAATTGGCGAGAAACTAGTTCGCCTCTCTTCTGGAACCCGTGCAATTTAGTCTCTCGCCAAGGCTGTCCTGGGGAATTTCTGTCAGCCATCTCTTCCATCTCTGCACAGGGATGACGACTCACTGGCTCATACCGCAAAGGAAAAAGCCGATCTGCTAGGCTCTTTCTTTGCGTCCAACTCGACTATCGTTGACGGGGGGAGTACGCCGCCGATCATCCCGCTGTGAGAGTGCTCCATGCTGGAGTTTCAGTTCACACAGCGCTCGTTTCGCAAAGCACTCCTCTCCCTGGACATCCACAAGTCAAGTGGGCCTGACGGTATCCCCCCAATTGTGCTGAGGACGTTTGCTCCAGAGTTGGTACCGGTTTTAAGGCGTCTTTTCCGGTATTCCTACTCCCTAGGCGTAGTCCCAAAATCATGGAAGATAGGTTTCGTCCACCCGATCCCTAAAAAAGGCGACCGCTCAGACCCGTCCAACTACGGGCCTATCACCATCACCTCCTTGTTCCTCCAAAACAATGGAGTCCATTGTAAACTGCCAGCTCATGAGGTACCTTGAGGATCACTAGCTGATTAGTGATCGCCAATACGGATTTAGTCGTGGTCGATCACCTGGTGATCTTCTGGTCTACCTAACTCATAGGGACGAAGGCATTAGTGTCCAAGGGAGAGGCATTGGCCGTTAGTTTGGACATTGCGAAGGCCTTCTTTCGAAGCTCCCTTCCTATGGGCCTCCCGAGAAATTGTGCAATTGGATCACCAGCTTTCTTCCAGATCGGAGCATCAAGGTCATTGTAGACGGTGCAATCTCTGCTTACAAGCCTATTAATGCTGGGCTGGTGTTCCACAACGCTGCGTGCTATCGCCAACGCTGTTTCTTCTGCATATCAATGATATGTTGCAAGCCCGTAACATTCATTGCTATGCAGATGACAGCACTCGTGATGCTCTGTACACCGGCCGTGCCAATATTTCTCGGGAAAATCTTTCCGAGTACCGGGAAAAACTTGTGTCTGAAGTCGAGTCTTTGCTGAACAAAGTTTCGGATTGGGGGTGACTAAATCTAGTCCAGTTTAACCCTCAGAAAACACAAGTTTGCGCGTTAACCGCTAAAAAGAACCCCTTTGTCGTATCTCCTCAGTTACAAGGCACTCTCCTTGTTGCCTCAGCCAGTATCGGAATCCTCGGCGTCTAAATATCGAGTGACGGACAGTTTCGTGGTCATTTGGAAGAGAAGGCCAAATCGGCCTCAAAAAGCTTGGCGTGCTCAGCAGAGTGGGACAGTATTTCATGCCGGCACACCGCCTTGTAACTTTACAAGGCGCAGGTTCGGCCGCACATGGAGTTCTGTTCTCTGCTGTTCCCATCTCTGGGCTGGGGCTCCTTAGTGCCAGCTCCTTCCACTTGACTACATCCAGCGCAGTGCGGCTCGAATCATCAACGACTGAGTGCTTTCCGGTCGGCTCGATTCACTGGCGCTACGAAGAGATGTTGCATCTCTTTGCGTTTGCTTTGGCATATACCACTGGGAGTGCTCTGAGGAATTGTTTGGATTAACCCCAGCCGCCAAATTTCGTGAACGCACTACGTGGGAAACGTCCCGATACCATCCACACAATCTGGATGCTTGGCGGTGCATCAATGTACGTTTCAGAAGGAGTTTTCTTCCACGTACGACCTCTCTGTGGAATAGTTTAGCACCGGCTATTTTTCCGGACCGATACGACCTAAGGACCTTCAAGAAAAGAGCTTACTTTTTTCTAAAGGGCCGGCAACGCACCTGCAATGTCCCTGGTGTTGCAGTGAATCATGGGCGGCGGTAATCACTTAACATCATGTGAGCCGCATGCTCGTTTGCCGCCTCTTCTCTAAAAAAACCTAACCCACCGTAGAGTGAATAATAAAATCATAGATTTATATTACCATCGAAACACTTGTAACAGAGTTTCCGTTAATTTTTAGCATGTTATATACAAAATCGCATCATTTTCACTAATCAGTCCTTTGAAACCTACATTCAACCCATAATATTAATAAGAAGCAACAATCTGTGAAGGTCGAGTTCTCGACCAAAACTTTGACACTAGCAGATATATATTGACAATTTCGAATTATTATGAATTGAGAACAGTATGCTTGAAGATATAAACGTGAGTGTTTATTGGAGTGGGACTACGAGAATACGTGGGACAAAATAGTTCGATTAGGTAAATCCAACTTTGATCGGCAGATCAAACGACAAATTCTACTCGGCTGGATAGCATTCGGCAGATTACGACACATCTTCTCGTCACGTCTAAATCAAAACTTGAAAACAAAAGTGTGCAGCAACTGCGAGTTGTCAATGATGGATGACATATTATGGATAAGAGATGTGATTATTCACTGCTGGCCGTATGAGGAAGCTCAAAGTTACTCTCGGATTTATGACGATGGAAGCTTGGATTTTATCTGCGTGATAGGCTTAGAAATGGGAATATCCTCACAAGAAAAAAAAATAACCGAGATAGCGCATTGGATTAGTAAGCTGAAGTGGTAATAAACCGGCTATATAGCTCGTAGAATCCACGAACAATGGAGAAGAAAGGTTTTAGTTTAAGAAGGAAATGTTTTACATAAACATTAAATTGTAATTAAAATGACATAATTGTATTTCACACAGCTAAATTTAGATAAAATTATATATATTATATTATTAAAGCAAATTAATAATGAGTTAAAATACATGCAACGGAACGTATTTAGCTGTTAACTATCATTGGCCAGTCATTACCCCAATAGAATTTTAAAGCAACGGTTTTTGTAGAATGTTCATTTCGGTTGCGAGTTGAAATAACGTATTGTAAATATATTTGGATTGTTATATATTGACAAATAATTGTAGGCTCGTGCAAATTCTAAATTAGCTAATCTTTATTACAAAACGGCCGCCGCCGTCTAGAAACTGTGAGTATTATTTGTTATTTCTAATGACGCTTGTCATAGTTGTTAGTATTCACTTGTTTTGCCTCCATTTTTGGTCGTTGGATTTATCAGTTTGAAGTAATTGTTGATGTTTATATTTCATTATAAAAGTGCCCTGAACAATTATCTACTATTCTTTAAAATTGCGAGTGCATGATTGTGGAAGTGTTTTTTATTCTTAGATAGTCATGGCGCCGACAAGGTTGGCATCGAAGCCTATCGGCGTCAATGAAAACTTCAACGGTATCACCAGTCACGGAATAACGACGAGGAGTAAGCAAATGGCTACTCTTAAAACGTATAAAGAAAGCCTTAAAGGGACAAACAAGAGAAAAGCAGACAGTCCCCTAAAAGACATGACGGCGAAAAGGGCGGCCTTCGGGGACATTACCAATGCCTTCAACAAATCCTGCGCCACCAACGATAAGGATAAAGTCACGACCCTGAAAAAAGTAACGGTGGAAAGCAAAGTGCTCCCAACAGTAAAGGTTACTAATACCACATTTTTAGCATAATACATTTGGGGGGGGGGTACTTGTTTTTATTAATTTATACTTATATCTAAAGATTTTAGCACTGGGATTCATAATGCACTTGTTCAATATTAAATTTTTTAATAATACATTTCGTCATGAGGTCAATGAACTTTCCCTCCAAAATCTTAGTACATGCAGATTATTTGCATTTTTGCAATAAACATTGGTTTTCACTGTGTTAAATAAGTATTTTATTACGATTATACACTAATAACGTTACTTCTTTTAAAATTTATTTGTTAACTTTAACTATTTGCTTCATAGATTAAATTATTAGTGATAAAGTTATAATTACATATAGTCATTTTGACAAAACTTATCAACTGTAACAGTATATTTTGAGACAGCCAAGTACAAGTTACATAATTTTATGTGTTGTTTTTTATTATTTTATATATTTTAAATCAGTTACAAGTTTTATAAAAATGACTTATAAAACAATGTTCCATACAAGTGTTTATTACAAGAATACAAGAAAGACTTCTTGTATTCACAAGATAATTAAAAATTATTGGGAAAAAATATGAACTTGTTTATACGTTTTTAGAACATCAAACCACAAACAGCTGTCCTGAATGGTAAAAGTTCCAAGACTAAGCAGCTGCAGAAAGTGGCCACAAATGCTTTAGAGTCAGTTCAGAAGCATTTTGCCAAGGACCCACCCAAACCTATTTCAACAAGGGCCCAAAATGGCATACTCAAGCATATTGAGAGGAAATCACTGGGCAAGGAAAATTCTCAAAATAACAGCCAGACCTCGCTCAAATCAGGCAGTGATGTTTCTGGAGAGCCTTCCTTGTATATGACAGCATTGGAAAATATGTAAGTATTAAAAATAGCTTGTTCATTTGTTTTTAAGAGAATCTATGTTTTGCAGTGTACAATTAAAAGAGTAATATATTACTGAAGCAATGTTGTAGTTCAGTGGCTAAGCTTTTGCTTTCAGTACTTATGGGCCAAGGATTCGATCCTGCGTGGAACATGTGTTTGTGTGGCCTATAATTTTACTTGATGTGGATGTTTATTGATGTGTGATTTTTATATAACTGAAATGACAATCTTATAGTCCACCTCATGATACTACATGATACACATACTGCAATTTAGTGGCAGAAATAGTTCAGAGGGTGGTAACTTACCCAGATGGGACTTTGAGGTCGAAAAGTAATATTACCACCTGGTATAAACTTGTTTGTCAGAATTTATATACTGGGTGAGTTTTTCTGCTGTCTGGAAAAAATAGGGTGTAACAGGTGAACAGAATGAAGAAGCCTATGGCACTGATATTTTACAATTTTATTTTTATTTAACATGATATGAAATTGATCTATCAATAAATACTACTAATTTGGAATAAACTTTCAGTACTAAAAAAATAACTACAAAATTTTTGAGCTAAATAAATAAATCAATTAAAAACTATCAAAATTAAAATAAAGCACACCCAAATAGTAATTATTTGATTGATCGATTTCATATGTTAATATGTAGGCTTCAATTCCGTTCACATATTACACCCTATTTTTTACATAGATAGTAAAAAATCATCCAGTATATTATGTAACAAGTGTAGAAAAAACACCCAACCGCTGGGCTCAGATTTCTTTATTATTGTGAACAATAGAGTGGGAGGTCTGTCTCATTAGTCTTGTGGTTGTAAACTTGGTTGATTTTTATAAGGTCCCCCAGGTTCAAATCCTGGGTTGGTCCAAAATCAGTAATTGAGTTTTTACTTGTCAAAGAATTCTCAGTAGCAGCCTGGAGGCAGGAAGTAGGTGGTGTTTCACCCTTGTGCCTCAGAGAGCACATAAAGCCATTGGTCTTATGCCTGATCTCTCCAGATTTTGTGTCAGCTAACTGTCCCATCGGAATATGAGGGTAAAGGAATAAAAAGTGCACTTGTGCTTGCGCATACACTTGTGCACTATAATCCGTAGATGGCTAGTCTCTGTTGAGACCGACCACTGTGATCGAAATTTGGTTTGGAGAAGATTATTAGAGTGGGAGTGTCTATTGTAAGCTCATGTTTTTGAATTTAACAATCATGGTTCCCTAAGAAGTTTTCCTTTAATGTAACTAAATATTTGGGTACAGTTACTCTTACACTGCTGTAAAGGGGTGACATAATAGAACTTACTAACCCATATTAACTAGTAAATGTTGTAACAGGGGTAAGAGGTAATGGGCAGCAACATCTTTCGGTAACAACTGAAAAAAATAAAAACTGTTACCTACCATGCCAAGCGTGGCTCTATGGAGGAGGCCTATGTTCAGCAGTGTACTTTTGATAAACTGTAACATGAACAATGTGGGAAAGAATTATTGTGCTCTCACAATTTTTTCTTTTAAATACTATTTATCACTATCTTTTCCTTTAAAATAGTTTTTTCAATAACCTTGCCCTTGGCCTTGGGCAGTTTATATACAGTAAAAGCTCATTATTTGCGGGGTAAATGTTCCGTAAGTATAGAATGGTAATTTATGTGGGATTTTTGGGGGTATGTTCCTAGGTGACAAAATAAAAAACAAATATATAAAAAAATCACTTAAGTTTAAGTTTTTGACCATATTAATTACTTTTTATCTTCAGGCTTAGGCAATGTTTTGAAGAATTTTGTAAGATCCTCCAATTCAGACTGATATTCAGCAGTGGCATTAGCAATTTGCCTCTTAAAAATAAAATTTCGTTCCATAGGTGGAGCAATTCTTATAAAGAAATCACAAAGCTCATTTGCCATTCTTAAACCTTCATTGAGATTTTTCAAATTAAATGTCACATTTCCAGTGCTTGTTGAAGCCGATGAATGGATGTACCTATTAAATCCGCGAATAAAGAAATCTTCAGCTGTGAATATTTTTCGCGTTTTCTTTTTCTGCGAATAGTGAAAATGTGAATGAAGGAAGTGCGAATAAGGAGCTTTTACTGTATGTAAACTGCCTCCACAATGCAGGAAGAAAATCCCAATGTACATGATATAATAAATGTTTTTTTTTAAGAAAAAATTCGTATTAGTTACTATTTTAGGTTTCGTACCATATTCTTATAATTATATTTTGTCTAGTTCTAGTTAGTTCTTTGCTATATAAGTGTTTACTGAAGTTTAAAAAATTAACTACACACTAGTAAATTTATGAACAAGTCTTTTACTGTACAGGCCGTTTCTTTAAGGAATAAACTCCCATTGGCAGTTAAACGCGCACAATCGCTACTGGTATTTAAAAACCTAGTAAAAAATCATTACCTAGCACTTTAAATTGTGACTTCACTCCCACTCTAGCCATTAAGTATAATATATTATGATTATTGATTGATTTAATGAAATTGTTAAATATATATTTATTTTATTTTTTGTTTCTATTTATGTTTGTAGTATAGGTATGTTTATTATGTTTATAAAATATGTATTAATTTTTATCACACCAATTTGCCCTATCATCTTTGTGTAATCCTGTCCATTCATTGGTTGTCTGTAAGAAATTGCTATCAGCAATATGACTGCCCACTGCATACTTCTTTTGTATATAATCTGTATTTTTTGTATGGTGTGCAATAAAGAATATTAAATATAATTAAATAGGCCTAAAATTTTAAAAAATAATGTAATATCAAATTAGAGATAGAAATTATTGCAAATATACATTTGTAATTTGATTTTATGCCTTAGTAAATTAGTAAAGTTACAGCCTATATATGTCCCACTGCTGGGCACAGGCCTCCCCTCATTTCTGAGAGGGTTTTAGGGCAAGGAAGTGTCCATAGCGCTGCCCCAATGCGTGTTGGCGAACTTCAGATATCTTCGAAATATTTTTTTTCAGACATGCAAGTTTCTTCACGATGTTTTCCTTCACCGCTGAGCATGTGGTATATCAGCACTTAAAATTGCAATTAACAATTTCATTGGTCCCGGCGGGGATCGAACCCTGGTAACTCGCATTTTATTGCCTTACTTTTGGCTTTTTATGCCTTACCTATCTAAAAATCTTAATTTCTAAAATATCTGTTTATATATATCTGATAGAATATTTCCTTAATACCTCATAAATAGTCAGCGCTGTGTGGTGGTGTTATAGGAGAATTCACAACCCCGTTTAGTCCCATTGGCGTCATAAGAGGTGACTTTTTTTTTTATATAGAAGAGGGGGCAAACGAGCATGCGGCTCACCTGATGTTAAGTGACTACCGCCGCCCATGATCAATCGCAACACCAGGGGAATTGCAGGTGCTTTGCCGGCCCTTTAGAAAGGAGTAAGCTCTTTTCTTGAAGGTCCCCAGGTCGTATCGGTCCGGAAAAATCGCCGTTGGTAAACTATTCCACAGAGAGGTTGTACGCGGAAGAAAACTGCTTTTGAAACGTACAGTGGTGGACCGCCAAGCATCCAGATGGTGTGGATGGTATCGGGACGTTTGCCGCGTAGTGTGGTCACGAAATTCGGCGGCTGAGATTAATCCGAACAATTCCTCAGAGCACTCTCCATGGTATAAGCGAAAGAAAATGCAAAGGGATGCAACATCTCTTCGCAGTGCCAGTGAATCGAGCCGATCGGAAAGCACTCGGTCGTCGACGATTCGAGCCGCTCTGCGCTGGATGCGGTCAAGTGGAAGGAGCTGGTACTGGGGAGCCCCAGCCCAGAGATGGGAACAGTATTCCATGTGCGGCCGAACCTGCGCCTTGTAAAGTTGCAGGCGGTGTGCCGGCATGAAACACTGTCCCGCTCTGCTGAGCACACCAAGCTTTTTAGAGGCCAATTTGGCCTTCCCTTCCAAGTGACCACGAAATTGCACGTCACTCGATATGTCGACGCCGAGGATTCCGATAGTGGCTGAGGCAACAAGGGGGGCCTTTAAACTGAGGGGATACGACAAAGGGGTTCTTTTTAGCGGTTAACGCGCAAACTTGTTTCTTCTGGGGGTTAAACTGGACTAGATTAATAGGCTTGCAATCGGAGCTTGCACCGTCTACAACGACCTTGATGCTCCGATCTGCAAGAAAGCTGGTGATCCAATCGCACAATTTCTCGGGAAGCCCATAGGAAGGGAGCTTCGAAAGAAGCGCTCTGTGCCAAACCCGATCGAAGGCCTTCGCAATGTCCAAACTAACGGCCAATGCTTCCCCCTTGGACTCTACTGCCTCCGCCCATCTGTGAGTTAGGTAGACCAGAAGATCATCAGCTGACCGACCACGGCGAAAACCGTATTGGCGGTCACTAATCAGCTGGTGATCCTCAAGGTACCTCATGAGCTGGCAGTTTACAATGGACTCCATTGTTTTGGAGAACAAGGAGGTGATGGCGATAGTCCGGTAGTTGGACGGGTCTGAGCGGTCGCCTTTTTTAGGGATCGGGTGGACGAAAGCCGTCTTCCATGATTTTGGGACTACGCCTAGGGAGTAGGAGTACCGGAAAAGACGCGTTAAAATCGGTGCCAACTCTGAAGCACACGTCCTCAGCACAATTGGGGGGATTCCGTCAGGCCCACTCGACTTGTGGATGTCCAGGAAGAGGAGTGCTTTGCGAACCGAGCGCTGTGTGAACTGCACTTCCGGCATGGAGCCCTCACACCACGGGATGGTCGGCGGCGTACTCCCCCCGTCATCGAGAGTCGAGTTAGACGCAAAGGAAGAGCCTAGAAGATCGGCTTTCTCCTTTTCGGTATGGGCCAGTGAGTCGTCCTCCCTGTGCAGAGATGGAAGAGATGGCTGACAGAAATTCCCCTGGACAGCCTTGGCGAGAGACCAGAATGCACGGGTTCCGGAAGGAAGGCGAACTAGTTTCTCGCCAATTCTGCCTATGTGCTCTGACTTTGCCTTGGCAATGACTTGAAGGACCTAGAGGCGGAATTATACTTCTTTTTTAGAGCGCTGGTGTTTACATCCCGGGACGCTGATGCGTCAGCCCAGGCTCAGTAGCACTCCTGCTTATAGCATGATGCTATTTTACAGGAGCGACCAAACCATGGCTGAGATTTGCCTCCAATGGGCACCACAGAGGAAGGAATAAAAAGTTCCATACCCTGAAGTACCACATCAGCGACAGAATCCGCAACAACGTTGGGATCGTCCGGCGAGAAGCAAACCCGCCCCCAAGGGTAGGATGCAAAGAAAGACCGCATCCCATCCCAATCGGCTGACCTATAGTGCCAAACACGCCGGCAGCCTGCATAATGCAACCGCGATTTCAGCGTGAGTGGCACCACACTCCGGACAAGACAATGGTCCGAGGAGCCTAAAGGGGCGTCGACGGAAATCTGATATCCGTCCGGGTGAGAGGTCAGCAGAAGGTCCAACAGGGAAGGTGCATGATCCTCCACATCTGGAATCCGCGTAGGCGGAGTAACCAGTTGTGTCAGACCATATGCCAAGGCAAGATCGTGAACAGATCTCCCCGCATGATCGGTTAAACGTGAACCAAGCCATTCGGCGTGATGGGCGTTAAAGTCGCCGAGGATCACGATCACTATGGGACTATGGGACAATGACCATATTGATCATCAAGATGTCAAATCAAAAACCAAGACTGGTGACAGGCAAATGACAATTTAAAAAATGTGATTACATTTTTTATAAAAAAATAAAAGCCAACTTCAATGAACCAAAAAAGAATAAAAATAGGCTTTAATCCTTGTATGCACTATGTCCTTGCCCCAACTTCAGAACATAAAATTATTTTGTTTTTATAGTTCTTCAAAGTTGGCTTTTACTTTTTATTAAAAGTCAATTCTTTTAACCTTTTATAATGAAATAATGAATACTACAATCTCGAATGTTATTGAAATAGTTACATTAAAAACTTTATCCTCTCTTTTGCCAACTTCAGAAGTGGATCTTTTTCTCCAAATTTATACAGGACCATTGCTAAAGTATAAGCATATTTAATAGAAAAAGAATAATAGTTGTCGCATAACAAAAATACAAAAGATACAGTCCAATTGTAAACCTCCTCATTTTTTTGAAATCGTCTAAAAACGACTGCAAAACAGCGTATGCTTTGCAGCCTGTTAAAAAACACATGCTGTGACTTTACTATTTTTTTTTTTTTTATAGGATAGGGTGACAAACGAGCACACAGTCCACCTGATGGTAAGTGGTTGCTGTGGCCCATAGACATCTACATCTATCCTCGATTACGAATCAAAATGCAGATGCGTTGTCACCCGTGAGGACTAAGATGGAATGCCTCGTTTCCAGTAAAAAGGGTCTCCGGTTCTCTACACTCACCATACGAAATACAGCAGCATTAAGCTACTATTTCAAAATATTATGCATAGACTCATTCAATTAGATTACTTTAATATTAGGATTTGTGATAGCTTAATAATAATTTTTTTAACTAATCTTATCTCTTAATATTCATGAATTAGTTGCATTTACTTTACACTCCTTTCGTACAAAGTATTTGATTCCATATCTATTATTATTTAACATTAAGCTATAGTTTTTTTGCCACTTGTGGGTATCTATATATTTATTATAATTTCTATAATTTCGTAAAACTATTTAAATTAGTTAGAAAATTTCATAAAATAAACTTATCTATGGAAACTTACTGATTGGACAATGGACTTTTATCAAATACATGATTCTGGCAGAATACTTTAGTAGTTGCAAACATTACAAACATTGCTTTTATCTAGTATTATTGCTATTTGTGATTTCAGTGTAACTTGTGACACTTTAGAAAACAAGATATGAATGTAAACTCATCAGACGTGGTAGAGCCATGCTGCAGCTATATTAGTAGTATAGTTTAGGACGAATGGGTCGGCTCGACCAGGGAAGGACCACAATCTCATAGAATACCAGCTTAAAATAGTAGCTGAGTGCCGCTGTGTTTCGTATGGTGAGTGTAGAGAACTTGAGGCCCTTTTTACTGGTAACGGGGCATTCCATCTTAGTCCTCAGGAGTCACAACGCATCTGCATTTTGATTTGTAATCAAGGATAGATGTGGTGGACTGTGTGCACATTTGTCACCCTCATCTAATAAAATAAAAATAATAATAAACGGTTCTAAAGTTAACATTCAATTATATTTATATATCTGCTCAATCTAGATGTCAAAGTATGTCATTGCAAGTTATACAATAGTAATTTATGTAATCATATTTTTAAGCTGCAAAAATCACGTAATGATAAATACTTACCATAATAGCCTACATACTATGGCTGAGGTTCTCGGTCTTATGGTTATTCTATTTCACATATTTTTTTAAGTTTTATAGATAACAAACCAAATTTTTGGTATATGATTTTTGACTATATGACCTTGAATTTCATGAGGAATACACGTAACATTTAATTTTCTCGATAGAACAAAATTGCAAAGTAGGCTCTAATTACTTAGGTACATTACTCCATAACACCACAATATTTTTACGAATAAGTTCATGGAATAAATTTAAGGCATAGTAAATAATCATATTTATGTTCTCATAAACCTTTTTTAATTCATAACAAAGTTTTGTTAAAAAAATAGAAATGTTGTTTGGCGCTTACTTAATTTTTTCCTAGCGCGTGCTCGGTGTAGCTATCTCATTTTGCGTATCATGAAGTCATTGCATCACTTTCGTTTCGACACTCCCTCAGTCGTCCTTCACCGACAAAGGGATAACGCTCCCAAAACTACGATTCATTGTCAAGGTATCCTGTTAAATATTTTTATAATAAAAGTATTGTTAAATAGAAGCGCTCTTCACTGCGTGAATATTCTTTAATCCACGGGAAAAATATATTTTACTTTGTACCCAAAATGGTTCTCAACGGCCGCTTCCATTCTGAAAAAAGTCACTTGGGAGCCGGATTCGGACTATAAGGTGGGTGGTCAATTTTTTTGTCAGAAAATTTGTGTATAATATAATAAGGTTGTTGGCAAGATCTTAGACGCCATTTTTTCTACTTTAAGTTGCTACGGTGGCCTTTACCCTTTTCACCTATATCATCATTCTTGTTAAGACTTGGATGATCATCTAATGCAGGTTTCATCTACGGATACTATCCGGTTACAAATTTCATCCAAGTTATTTCCTCCTAATTGCAAAAGCCGTGGTAGCTCAGATGGTTAACGCTCGCTGTAAATATAACAGAATGCGAGTAACCCGGATTCGATCCCCGCCGGCACCAATGAAATTGTTAATTGCAATAATTTTAAGTTCTGATTTACCACGTGCTCGGCGGTGAAGGAAAATATCGTGAGGAAATCTGCATGTCTGAGTAATAAGAAAAAAAATATTTCGAAGACATGTGAAGTTCGTTAACACGCATTGGGGCAGCGCGGCGGATACTTCCTTGTCCTCTCAGAAATGAGAGGGGGGCCTGTGCCCAGCAGTGGAACGTATATAGGCTGTAACTTTACAATTGCAAAATTTTTACAACTCGCCTTGCCCGCCAGCCGCCGTTGCTTTTTGAGTGGAGTGAGCGTTCCCAATGGCTTAAATTTTTTCATGTGCATTATTTGAGTGTAAAATTTCTCTTCTTCTTAGCTCCTCTGCTATTTGCCACAATTTAATTATTCGGTCGGCTATTACTAATTTTTCTACACTTTTCTTTTTTTAATTTCTACTTTTTCACCTCAGTTTCGCAGGTGTCGCTTTCTTGTGGAAATAAGCAAACCCAATTTTTACCGTCTTAAATGATGAGCCCATAATCTTAAGAAGCGATGACATCTCTTAAAAATTTCATTAGACGTATTTTTTTTAAGAATTTACACCACGATGTTCCAATTTACGAGAATTTTCATTTTCGTCCACCAAGGCGTAATTGTTCGTACTATAGATCTAATGGTAATTAACAAAATAAAAATAACAGGTGTAATTTATACTACTACTAGCTTGCCAGGCAGACGTTGTTCTGCCCTTTTCGACAAAACTTTGTCGTGTCCTATTAAAAATTCTTATTTTTGCAAATAAAATTGTGGTTTACTCATGGGCAATAAAACTATCCTATCTCTCAAGTTGGACCAAACTGCACATGGTGTGCAAATTTGATTAAAATCGGTTAAGTAGTTTGGGAGTCCATCGCGGACAAACAACGTGACACGTAATTTATATATATTAAGATTGAGTGACACAAGTAGTAAGTACTATCAATAAGAAATTGCTGAAATAATTATAAGTATCTTGTGCTGTAAACTTATTAGCTGCCCCTTGTTTTTTTCATTGCTAGACTTTCTTCCTCGTTTTCAAGTTGGCGGATTTTACATGTCTTCGAAATATTTCGTTAATAACAATGTCATGTAAATTTACGCGTAGTGCTAAGTTCGCTTCTTTGGAGTCATCCATGAACGCCTTATCAAAGCAAAATGATGAAATCAAGGACACAGTTATACATTTTTCAGCTAAATATGATGATGTTTTAAATAACTTAAAAAAACTTCAACAAGAAAATGACTTTTTTAAAAACCGCATTAAAACTCTAGAAGGGAAGCTTGAACAATTTGAAAAAAAAAATGCACGATCAACCACGTTCTGAACATTTCTTATTTCAACCAGTTGAAATAAGAAATGTTCCGATATCTGAATCCGAAGGCAAGGAAAATTTAATTGAATTTACAAAAAAGTTCGCCACAGTAATAAACGTTCCGATTCAAGATTCGGAAATCCGTGATGTGTTCCGGATGGAGCTGAAAAACAAACCAAACGGTCCTATCATCGTCGATTTCACATCAACTGTTAAAAGAGAAAAGGTTGTTAAAGCTACAAGAACCTACAACAAAATGAACACCGGACAACGTTTAAAAGCACTGCGAATCTCAATATGGATGGTGCCGCAAAGTCTATATATGTGTCAGAACACCTCACTGCATCAACCAGACGCCTATTTTACCTTGATAGAATATTTGCCAAAAACACAACTACGAAAACCGTTGGACATCGTTTGGCAAAGTATATCTGAAACGTAACCAAAATGAATCTCGCATACACGTGAGCTGCCAAGAACCTTCAAAAAATATCTGACTAGGCAATATATGCTTTTTAGAATTACTTAGCTTTTGTTTAGTGTTGCATGCATAGTATATTTCTGCCTTTATTTAAAATGTATTAAAAGTTCTTTTTACGTTAATAAGCCTCATATACACGATCGCATTTCTAACACATACAAAACAAACAAACTTATTCATACACTTATTTTTACAATTTTCAAAATACATTACACATTATTTGTTAAAAATACGAAAAATATATTTCTTAAATTAAACGTATTTTATGTCTTACCTAGCTCAAAAAATTGTATATGCTTCGTTATAACGATGTTTATTGTAATAAATTGCTGTAGTTTAGTATTTTTTGTATTTACTATAAAATTCGATTCCATAGCTCACTTGCCTCGTGAATATTATCCTTCCAATAGCAATTCCAATTCAAAATGAAATCGACGCTTATAATGTAGCAGATTCCAATATATGTGATGCTGAAGATTGCGTGTCTTTTTTACCTTATTCGAACAAAACTCTTTAAAGTTTTTCAAGAAAACATCCGTAGTTTAAAATGTAATTTTTCTGGGTTACTACCGATTCTTGTTCGAACAAAAGTGGACTGGGACTGCATTGTGCTTACTGAATGCTGGCTATCATCTATTCATTGCATACCTCCTTTGGATGGATACAATAACTTTGCTTCTATTAACAATCTCACTCAAAATGAGGGTGTGGTTGTGTATTATAAAAAAGATTTATTATCTCAGTAGATGAACCTATAATATCTGACGCCAATTGTCTTGTAATTACTATAAATAAAGATACGGTAGCTATTGCTGTTTATCGACCTCCCGGATACAAGAATATTAATAATTTTCTTCAGTACTTTATTATATTACTTAAATATTCAAATAAGCAAAATGTCATATTATTAGGTGATATTAATATTAACATAGCTAAACAAAGCAGAGATGCAAATCTTCCTATATACTTAGATATGATGGCATTTCACGGAATGTTGCCTGCGTACTTCTTTCTCACGCATATTAAAACATGCTTGGATCATGTAATATTAAAGACAAAATTGAAAGCTCGTTGTCTCATCTTACAAACAACTCTAAGTGATCATTATAGTGTTGCCTTATACATTGCTTCTTCTTCTAAACAAAAAATTGCAAAAGTATTAAAAGACGTAAATTTCGAACTTTTAAACAAGATGTTAACGAAGCTGCTGTTTTTTCCACAACATACTTCAATCGGCTATTAAATCAAACTCAAGAGAAGTCAAAATTTCTAGACGTAAGAAAATCTTGAAACCCTGGATAACCCTAGGTGTTTTAAAATGTTTGAAAAATCGAGATAACCTACTACTTATAAGAGATACAGAAATTATTGCTCATCCCTATTAAAAAAAACTTAAAAGTAACTATAAAAAACTTCAACTTCAAAATGCAGGAAAAGACAACAAAAAACTTTGAAAAGCTCTTAAAGGGATTACTTATACTATAAACCAAGAGAGATTCCGTTAGAACTAATAGATACAAACAATCCGCAAGCACCGGTGAATGGTGTTAACCAATATTTTGCAAATGTTGGAAGAAACTTAGCTGAAGACCTGTATAAAAATAAGCCCCCAGTCCAACCCCATGTCTTAAATTCATGCTGTCACTCTTTTACTCTTCTATTAACGGATGAGAATGAAGTAAGGAACCTAATAACAGGTCTAAAGAGCAATTGCTCTGTTGGCCTGGATTTAATTTCCAGTGAGACCCTAAAAGCAAACAGGGATGTTCTAACATCTCCCATAGCGTACATTTGCAACTTATCACTTTCAACTGGAGTATTCTCGAGGATATCTAAGAAATCACGAATCTACCCTATTCACAAAGGTGGAGACATAGGCTGTGTCAATAACTATAGACCAATTTCTATTCTTCCTACTATCTCAAAAATCTTAGAACGCATTATAAATAATAGATTAGTAAAATATTTGGAAAAAAAAATCTTTTATCACATGTACAATTTGGCTTTAGAGCAAATAGATCTACATCAGATGCGGTTTTCGAACTAACAAGTTATATAGTTAATGACTTTGACAATAAGAAAAACAATAGGTATATTTTTAGATTTGGCAAAGGCATATCACTTTTTCACTCAGACGAAATAAAAACTCACAGACAGCGCTGTCAACAATGAAGTGAAGTCGGTTTGGTTAACATGTGTGCACTAAGTGAGTGTTGCCGTGCAGTAAAAACTTATTACCCTAATATATTATTGTCTGAGTACTATCAGGATGAATGAATAAGCAAAAATATAAGTTGGCAATTTTTTAAATTTTATACTTCACTTTAAGTAGTATGTATGATGTTTGTTTCGACTAAGTAGGGGAAAAATAAAACACTAGTTATATGAAAGAAACATTGTTTTTATTTTAATAGCCTTTTTGTTGGGTCAATTTATTGAAATATTGCCGTTTACCGTCCACCGTTTTGGAAATTGTTTCCAATTTAGAAATATGGTGGAAACGAATCGATAAATTAATATTTTTCGATTATGCATCTTATCAAGCTTATTTTATGCTCTTGGCCAGCATAATTGTGCTCAGTCACCAATTTAGAGAAAACGTTGTCAGTACCAATAAATTGTTTTGAAATATTAATAACAACTGATTTGTGTTGGTTTTCAGTAACTATCACTATGCTTTTATTACGTAATTTACGCACAATAGTTTCACAAAATTCAAAAAAGTCTTTCGACGGAAATATTAAGCCACCTTTATCTTTTAAAGATATCAGTTTATGGAAGTCAAATATCTCATATAATATAATAAACGACTTTTTAAATTTATTATTATATAATACTAAATATAATATTATAGAAACATTGAAAATATATATTACAATAACCTTTGGATACCCGTTTCGTACCATACGACGAAGTCCTTTATTTGCGTAATAAAAATCGTCACCTTCAAAATGTGTCGAACAAACTACGCTGCGCACCGTTGGATTCCACGATGGCTCATTCCGGCTAACTCACTTCTCTTTAATGTCTTTATTTCGGATGGGGATCCTTAAAAATATAGATTTTTGAAGTGATGATAATACATGGAAAAACCAAAAAAAATGCCTATTTACACTTAACATTAATTTTGTGAATATTAAAAGTAAAATAGAAATAGGTAAATGAACGTGTTACGTTAAGTTTCGCGTCACATTAATTACTTACTGAATAAATGGGGACTACTGTGACGCTTACTAGTGGCAACACTTGTGAAGCTTTTATGTTCCAAGCTGTCGTAATAAATAATAAAAATGATTTATTAAAAATTTGGATTTTTATGTTTACTTACGTATGAAATGTGACTCCATCCTGTTTTTTTTTTATTTCTGGAAGATTGGTTTTTACACCCGTTTACAACACAATTCGGCATTTTTTATTTAAAAACTGCGAATTATTATAGAGTGAGACACTCCGTGCGCTGGAATAGCTCGAATGACAAGGTAAGGCGTAGTTTCGTTATATGTGTGTGCGTGAAACTGTATGTACAGACCGTGCCACGAAAGATGAGACTTGGCGAGCGTCAGTAGTGGGGAGCTTGCGCAGGTACTGTCGTGTACGAAATATTATCCATAATTTGTATATCTATTCAGGAATTTTTCGACGACATTTGAAATTAACATAACGTAACAAAATTCTGAAAAATATTTTTAACACAACGTAACAAAATTCTGAAAAATATTTATTACGAAATAATAAATTTAAAGATAAAAATGGCTGATTATCCTAGTCACTGTCACTGTCAATAAATGATACACCAGCGGGAAGATTATCGTTTGTAACGCGGCTGCAACCAAGTACATTAACTCTAGAAAATACACTACTTGTTCCAGGAGTTAACAGAGTATCGTTTTCGTCAGATGACGATGAGGAACTACCTGAGTCCCCTGAGTCGCTGTCTGACGAATCTTCTCCTAGTCTGATAAAATTATCTCCGTATCCGTCAAATTGTCTATTATGTGATCACTTTCTATGTAAAAGTCTTCAATTTTTTTGTTGTTTTATCACATAGAGCTTTCCATTCATTTGGTCCCATTTGGCTTGCCTTTTCTGTTACTAACTCTATCACACGTTTGAGGTTCCATTGCACATTCTTACTACTCACATAACCTTTTATTGAAGCCCAAGCCGTTTCGATTGGATTTAAATCTGGGTGGTATGGAGGTAATCGCAGTACGTCATGACCGTGTTCAGATAGTATTTTGTCAATGCTGAATGTCTTATATTGTTCTTTATGTATTTTTATCAATTTGTACAATTGTGGTTTAAGCATATCTGGAGTGTAGGGAATTCAGCTTTCTTGGTATTTGAGCTTGGTGCAGATTCATACTCCTTATTGTAATACGGGGCATTATCAACTACCACGACGGCATTTGGTGGAAGATTGGGTATTAGCTGGGTTCGAAGCCATTTCTGATAATTTTCGTAATTCATGTCGTCGTGGTAATCACCCGTTTTTGACCCCGATTTAAAAGTCAGTAAAGCGTTTGGTATGAAACCACTTTCAGATCCAGCATGTACAATAACTACGCGCTGACCTTTAGATATTGGTTTTTTGAGCCCTTTATCTGAATTATCAGACCAGGATTTGGAGGTACTATGCGTGGAATGCACGTAAGACTCGTCAGTATATACAATAGGACGGCCTTCTTGGCGATATTTTCTGACTTTTTTTAAATATTCAATTCTTTTCAGTCTGATATTGGATTTTTCTATAAGAATTTTTCGATTATTTTCGGTCCTCCTCCATCGAAAACCAAGGTCTTTCAAAATGCGGCGTAGACTTGTTTTAGAACCTCGAAAGGCAATATCATCATGCAACTTTGCTAAATTTTTATTAAGGGTCGGCAGTTCCTTGTTCGTAACATGGAAGTTGTGAACACATCTTTTTATCACTCCTTTGTCAAAGTCATCTATGTCGGTTAAAAGTTTGGGTCTTGACCTTTTTTTTCCGGGAGTGCGGAAAATTGGTAGTAACTCGGAACTGTTACCTTCCTTCACAATTCTTTTTACTGTAATTAATGATGTTCTAGTTGCGGCCGCTGTACGCATTTGTACCTGCTTCAAATTTTGTACACCTTCCTTTGCTTCTTTTGACATATAGGTGTACACGTCGTAAACCATCTTCCTAATTTGTCGTCTTAATGTTTTACCTCGAGGCATAATCAAGATTTCACAAAGTTTCACTTGTATAGAACAACACAACTATAAACAAAGTAGAAATTTATAAACACAAGTTGCACTTGTCTGTACTTGCGGAGTCAAGCGGTAAGTGCACGGGGCGCGGAGAGCGGGAAGCAACTAATATGAATGAGCGGCGCCGATGACGCTCCCTTCCCGCCTCAGACTTCATACCGCTAAAGAGACCAATAAATCGACTAATGCGCAACTCAAACCACGTGATGTGTCAAGTCTCATCTTTCGTGGCACGGTTTGTACAAGGCGAGGCGTAGTTTTACCGGCCCCAGTGCGTTGTTCGGCGGGGCTCTGTCTTGAGTTTTTATTTCGTCTGAGCTTTTTCCATTAAAAATACTGATAAGCCTGACCTTACACACATAGAATTGTTTAACATTTATGTTTATGTGATAATCCCAATGATACAAACTGTGCATGCCCAAAACTTGTAAACACAGACTCAACTAAATACTTAGGCACAATGATTGACGATAAATTTTCACTATCACATTGACCTTCTAACGGCAAGAATACGCAAATTAATGGTAATATTTAAGGCCTTGAGACATGTGGGTCAGGAAAAAGTAATAAAATCAGTTTACTTCGCTCTTTGCCAGTCGCAACTGATGTACTGTATCACTTCATGGGGTGGTGCCTGTAAACATAATATACTGAAAATTGAACGAGGCCAAAGAGCACTTTTAAAAATGAGCTCGTTCCTACCATTCGATTATCCAACGTTTAATCTCTATTAAAAATGGAAAGTCCTGACTGTACGACAGCTTTACATTTTATGTACCGTCCTTAAAATACATTCCCAGTTAAATTATGAACAAGAGATATTTAGGAATCGGCGCCGCAAGGACACACACACACACACACACACACACACACACACACACACACACACACACACGCACGCACACACGCACGCACACACACACACACACACACACACACACACACACACACATTCACACACACACACACACACACATTCACACAATATATGAGGTTACAAAACCACTGTTACTTTGGATTTCTCTTTTTTTTCGTAGTACAATTTTTGTTTTACATATAAATTAAATTGTCACTTATATCGAAATAATGCATTATGATCCTACGATCTACAATATATGTAGTGCTCAATTACAAATAATGCTCTTATTTACATCTCATGGGGTGGAGACCTGGTGATTTGTAATACAGGCATTTATTGCCTATCTCAAACACCATCTCTTCACAGATTCTAGGCTATGAGTATGAACATACCTGTATTTAAATAGATATAAGTTTTTATTATGTATGGTCGGTATTTGTGAGGAGAAATAAACATAATTATTATTTAGTTTTGAAGAAAAAAAATTATTTTATTGCTTAACGCTCTGACAAGGCTAACCAACTTAGTATCGGTCGGATATATTACCTGGAAATTAATTCTTTTACATAACCTTAAAACATGCGATATTTATTACCATAACTAGGGACTCGCCCCGGCCGATCAGTTGGAATGATCAGTTGAACTGACCGTATGTGTCGTCCAATAGTCTTACTTCACGCGGTATAGTACAGAGAACGCTGGCTGCGTTTCCTCGCTGAACGGCTATACTTGGTCTTTGAGCGGGAAAAGAACCAGCCATCTTATCACCAGCCTCGACAAGCATTCACTGCTGGTGTTAAGAGAGGAAACTTCACCAGACTTGGACCACGGATTTGTTTCACAGCATGTGACAGAAATATTGCTTTTAGTTCTTGAAGTCTGTTTTTACTTTTTATTAAAATTTATTCCCCTTAGTTGATATTCATGAGATGAACCCACACTGTAATTACTCGTCCTAAGACATTTTATGATGCCATTACTAATTCCTTCCTTCGAAAAAATCCTTTATAAAACCTTTTTAAACTTCCTTAATAAAACCGTGCTAGAATTTTAAATTCTAGCAGTGATGCATCATTACTTGTATTACATCAATCATTTCAGTTGATTTTTGTTGTTTCAATAAACGCTTGTAGTAATTACACAATATTTATTTCAAATTATTATTATAAAAACCGACCGGTTTTGCCTCAAGGCATCATCAGGGTTTCCAATTTGTTTTATTTCAGTTGGACCTTCATGTTCTTTTTTTAAAGAATAATCCAAAACAATAAAGAGCAGTGGTTGGTAACCACTGCCTTTTATTATTTTGGGTTATCATGAAATTGCCACTGCCCATCTCCAGTTTCTTTTCCATCTGTTGTCTCTGTTGGGTGTCATAACCCACGGAACGATATGAAGCATATCACTACTTACTTCATATTAACATTCTCTGTACGTGAAAGATTTTGAATACTGCTTTGACCATAGTTTTTCTTCTGAAAATGGCAAAACGCAAGCAAATCACACTTGAACAGCGAAGCGTTTCTTGTACTCTATGTGAGGAAGGATATTACAGTGAATGTCAAATCGCAGAATGACTCTGAATTTATTGTAAAGATGTCCACTGCACGATTCCTAGAAAACAAGAAACTGGGAATAATGAAGATGGATCTGGTAGACCCAAGTTCACAACAAATCAAGAGGATAACTAAACGGAATCGACGCTTGACTGCACTACAACTAACCGCAACTGTGAATGATCTGCGAGTAATACCCGTTTCAATAACAACAGTCAAAGACGTCTTCTGTCTGCGGAACAAAGAGGATGTTTGCTACTAAAAATCAAAGCTAACAATTGGACATAAGAAAAATAGACAAGAATAAGCAAAAGTCGCTGAGCAAAAGTCGCATAAAAACTGGACAATAGATCAAAGGGAAATTGTCATTTTGACGGACGAGGCAAAGTTTTAGATTTTCGAATCCAATAGACGTGTATTTGTACACCGGTCAGCAGAAGAGAGAGCTTCAGAAACATATACAATGCCTACTATCAAACATGGTGGTGGTAATGTCAGGGTTTGGGGGTGTTTTGGCCAAAGTAAACCCTTAAATCTTGGGAGGATAACTGGAAAACTAAACAAGGAAGGCTATCTAAAATTATTACAGGTTCCGCCACACCCAGTAGACTGAATGAGAATCTCATTGGTCCTGGGTTCACTTTTCAACAGGATTGATCCTAAGCATTCGTCAAAACCGTCGGAAGTTCTTGAGCAAGAAAAAAGTTGACAGGATTTTTAAAATCATGCAATAACCATCTCAATCACCTGACTTTTATCTCATTGAACTTGTTTGGGACGAACTTGACAGTAGGATGAAAAACGATCTCCAATAAGCTCAGAACATTTGTGGCAACTATTGGAAAGGGAATGGAACATGTTAGATAAAGATTATTTAAAAAAAATTAACAGAATGCCTAAAATATGCGCGAAGATAATAAAAGGAAAAGGTGGACATTTCGATGTAGCTAAAATTTAAATTAATTTTCATAATGTTAAATTCTTAGTTTAGTTTTAAATTAGTTTTTGGTTATTTTTAATTTAAAATCAATAAAAATAAAATTGACGGCTTTGTTGTCTTTTATTTGATTTTACCTTGGTGCTTCCAAACTTTTGGGCGGTAGTTACATTAATAGAATATACATAGATAAATAACTGAAATAAATATTAATATTTATTGCAAATAATATATAATATATTAAGGTTATGAATTAATTTGCACACATCCGCTCAATAAAATAAAATAACGTAATAAAAATACGTTTAAAAAAAAGAAAAAATAATAAAAAGTGTCTTACCTAGTTTGAAAAGCACCTCCCGCCCTCTCTCAATTGCGTGCACTAATAATCCCGTCACCACTAATCTCATCACCACTACTCCCAACACCACTACACTGGGAAAGACACACTGTCGACGATTTAGCTGACCTCTAAGTGAACTTACTCAGCGGTTAATCACCGCAGAGTCTACATCACCTGAGGGATGCCTCGTGTAGAGGCGAAACACTTGTATTATCGTCGATAGTGTGTCTTTCCTAGTGTAGTGGTGCTGGGAGTAGTGGACGCAATTGAGGTAAGGCGGGAGGTCCTCTCCTCTTCAAACTAAGTAAGACACATCATTTTATTTTATTGAGCGGATATGTGGGAATTAAATTCTTAACAACTTTAATGTAATCGATTTCCCCAAAGTAACGCCTGATTCTATAAATTATAATATAATATTAATAAGTTTTACGTACGTAAACGTTTACGTATTTTAAGGGAAAAGGGTCACAGCAGGACTGCAAAAACTACCGCGGTATCAGCTTGCTTAGTATTGTGGGTAAACTGTATGCTAAGGTGTTAATTGAAAGAGTTATGAAAGAAACTGATGGAAAAATTTGGGATGTGCAAGCGGGTTTTAGAAAGGGAATGGGGTGCACAGATCAAGCCTTTTCCATGCGCATGATTGCGGAGAAGTTTTTGGCCAAAAACCAGAAAGTTTTTTGTGCGTTCATGGACTTGGAAAGGGCTTATGACAGAGTGGACAGGAATGTGTTATGGCAAACACTGAACTCATTTGGGTTGAGCACTGGTTTGATACGGGCATTAAGGTCTCTTTATAGGGACTCTAGTGCTTGTGTCAGGATCAATGGGGTCTACTCGGACTGGTTTGGCATCCAAAAAGGTGTCAGACAGGGCTGTGTAGCTTCCCCTTGGCTGTTCAACCTATTTATGGACCGGTGTTTGCAAACTTTGAAAGATGAAGAATGTGGGTTAAGAATGGGCGAGTTAACCGTCAAATGCCTTTTGTATGCCGATGATCAAGTCATATTTGCGTCATCGGCGGCTGAGTTGCAAATGATGGTTACATTAATGAACTGGGAATTAAAAGAAAGGGGAATGAAAGTGAACGCAAGTAAGACGAAAGTGATGGTTTTTGAAAGAGAAGAAAGCAAAACGGTATGTGAAATAAGAATAGAAGGAGAGTTAATTGAGCAAGTGGATGAGTTTGTGTATTTGGGATGTGTATTTAGAAGGGATGGTAGATATGATAGGGATAAAGGATGACGAGTAAATGCAGGGAATAGAGTGAATGGGGCACTATACTCTATTATGAAGAACCAGGATGTGTCAAAACAGACACGTATGGTAATTCATAATGCTGTGTTAGTACCTACTTTAATGTATGGTAGTGAAAGCTGGGTGTGGCAGAAGAAGCACGAAAGTAGAATAAATGCTGTAGAAATGCGGTCTTTAAGGAATATGCTGGGGTTGAATCTGAATGACAGGGTGAGAAATTGCGTGATAAATGTGGTATGCAAGATGATATTGTGACCAGGATTAAGAAAGGAATGCTTCGGTGGTTTGGTCACGTAGAAAGAATGAATGAGGAAAGAGTGACAAAGCAAATTTATATGGCAGATGTGAACGGCCGAGTCGGGAAGGGACGCCCTAGAAAAAAGTTTATCGACCAAATTGGCGATATTTTGAAAATGGGCCACGTTAGAAGTACCCTTAACCGACGAGCATGTATGCGTAGATATATGGATGTAAAGGAGGCGAAAGAGGTATGTCAGGATCGTGCCAAATGGAAGTCCGTAGTCTCTGCCTACCCCTCTGGGTGACAGGCGTGAGTGTTTTATATATTTATAAGTTTTACGTTCAGTGCGTGTAAAGTATACACGCAAGTATTTGTTTCTTAAAGAAGAAAACTACCGCCATAAAACAATACAAGTAAATATAACAGTAGCAACTGGGTAATCGGTATTGAACGTACTTCCGTCCGAACAAAGATCTGAGTGATCTGAGTCAGTCACTTAACAGAAGTTTAACTTTATAAATTTATCCTTGTGATGTTCAAACAAGAAACTTTAACATTGTAGAAGTCCAGTTGATGTTACGAAGGAGGAGTGCAAAGCGATCAGCGACAAGCTGAACAAGGTGAATTTGGACGACTCTGTGAACCGATCCCTAGACGAAGAGAAAGAGAGCCCGCACCGGGCGCCCGAAGGCGTTACTGATTTCGACAAGGAAAACTGGGATGATCCGTTGCAAGTATCTTGCTATGCAATGGACATCTTCAATTATTTGAAAAGTAGGGAGGTGAGACTATTCATAATTATTTTATTTTATTACGACGTATTAAGCCTGTTAATAATGTTACAGCATTAATATATATATATATATATATATATATATATATATATATATATATATATATATATATATATATATATATATATATATATATATATATATATAAGGTGGTTGATGATCAGTTACTTCAACGAGTTACTCCAGTGCTTGTGGGCAAACTTAACACGAATTCGAAATATTTTATTTCTAAAACTTGCCGGATTCCTCACGACGTTTTCTTTCACCGCCGAAGACGCTGTAAATCAGTACTTAAAGTGATAATTACAAATTCACTGGTGCTGGCGGTAATCGAAGCTGGGTTGCTCGCGTACTATAAAGTTCACGAGTAAAAGTAATAAAAGAAAAGAAAGAATAGCTACCAATTCTCATTTTGACTTTTTATCATTGACTTGTATTCATACAATATGTATCTATATTTTTTTTAATATGTCAAATGTCATTAGATTAAACTGTTAAAAATTCTAAGCAAGATCTCAGGATTTCTGATAAATTATAGTATAGCACACTTAATAAATTATGTGGAGTTTCTTATTTCGCCAGCATCTAATAGGACCCATTATAACTGTAGTGGGTTATGTACAACTTGTAGTATTGTAGATGTTTATCCATAAGTTCCTTTGCTTGACAACATAGATTAAGACCTACTTAATACTAACACAAATTCCATGTCAAAGCAGCACAAGCAAAAGCTTGAAACTGGTAATAAAAGTTAATGGTCATGTTTTCTACATTTTGTCGCCTACTTTGTTACCACTGCATCTAAGCATTTGAATGTAGTCTGGTACAAATAGGAAATCTAGGTTTGAGTGTTTAACCATATGCAATTTAGGTAAAAGCCTCCAAAAGATACGGGATGAATTCCTAGTGTGAGGGTAACTATTTTAAATGTATGTAATGACCTGCTGATCGAATTTCGGTCACAGCAGTCAGTTTCATCAAAGACTAGCCATCTAAATAGGACAGGATTATAGTGCTCAAGTGTGTGCGGAAACTAAGGTGTTCTCTTCATTCCTTCACTCTCATAGTCTCATGGCTCATGGGATAGCAATCCAACATGACCGGAGAGAGATTGGACGCAGGACCAAAAACTATTTTGTTTTCAGCGGCCGTTTTTGAGCAAAAAATAAATAAATGTTAACATTATTCTTTTTTAACATTTTAGCGGCTTTTCCCTATTGATGACTATCTTCAACGAATGAAAGGCATCACCTCATGGATGCGTGCACTTCTCGTAGACTGGATGGTTGAAGTTCAAGAAAGCTTCGAATTGAACCACGAGACCTTATACTTAGCTGTGAAGTTGGTAGACTTATTCCTTACAAGGTCTACAAAAACGCAACCGGAAAGAGATCATTTGACAAAAGAAGAGCTACAGCTGCTGGGCGCTTCGGCTTTGTTCATTGCTTCCAAATTTGATGTGAGAAGTATTTTTGCTAATTTAAACATATTACCTGTATGAATTTTATAATTATATGATCATGATGATGCCAGTGTTGACTACTATGACAACCGACGTTATCAGAAACTATAAACTGTTTAGGTAAATGTGGTTGATGTATTTGATACCATCCTATATCATACTTAGCAATGCACCCACTATTGTGTTCTGGTTTTAAAAGCTTAAGGTGTAAGGGCGTCATATTAATTAAAGGGTTGTAAAAGGTTGAAGTTAATTTTTGGTCATCATTTGATGCAGTAGTCGCTTGATAACATTGAGTGGACTGTCGGGTTTTTTTTGACGCCATTACACAAATAGACGGCCCCCAGTCCCCGGCGGCCCCGCTATTCCTGGCTACGGTGGCGACCATGGTAACGGAGGGGCAGGGGGTGCTAAGAATCTCCGGTGGAGGTTCGGTTGCCACCTACGACGACTCGACCTGGCAACATTTAACGCACGCACACTGAGGACTGACGAGAAGATCCTTGAGCTGGAAGAAGAGATAGACAAGTTGCGCTGGAGTATTATAGGATTATCCGAGGTCCGAAGAGAGGGGGAGGACACGGTGATTCTCGAATCCGGCAACTTGTTCTATCACCGGGAGGGCGACCATCTGTCCCAAGGAGGTGTCGGATTTATCGTCCACAAGTCTCTCGTCAACAACGTTGTAAAGATTGGGAGTGTGTCGACGAGGGTCGCGTACCTGATACTCAGAATCACCAAACGGTATTCGCTGAAGGTCATACAGGTTTACGCACCAACCTCGGCACATCCCGATGAGGAGGTGGAGGAAATGTATGAAGATATTTCTAAAGCCATGCATTCCTCCAAAACCCACTACACGGTGTTGATGGGAGACTTCAACGAAAACTAGGCACAAGAGAAAGCGGTGAGTTGAAGTTAGGGAAATTTGGAGTAGGGCAACGGAACCGAAGGGGCCAGCAGCTGGCCGACTTTATGGAGAAAGAGGGACTCTTTATGATGAACTCTTTCTTCCAGAAGCGGCCCCACAGGAAGTGGACCTGGTCGAGCCCCGACGTTTCGACAAAAAATGAGATTGACTTCATTATGACGACCAGACGCCAACTGTTCAGTGATCGCAAGGGTGAAAACTGGCAGCGATCACCGAATGGTTAGAGGCACACTGAACCTAAACGTTAAGTTGGAGAGGTCTCGTCTAATGAGGTCAACGCTCCGTCCCCCTCGTGCTCTAATCCAGAATCCCGAAAACTTTCAGCTCGAGTTACACAACCGCTTTCGGTGCCTACAAGATTGCAATGCCCACTGCATTGAACAGACAGATCTCCAAATGCATGCGGCGAGACTTACGCAACTTTAATACTGCTCGTATTAAAGAAGCGATCTAGCGGAAACAGGGCTCCAAAGTCTTTGCCAGAGATCTGTCTGCCCGTAAGAGCCAACTGTCAAAGCTGAAGACTGAGTGTGGCAGCATCGTTTCCGGGACACCTGAGATTTTGAGTGAGATTGAGAGGTTCTATGGGCAGCTGTACACATCATCGTTGGAGCCACACGCAAGTGTGAGTAACGATCCAAGAGCAAGTGTTATCCGACACTATTCCGATGATATCCCGGACGTCAGTCTAAGCGAGATTAGAATGGCTCTCCAGCACCTTAAAAACGGCAGGGCCTCAGGCGAGGATGGAATTACAGCGGAGCTTCTGAAAGCGGGTGGAACACCGGTACTTGAAGTCCTTCAGAAGCTCTTCAATTCCGTCCTCCATGGTGGCACTACTCCAGAGGCGTGGAGCAGAAGTGCGGTGGTCTTGTTCTTTAAGAAAGGCGACAACGCTCTCTTGAAGAACTACAGACCGATTTCCCTTCTGAGCCGCGTCTACGTGCTGTTTTCGAGAGTCATTACGAATCGTCTCGCACGCAGACTCGACGACTTCCAGCCTCCCGAACAAGCCGGTTTCCGAATAGGCTTCAGTACCATAGACCACATACATACCCTGCGGCAGATTGTACAGAAGACTGAAGAGTACAATTTGCCACTTTGCCTGGCGTATGTGAACTATGAGAAAGCCTTTGATTCCGTCGAAATTTGGGCGGTGCTGCAGTCCCTTCAGCGGTGCCAAGTTGACTGTCGGTATATCGAAGTGCTGAAGTGTTTGTACAGTAGGGCTACGATGGCTATCCGAGTACAGAACCAGAGCTCGAAACCTATCCAACTGCAGAGAGGTGTAAGATGGAAGACGTTTTCAAGCTACTGGACTGGAAAGGATACGGTATTAACATCAATGGCGAGTACATCACTCACCTTCGATTTGCCGACGATATAGTCCTTATGGCAGAATCGCTGGAGGACTTAAGCACTATGCTCAATGACCTCAATAGTGCCTCCCAACGGATAGGTCTTAAGATGAACATGGACAAAACAAAGATCATGTTTAATGTCCATGTCACACCTATGCCGGTAGTTGTTGGGAGCACTATGCTCGAAGTTGTTGACGAGTACGTTTACCTGGGACAAATAGTCCGACTAGGTAAGTCCAACTTCGACCGAGAGGTCAATCGACGGATTCAACTCGGCTGGGCAGCGTTCGGGAAATTACGACATCTTCTCGTCAGGTATACCTCAATCTCTAAAAACTAGATTGTACAACCAGTGCGTGTTGCCAGTGATGACTTACGGATCTGAGACGTGGTCCTTCACTGCTGGCCGTATGAGGACGCTCAAGGTCGCTCAGCGAGCTATGGAGAGGGCTATGCTTGGAGTTTCTCTGCGTGATAGACTCAGAAATGAGGATATCCGCAGTAAAACCAGAGTGACCGACATAGCCCAACGGATTAGTAAGCTGAAGTGGCAATGGGCCGCCCATATAGCTCGAAGAACCAATAACCGATGGGGAAGAAAGGTTCTCGAGTGGCAGCCTCGTACCGGTAGGCGTAGTGTAGGGCGACCCCCACTAGATGGAGTGACGACCTGGTAAGATATGCAGGAAGTCGATGGATGCAGGTGGTTCAGGACCGTGCTTTTTGGCATTACTTGGGGAGGCCTATGTTCAGCAGTAGACTTGTGAAGGGCTGTAATGATGATGATGATGATCCAAACCAGCCACAGGTAATAGTGGCAAGGATGCGAGACACCTCACACTAGTGTCGTCAAACTGCCAAGTGTGACCATAGCCTTTCCACAGTAGGATTTCTAAGACTAGAATAGGATGGAGTGAAAACGTATGGAGATTTATTTCTTCGTTAAATAGCATAGTGTTAAAAAGCTGTCTATGGATGAGAGAATGAAGTATGTTAAACATTTTCTACATATTATATTTTATAATTATGTGAGGTGCCTCAGCACGAAAGAATTTTCAAAAAAAATATAATTTCTTTCACTTTTACAGCTTCATTCAGATATACGTTAATAACATATAATCCTCTCCTAATAATTTATTGGAATAGTATTTTGTATATTTGAAATGCTTACTAGCGACTGAAACATAGAATATATATATATATATATATATATATATATATATATATATATATATATATATATATATATATATGTCACTCAATAACATAGATTAATAAAGAAGTTGATATGCCCAGTAGTTGAAAATGTATCGGAACCCGGTATCTCCAGTTGGCCCCTACCACGCGCCAACTTCTACATATACAGATCAATAAAATAAATAGATACGCAGTTGCGCACACACTTGCATTTTATACATCTGAATGTACTACACAATTAATTATAAACCATATCTCTAAAACCACAGCGTGCATTTACCACTCACCGTACTACTTACTCACACAAAAATATCGAGCACTATCGTTGTGTTGTAAAAAAGCCATTTATTTTACATATGCGTTAGTGATTGTCTAAATTGAAAAATTATCAATTATTTCATTTATATCAAAATTGTACTAAAATTTTTTCGGGCCCCGAATATAAAATAAATAACAAACAATATGTCTAGAGAAAATTATAATAAAAATAAATAATATGTAGGTAAAAATATAATTGTTGTGTTTACTCACTGACCTGTAAAGTGAAGGTATTTGTGCAGTACTTGACGTTTTCATATTTTTGGGGTGGCGTTTTTTGTCAAATAGTTACACTATTTGACAAAAAATTAAATTATGTTTCCTTTGTATTTTAAAATTAATGTATTTTTCCATGACTGCTTTTATAAAAAATATAATGTGATTATTCATCGGGGACTGCTCAAATTGGTGAAACTTAACATTAAAAAAAAAGACGTGTGGCACTCGGGGACTGCCGCGGTAAAGCTATTGCATAGCATATTTTATCAACTTATGCAATTATAATTAATTATTTATTTTATTTATGCAGTTAAGTCTTTGATATTAAATCAAGTTACACTTTTTGAGCGTGGTGACCGATAAGAAAACAATTTTTTTTCTCTTATTGTATAAATGAGAAGTTAATATTGTTTAAAATATTTTTAATATCTTACAATACATGTAGGTTATTCAGGAATTTTTATCATTCAGTTAGCAGCTAGTGTACACGCATACGACTAGTCGCACGCACACAAACACCGTGCCGAAGTCTGCCGAACTGAAACGACGTTAGACGATGCACGGCTTTCAACGCCACACCTCCGTGCCCGTCGGAGTGGGGAGCGTGAGGTTTTTTTCGTTACGGAATTTCTGGATTCGGTCCCCGCGCTCAAGGCCCGCGATAGAAGCTATGCAATAGCTTAATAAAAAAAAAATTAAACCTGGCAAAGCCTTTGCCATGAGTTCCTGTTTGATAATTTGAGTTTTGATTGCTAATTTATCACTGACGAGACAAGCTGTTTTTATTATAATTTTCATTCTCATACAAATTACGACGACTAGTACTAGTTTTTGTAGGGAACCAGTTAGGTGGCCTTCCAGTGGCATCGATCCATTCCTTTTTCAAATTAGCATCATTTGGGAAGCTGAAAGGTATCGTTACCTTAATAACCTATTTATATTTTCGTATATCCTAAGCTACTTCTAAACCTCACCAAGTACTAACTAAGCAGGTTTTGCCTGGCAAGCTTTTGTTATAAAAACACGTGGTTAGTGATAATATTGTTAAATATATGAAAACAAATACACACTCTCATGACTAACAAAAAAATAGCAAGAATAATTGTTTTGACTAATTTTAAACCTAAGTCACTATTATGTTACTATCCGAACCATGCCGGTTTGGTACTTATGATACATAAGAAGCTTTTGAAAACTATAAATTATATTAAACCCCAAAACCATAAAAATTATGAAATTTTTTCGAAGATAATATACGATAATTCCAACCTAAGAACACTCCATCGATTATTAACCTAAAATTTAATCAACTTACTTTACGACCGTTGGTTACCCATTCAGCGTATAGTAGTTGCTGTAAAATAATCAAAATAAAACATGTCATATCGGTCTTCATATCGGGTTGAAACAGTTGACAAATTGGATAATAAATTATAATAACAATTCGCCAATTATTGTTAGTGTATTGATATAGTGGATCTGCACAAGCACATTACTAGTTCGTCGCAATATATCCGCATAAATAAAGTATCATTTTGTGATATTTACATTGCTTGTTCAGTCACTTGACGTCATAGTTAGGTAGTGGTTATGGAGCAATGCAAAAATATTACATTGGCTGTGATTTTTGAAAACAAAAATAACGTATTAAGAGAAAGAAATATTAATTTTACGATTTGTTGTTTAATATGATTTTAAAGATAAATATAATGAAATACTTGTACTTAGGTATGGTAACTGATTCCATGATTAACAAAGTTTTTGTTTTGGCTTCGGTTTTTACAAGAAACCACTGAACAACATGGCATTCTGATAATATTTCACGATGACGGTCGCAAGCGCACTAATTTGCGGAGACGGCTATTTGTATAGAAGCTGAGCATTTTGATCATAGTGCGCTGACACAGACACGCCCCCTTGCCACTTCTCCTGTTTTTTATATTTCTATGCTCAATAAGTTTTGAGATGCTTGAAATTTAAAAATACAACTCCATAAGCCAATTGCTCAAAAAAAAAGTTCTATTAATTTTCCTGCAACGCTTCGCGCGCTTTTCATTTAAAACGATTGATCTTAATCGTGAACATTTGCGCGCTGTGATCTATTATGATTTTAAATTTGTTTTAACCGAATAATTAAGTTTACAACAATTACAATCAGCATTAGGTAACTCAGCTCTATCACGCGCAATTACTTTTAGTTGGTTTGCTGAATTCAAAAGAAGTAAAATTAACCTTAAGAATATCCAAAGAACCGGGGCCCCGCAAACAGCAGTAATGGCAGAAAATGTATGGACTACTGAAATATTGGTGCGCGTAGACTAACAAATCACATAATATACGGATATCGAAAAGATTGTAGGCACTATTAGTTCGGAGAGCAATTATACCATCCTACATTAATATCTTGGAGTGAGGAAGCTTTGTTGTCGATGGATCCCTCGTTTGCCATGAAATGCATCTACGTTTTGAAAACGGGGCATCTATCAACCGTTCTTGGTGACGAGACATGGATCTATCAATATGATCCGGAAAATAAAGGCAATCATCGCTATGGGTCTACTCAGAAGGACAGTTACCGACGAAACTGCAAAGACCTCGCTACGTCGGCAAAAAAATTGTGTCTAGTTTTTTTTCGCGGAGCAGACATTTGTCGACGTCAATGCTGGAAAATTATAGGTCAGTCAATTCTGAATGGTATACCACAGTTGCATTACCCAAAGATTTTTAAGCTGTGCGGGAGAGAAGACCAAAGACTGGGCTTCGGGAAATCATGTTGTATCACGGTAACGCCTTTTTACATACCTCCCTTAGAACAAAAGCATTTATTGAGGAATCTGGTGTTGAAACTCTTAAGTCATCCACCCTACAGCCCTGGCTTAGCTCCTTGTGATTTCTTTTTGTTCCCAAGAGTCAAAAAATAAATAAAAGGCAAGTTTTGTTCAAGCGCCGAAGGAGCCGTGGCTGATGTCTGATGTGTGTCGTGGTGGCTGATTTCCGACCTGTCAGATCAAGACTGGCAAAAGTGTTTTCAGAGTTGCTTTAGGCGAATGGAACTTTGTATAGAACATGATGGAGAATATTTTGAAAATATGTAAAATAAATATTAATTCGGCTTATTGTTGATAAAAACCTTCATAGCATGCGTGTGACGACACCGAAGATCAAACGTGGAAAAAAACGTCTGAAGTTGATGTTGACAAAATGGCTAGCATTTGTATGCTTCCACAGCTGCTTCGGGGTCTTCAAATCGTTGACCGCGTAATAAATTTTTCATTCTGGGAAATGTAAAGAAATCGTTTGGGCTCAGGTCAGGACTGTACAGAGGATGGCTCATCAGCTCAACGTTTTCCTGCTTCAAAAAATCTTTTGTCTTCCGAGCCATATGGGAGTTCGCATTATCGTGATGTAAGATGATGCGACGTTTCGGGTTATTTTTTTGGAGTTCGGCTATCATTTCTGACAAACAAACCATGATGTACCACTCAACGGTAACCGTTCTGTGTCCCTGTAAAGGAATTGTAGCAACATGGCCCTTTTTCGAGACAAACGTAATGACCATTTTCTTTGACACGCTGCGGAGCGAACCACTTTCGTTGGTTTGACCTCGTCTTCGAAGACTCAAACTGCTGACTGATGTTTTCTTTCAGGTTCGTATGCATAAATCCATGACTCGTCACCTGACACGATGTTATAAACGGCGTTTGACTTCCTTCCGTTGAAGCGTTGCAGAGTATTCCGGCACCAATCTACACGAGCCGCCTTTTGTTCTTCGGACAAATTGTGGGGAACCCAGCGAGAAACTAGCTTTCTTACACACAGCTCATTATGTAATATCGACTCACTTGCAGTCATTCCGATACTGATAACAGCCGAATCTGCTCGTATGTCACATGACAGTCATCTAATATAATAGTTCGCACAGCTGCGATGTTTTCAGGTGTGACCATTGTTCTTGGTCGACCTGCAGAAGAAACATTGTTGAGCGACACACGACCGCGTCGGAACTCGGCATACCAGCGGTTTATTGTCGGTTGACTTGGTGTTTCAACATCATAAATCGAAACAAGTTCGCTGAGACATTTATCTTGAGATAAGCCGCGACGAAAATTGTGATAAATTATGTCACGGAAATGTTCACGCGTGAGCTCCATTTCTGTTACGACGTGTCAACTTTAAACCAACACATAGTCTTTGTTTTTAAACATTTTTTTAAATTGTTTGAATGTCATTAAGATTCTAAGAGGCCAGTATTCAAATCCTAAAAAAGGTTTTATTGTAACTCAATCCGAAATATTCTATTCTCGATCATTTCAGTGTGCCCAACATATTCTAATTTAGTAATCAGTTCCGAAACTTCAAAATTATTTTTTCTTAATATCGAATGGTAAAGTAGCTACTGCTGCCCATGAACACTTTTTGCTAATTGTGAAAAATAATTCTTATTTTCACACAAATATTTGAAAAGTCCTTATTTAACATAACATCAACAAGGTGAAGGAGAGACTGCAGGTCTTTCTTTTGGAGTTCAGCTATCAAGATGCGCATAGGTATAATTGCTGCCCCCCCCCCCACCTCTTCCCATCCCTTTACCTGAGTCTCCTGCAAGATTACTAATCTTGTGCCAACCCTTGAGGGGACACCTTGGGTCTTTTGTCGAAACGCTGCCCATCTTTTAGTCCTTCGAGCACTTCCCATTCGCTGCCGCGCCATCGACTGCTGATATCTCAAAGTGTCCTACGTACTAATCGTTGAATGTGTTCAAAAACAACAGAAGAACAACTTCTTTGAATTAAGAAACATTGATTTGTTTCAGACTTTCAAAACTGTTCTATCTGGGGCACCTCTCAATATAAACCTAGATAAAAAATATTTTTGCATTCGCTTTTTGAGCCTATTGCACAGCTTTTGGCGAGTGTGCCATAACAAAAAAAAATTTCACTCCATCCTAGTGTAGAAGAAGAAGATAAGGTTCCAGTACACACAGATACAAATCACAACTGAGCAAGAGCACAGAGAGCAACACGGCTCTTATTCACATAATAACATATTACAATGCAATTGACTTTAACATAATAACATATTGCGATGAAAAGCAATAATTTTAAATAATTTTTTGCCATTTTACTAAAACTAATATAAAACAACTGCCATGTTGAGGCAGCACAATCTAACATTCCATTTTGCCCCACGGAACCTGGTGGCTATGGGAAATGCCAGAATACCAAATTACTTCCATAACATTGTCAAAAAGTTGGCAGTAGTATAACTATCTTGTCAGCACCCCAGACGTAAAATACCCAAATAATATTATAAATAAGTTTTTTGGGTTTTAATTCAAATCTAAAAAAGTAATGAATTTTATATAATCTGTAAAGTTAGTTTTATTATATTACAGGAACGCATCCCACCACTTGTCGACGATTTTCTCTACATCTGTGATGGAGCATATACATTGGGGCAGTTGCTCAAAATGGAGATGAATATTTTACGCGTCATAGACTTTGATCTTGGCATACCGTTATCTTACCGTTTTCTCAGGAGATATGCGAGAGTAAGTATGAATCAGGATATTTTGGATAGAAAATAATTTACCTTAGTGTTGAAAGCTGTGCTGCTACCAATACAATATCATTATCAACCATTTTACATCCCCTTACAAGTACCCTGTTGAACATAGACCCCCTCCAAATAATGCCACAAAACACTGTCCTGGGCTACTTACATCTATCAATTTTCTATACTCCTACCAGGTATTCGGCACAAGAGAGGGTTTTGGGGGGGGGGGGCGTGTCCTTTCTACCGGCCCCTATAAAGTTTCAAAATTGATTGAATTTAGCTAGCTCATAATAATTCCGTTGTACATAAGCACTTGCTCATCCTTACTTGTAATCATCAAAATTGATGGTAAATGAAAAGAGTGAAAAATAACCAGTACCATTTTAAAGGAACATTTACAAAAACCAATCACAACAATTGGCAGTCTCATACTGATAAGCAGTGTAAGACGGCTCCCCACTATATGGAATGAACCTGGCAAGACATGTTTTGTAGCATTTTATGGAAAGGCTTATTTACAGCAGGGACTTGTGAAGGGTAGGCTGTATATTAGTCTTCTATCTTTTTTGATAGTAAAGATAGAACTACAAATTTGTGTACTCTGACATTGTTTCATTGATACCATCTTTAATTATTTATAGTGTGCACGGGTGTCCATGCCGACGCTGACTCTTGCGCGATTCGTGCTAGAACAGTGTCTTCTAGAATACGGACTGTTGGGACATTCGGACAGTAAGATGGCTGCAGCGGCACTTTACATCGCGCTGCGTATGAAGTCATTGGGAACATGGACAACCACACTTCAGTACTATACTGGTATGTACAACATTATTAGTGGTTAGGGTTCAACATTATAAAAACAAACTCTTTAATTGCAGCATAAGGGGAAATTATGTAAATTTTTCTCCAAGTGTAGACCTTACTTAGATGTTGCCCAGTGCATGTAGAGAATGTATTAATAAATTTTAAATATATGAGATACATATGCATGCTATATAACAGTTTTAAGCTAATACAGATATATCTATACCTATATATATTCACTAACGTTTCTCACAGACTGATGAAGAAGCTAGAAGAAGCTTTTTCATTCAACAATTCATTTATATGTGGCAACCTTCTTTCCTCATTGACAAACTAGGTGGTCAAGGTCTTTGCATTTACTAGATTTCGTATTATATTTATTACATATGGCAGGGCTAACAATTTATTATATCTGCTTTAACTATAAAGAAAAACTCGTAAACAGTTTAGGCTACATCCAATAGTTTAAATGAGACATGCTGATGGAACTTATTGTAAACTATAGTGATTCACCTCGGCTTGACTGGTGATTTATGGATCTCGACAACAGCTTACAATATAAATCATCTGGGGTTCAAACACACACAATGTATTTCATCAAAATCGGTTGGATGGTTTCAAAACCTATAATAGACAGGTTAAAATAATCTAATTTTTATTTTGACAACTTTTCAATGTTTTTGGTAACAGCAATTTAAATTGATTATATCTGCTTTCAAACAGTTTAGTTTACAATAGTCGAAGTTAAGCATGTTGATGAAACTTACTAAAGATTATTTGAAAAGTTAGAAAAGATCCAATCAAGTTTTACAGGTAGGCGTGTCATTTTCAATATTCACATATTAATAAATAGAAACAAACAATTAATTATAAATGGACAGCATGCATGTGTTCAATCGATTTATATAAAACTTTAGGTTTCAACACACTACTTCAGCCGATACTATGAATGTAGTATGAACATATTATAAGACATAAAAATAACGGCACCTACTATACGCCTATCAGAACATATCGACAACATATCATACCCATATAAAATATGTTCAATGACCCTATCATCCCCATTCAGTATGTGTATTTTAGACTATGGTGGCGGATGAATGAAATTAATGTCACAGTGATCACGTGCACATGTATGTGTGCTCTAACGTTATACATACTTGATTTTCTCAGATTGATCTTGTAGGGAGCCAACATGGCACTGACATGTGATCGCGCCTAAAGAATTTTTATTTCAAAAACGATAAATGCATATTTTTTCTTATGAAATGACTACAGGAGAAAGAGTCATGCGGTGCAAGTGCGATAATCTCCAGGGAAGGTGTATGTACAACAGTGAACATGCGATGAACTGCAAAATGATCATAATACATAGAAATGTTACTCTGCAATCTGTTAACTCTTAGTTAGAATTCTTAAGAGGGCAGATATCGTAACGATGTGAGCAGATTATTTGCAGAAAATTACGGCCTTAAAAAGATGAAGTCTTTATTTAGTGAACTAAACAAAATATAATTATTAACGACCGTTTTTTAGAGCGAAGATAAATCCCTCCATAGCGTTTTACGAAAATATGCGTCAGAGTTATATTTCAGGTTGATTCAACCATTATTATAAGCTAAAATACTTAATGAAGTGTTTTATAATGGAATATATTGTGGTCTTGAAGTGCAACACAAAGCTTAAATTACGAAAATATTTCAATGGGTGCGTTTGGCAGAAAAAAGCGCTAGCAAGCGCTTGTAAGCAAAATGGCGATCGTAAGCGGTAAGAGCTGTCAAATCGTAAGTAGCTATTTTCCTCCAGGACACGATGTTAGTTTTAACCGGGGAACCTAACCTAATTTAAATATATGTTTGTAAAGTATTTATATTAAAAACTTACCAATCACGAATTTTTAATAACATGTATATTATGTGTATTCATGTCATTATATTACTTAAAACTAATATTGCACGAAACAACTTATAAACTCTACTTCAAAACAAACAAATTAAATAAGCAAAATGGCGGATTGTGTCAGCGCTACTGAAGTAGCAATCGTGTCCTGGCCGTAAACTATTTCAGCGCTTGTAAGCGCTTGCTAGCGCTTTTTTCTGCCAAACGCACCCAATTTAATAACAAGAAACAAGACTATAATAATCACCAAAACTGTCAATGTCATTTTTATCTGTGTATTTGGATATAAACTTGTATATTTTAATTATTTTATCAAAATAAAGGTAATGTTAAATATCCAAAGAATTTTTTTGTTATATGTCTACAGTGCAACCGTACATTTTAGTGTGTAAGCGATTTATTTAGGTCAACATAATTTGCGTCATTTACTTAAGTTTTTGAGCAGTTGACGTTGTCGCTCCGAACACGGTAGACACTTTCTATATCATTATCAATATCATTATTTATTTTAAATAAAATATTTTTTCCTATACAACAATAATATGATATATAATAAACAATATGATTATTTTAAAAATACTATAAATCATCACGCGCAGACCGCATACGCCGTCCGATTCAGTATCCTCCGGGTCCTCTCAACTTTAGCACGTATTACTTTTTCCCGCCACCGCTCGCGTTCCTGTTAATTCACACCGATTGCGTAAACTAGTGTTGCCAAGTGTAGTCCCGATTTTCGGGGGTCTGGTGACACATCCTGATTCACCCTTGATCTAGACGCCAAACCTCCCCAGGCTGAATTTCGATCGATCATTTTGACAACAAAATTGAATATATTCGCCGGGATGCGCGCTATGCATCTATGTTGTTAATTTTCGATTTAATTCGACGATCATTTATTATTTATTCTATTATTGTTAATCAGTACAGTACCCAACTTATATGCTGCTGTTTAGATAAGTACATTTAGTAAAATGCAGAAGTCTTGCAGGAAAGTTCCTGCACTACCTAGTCAATTTCTTCAGTTGGTTGTAGGTGCTGTTGTTTTCAATAAATAAAGTATGTTACTTTATTTATTGAAAACAATAGCACTTATACGTCCGATGCAAAAATTTTATCTAGGCTTTCAAGGTTTAAGGCATTATAACCATTTGATTATGCATGAATGTGTGCTTTTTATATTGTATGATTCCGGTTTTTAAGGGCTTTTTGAAATGCAAGAGTTGTGAGTTCATAAGATCTATTACGATTTTCAGAATGATATTATTCAGAAAGTTCAGAGTCTGCAACGATGATTGGACGAAAAATTATTCGTTCGTTCGATCAGTCCTAAATAATAATTATAAAAAAAAAGGACGTGTGGCACTCGGGGACTGCCGCGGTAAAGCTATTGCATAGCATTTTTTATCAACTTATGCAATTATAATTATTTATTTATTTTATTTATGCAGTTAAGTCTTTGATATTAAATCAAGTTACACTTTTTGAGCGTGGTGACCGATAAGAAAACAATTTTTTTTCTCTTATTGTATAAATGAGAAGTTAATATTGTTTAAAATATTTTTAATATCTTACAATACATGTAGGTTATTCAGGAATTTTTATCATTCAGTTAGCAGCTAGTGTACACGCATACGACTAGTCGCACGCACACAAACACCGTGCCGAAGTCTGCCGAACTGAAACGACGTTAGACGATGCACGGCTTTCAACGCCACACCTCCGTGCCCGTCGTAGTGGGGAGCGTGAGGTTTTTTTCGTTACGGAATTTCTGGATTCGGTCCCCGCGCTCAAGGCCCGCGATAGAAGCTATGCAATAGCTTAACCCATTGCGAATTGTGTCAAAAAGATTTGTATTACATTAGTTACATCTTTTTGACACAAATCGACCACAATGGATATAATAATGGATGTGCTTTTTCTAGCTATTGTAACTGTCCCGATTTTAAATCCACATTTCCGATTTTTACCTTCTGTCCCGAAATTTGACCCACTTGACCTGGTCACACTAGCGTAAACGTATGAAGGCGTAACACAACACATGAACGATACTTTGTTAATGTTAAATATGCGAACGGGACAAGTGAAACTACGCTTAGTTGAATACGCACTGCCCTTTATTCGAATGTACCTATTATTATAAGATAGTCGCAGCCATCACTATACCTACATATCTACGACGTATACATAACATCTCCTCCCTCTAATTCTACAGATAAAATTTAATGATACCTCTACACAGAAAAAAGGTTTGTAATTGACTTGAGGTATTGGACGTAATACTCTTCCTGATGAATCTGGCCTCGAAATCTGAACCTGGTCATTCCGAGGCCCTGATCTTTCCATACTCTCCTTATTTGCGCTGGCCTTTGAGTATTCTCCACCCTCTGACTGTTCCGGCGGTGGCACGCTTTCCGTCGATTGTAATTCAGTGGATGATGGAGACTGATGACATCCTCTTTCCCCTTCCATATTTTGGGTCTTCTGGGCGTCTTCATCGTCAGAGGGCGCTGGTTGTGCCGACACGTTTGTAGGACTTGGGTCTGTGTGAGTAATATCTGGTGTAATGTCAGATATTTCGTCAGAACTGGAGTTGTCGTAGTTGCTGTTAACTTTTGTTCCCATATGGGGCATTAATTGATTTTTGTGCTTTTTAAACACTAAATAAGCTGTTATAAAGTCTTTGATGAAATATATTGTTTTACCAATTTTTTTTATTACAGTGCCTCTTTTCCATACGAAGCGCTTATTCACAATTTTTTTTTATAAAGAACACTGTCCCCTTCTTTGAAATATTGTTTATTTGTCCCTCTATACGCTTTAATCTGCAAAGACTGATTTCGTTTGACCACTTCAGCGAGAGTGTCAGATGAGGACGGCGGCGTTATAGGATTTATTAACTCCAGGCGCGATCGAAGTTTTCGACCAAATACTAACTGCGCCGGTGAAAGCCCTGTTGTAATGTGTACTGAGTTTCTATAATCGAAGAGATATTTTAACTAACAAAGATCTTTTTTTAAATTATTGTTATCTAATAAACAAGACTTAATACCCTTCTTTATAACCTTTACATAGCTTTCTGCCTGTCCATTACTAGCCGGATGATAAGCTGGCGATGTCACATGCGATATTCCGTTTGACGCACAAAACTGCGAAAATTCTTCTGATAAGAAGCATGTAGCATTGTCACTAACCAGCGTATGAAAGAGACCGAATCTAGACATAAATTCGTATAACTTAGCTATCACGGCAGATGAAGACGTACTATTCATTTCATATGCTTCGACCCATTTCGAATACGCATCTACGATTATTAAGTAAACTTGGTTATAAATGGGACCAAGAAAATCAATGTGTATCCTGTAAAATGGTTGAGGTGGATGTGGTCACACAGCGAGTGGTGCCCGTACCGGTGATGGTCGGGGTTGTGTGCATACCACACAACTGCTGATCATCTCTTCGATAGCTTTATCTACACCAGGGAACCAAATCCTACTTCTAGCTTCAGCTTTACACTTCACAATACCTAAATGTGATTTATGAAGTTCAGACATGACTTTTACGCAAAGTTATAGGTATCAACACTTTATGGCCTCACATGACTATACCGTTTTCGTAAGAAAGTTGAGTTTTACATAAAAAGTATGGACGTATTTTTTCATCCGTTATTTTTTTTGGCCAACCCTCCATGATGTATTGAGCTACCTTATTTAACTCTACCTTATTTAAATCTTTTTTGTTTCCTCGCGTAAATTTTGTAACGTTACAGGTAAACTGGAGTCTATTACAAAATTAACATATGAGGCCCTATCCTCAAAAAAGTCCGCCGCCTTGCATATTTCATGGCCCTCCACGGCGCGTGACTCAACACTACTTACGCTCGCGCGGGACAGATAATCTGCGCAATTATCGGTACTACGAACGTGCTCAATTTTAAAATTATATGCGCTTAAAAACATTGCATAACGCTGCAACCTATTAGCCGATACCTCTGGTATACCCCGATAAGACCCAAAAATAGTTATTAACGGCTTGTAATCGGTTCGAAGTATAAACGGGACAGATCTTCCGTAAAGGTATTGGTGAAAGCGACGTACACCAAATATAATTGCTGTTGCTTCCCTTTGTATTTGCGAATATCTCCTTTCGGCTGTATTTAAGGTACGCGACGCGAACGATACCGGACGCTCCACTCCATCGTTACCAACTTGAGACAATATTGCGCCTAATCCACTCGGTGAAGCGTCAACCGTTAAAATAATTTTCGCATTGGTGTTAAAATGAGCTAGAACTTGATCGGAAACGAGAATATTTTTAATCGTATTAAATGCATTGTCGTGTTCAGCGTTCCACTGCCATTTACTATTTTTCTTAATAAATTATACAGAGGACGAAGAATTGAAGATGCATCGGGGACAAAATTCCTGTAATAGTTAACGAGACCAATAAATGATTGAAGTCCATTAATATCCTTTGGGACCTGTGCATTTAAGATAGCATTTACTTTTTGAGGGGATTTTCTTAACCCGTTTTTATCAATCACGTAACCTAAATATTCTACCTCATCTTTAAAAAAGTCGCATTTCGTTTTTTGTAGAGTTAATCCTGCATCTTGCAGCCGTTGGAGAACAACGTGTAACCTATTTAAATGTTCTGATCTAGTAGATCCTGTTACCAAAACATCGTCTAGCAAGCACAACACTTCTTCCAACCCCGAAAGTACACATTCCATTACGCGCTGAAAAATAGCAGGTGCTGGAGCTAAACCGAAAACTAATCGAGTATATCTAAATAATCCTTTATGAGTATTAATGCAAGTGAGTTTTTGTATGATTCATATGCTTGAGAAAGATCTAGCTTACTAAACTGCTGCCCCCCGTGTAATTTTGTAAACAACTCCTGAGCAACTCTCCTCCTGGCAATGGGTACTGATCAACTAATAATTGTTTATTTATAGTTACCGAGTAATCTGCGCACAGCCGAATCGAACCGTCACGCTTTAACACTGGCACAATGGGTGACGCATAATCGGAGTACTCGACCGGTTTCAAGATGCCTACGCGCACTAATCGTTCTAACTCCTTATCTATCTTATCTCTAAGTGCAAAAGCTACAGGGCGCGGCTTAAAAAATATAGGTTTCACTTCTTTTTTTGTATTAAGTTTTATCTTATACTTATTAAATGTTCCTAGCTAGTCTGAAAAAACACTAGGGCTTGCAACTTTTCAATGAGGTTTAACGAATTATGGGAGTAGTTTACGGACAACAATTCTAATTTATATAAAGATAAAAAATCTCTGCCTAAAGGTGGTGGACCGCCGTCGCGAATAACATATACATTCAATATGTACGTTTTATTTGTATAAGTAAATGGCAGTCCTGCTACACCTATACAGTGGATATTATTGCCAGTATACGTTAGTAATCGCTTATTGGCTTGTGTCAATGGCACATCCTTAAAGTACTTTAAATACGTTTGTGCGGAAATCGCAGTGACAGCCGATCCGCTACCAATTTGGAATTTCATCGGAATTTCTCTAACTTTAACTATTACAGTCATTGGCTCTCCCTTAAATGTGCGAATGTTATAAAACTCACCATCATCGCCGTTCTCTTCAACACGCTTGCTGTTTATAAAATGTATTTTTTTACACATACGACGCAAATGTCCTTTTACGTTGCACTTTTTGCATTTATAGTTAGCAAATCGACACTGTGCTGCTGTATGATTTTTGAAGCCACAGACAGTACACACCACTTTATCACTAGCACCGTTTTTGGAGTTAATCTTGAACAGCTGCTCGGCTCGGAGCGGCCCCGGCAGCTGTGCCGGCATCGCCACCGAAGACGCCGCTGCTCCAGCGCGCGCACTCCGCACGCTCTCCGCTAACTCCACTGCTTTTGCCAGAGTCAAATCTTTTGGATCCTGAGCGAATAATTTTTCACGCTCCGCTCCCGGTAGCATTCCCATTACAAAATGGTCCCTTAATGCTTCTTCCACGTTTAGGAATCCACAGTGTGCTGTCATCCCACGCAGTCTAGCAGCCCATTGTGTGTAGCTCTCGCCCTCTTCTTGCACTGCAGAATAGAATTTATACCTCTCGCCGAATCCACACTTTTTGGGCGTAAAGTGATTGTCCAAAAGCTTCAGTATATCTTCAAATGGTACTGACTGGAGGTCTTTTGGCAATGCTAAATCTGTTGCTAGCTTATAAGTGTCTTCGCTGAGTGCACTCAACAAGATTGCTCGTCGCTTAACACCAGAACAATCTGTAGTTCCGACGATATCGTTCGCAGTAAACCATTGCATAAGCCGACCTTTGTACACTTGCCAGGTCTGTGAATTATGGTCAAAACTAGTTAATAGTCCAAAATGAGCCATTTTAGCAACTTTTATTTTTTCTTTAACGCGCGGGTAGAATCGTCGCCACTGTTAAATATGCGAACGGGACAAGTGAAACTACGCTTAGTTTAATACGCACTGCCCTCTTTATTCGAATGTACCTATTATTATTAGATGGTCGCAGCCATCACTATACCTACATATCTACGTATACATAACAGTTAAATATTATTTATTTAATTTTTAATAATTTTATACGTCTATTTAATAGTAAGCAATTTATCATTGTAATAATTATCACTATAAAAGATATATTTGACGGCTCCGTGGCGGAGTGGCTTAGCAATGAATTTAGCGCTGAAGGCCGCGGGTTCGATTACAGTACGGAACAAAAATTTGTATATCCTGCAAATAATTTGTTCCGGGTCTGGATGTTTTGTCCTTGTCCTTGTGAAATTTATGTACTTATGTTAACTGCCCCCACGACAGACATACTTAGTAAAAGATCTTAGTGCGGGGAGGTAAAGTGATTATAAAACAGAAACAAAAAAGATTTGAGTCCGTGGTATGTAGCTCAAAGACGAATTGCTCGCCGTAAACACAAGCAAAACCCAGGTTCGATACCCGCCGACGCCAGTGAAATTGTTAGATGAATTATGTTTACATCATGAAACAGAATAAAATATATCAAACGATATCTATTTTATATAATACATATTTTTCAATTCGAACATATATTTCTTACCCCTTTCTCGTTGTTACATTCCTTGGTCTACTCACTATGGTAAAAAAGAAAAGCCGACTTTAATTTACTAAAAGAATAAAATAATTTTTACATTTTAGCTTCCGATATCGTGGAAATTATTTTATTGTTTTAGTTCCAATAGTATCAAGATGGTTCGTGCTAGTTGCCACTATTTACCTTGCGCTCGCCCACCTCGCGCAGTCGCGCGTACAAAGAGAACATTGTAGTGTGCGTCTATATTACGCCGTTCCAGAGTGATTGCGTAGATTTTGACTTGAGCATATTTGAATATACGTTCTTAAGAGACTAGTTTTTGAAGTGAAAACTTCTTTCGCGGCGTTGTACACTTTTTTTTGTAATGGGTAAAAAATGTTAAACTCGCGTCAGGACACGTGACCTGATCAAAAATTCGTAAGACGGATGGCGTAGGAGAGGAAATATCCATCTCTCTCTCTACGGCGCGGCGAAAATGTATGCCTGCGCCTGCTGTTTCGTTTAGGCGGCGCAGCGCGCTTGCGCGAAAATAATAAAAATTGTCATGTTTGTGTACGATAGCGCAATAAATAAATATTGTATTGTACCACATAAATGATAGTACTTTTATACTGATAATTAAAGAAATTCGTGCAAAATTATTCCCGAACCATTCCAAAATATCAAAAATGCACAACGTTAATATTCAAGTTTTCACTTCTGCCGGCACTCCCGGAGTGTAACCGACCGTTTTTTATATAACCTTATTTGCAAACTGGCTCTTTGGGTATTTGACTACTGCTGCCCATGGACATCTTCAAACCGAAGGATTGCGTCGTCAACCTTCAGGACCAAGATGAAATTCCACAGAGTTAAACCTGTCTCTAACTGTAATTTCTTACCCCAACCAGACAGTTTCAGTGTGCATTGTTTTTCGTTAGGGCACTAAGCCAGATGAACTCTTGGGCCCAAGAAAGAAGCCTTACTATGTAGCAATGTAATATTTACATTTATTTTTATAATTACAGGATACAAACTTCAAGACATTCTGCCAATAGTACTAGAACAGAATGCCGCGCTTCACAAAAAGCCAAAATCGGCTATCAGCACAGTTCGAAATAAGTATTCACACACAATATTCTTCGAAGTTGCTAAGGTGCCTCTGATAAGTGATTCAGCGCTCAGTAGCTGAAGAATGCTTAGTGGCACTTTACATTCTATTAAAAGCATACTAAGGTGGGTCCAAATTATTTAATCTAAAACTCAAATGTTGGTTAAGAAATTACTGTAAAACAATGACTTCTGTACAAAAAATTGTAACAAGCGGTAAAAGGAATATGGAAAAAAATTGATCATAATTGTATTTATACATTTAAGTTATGCAAACAAATGCTTGCTTGTTATACATATCTTGGAAAAGTGCCAACATATTGTTAGTAATAAAATTGTAATATTAGATATTATTATTGCAATAAATCAGCGGTATCCAATAAGACCTCAATTTAATGTAAGGTGCCACTATGGCTATTATGATATTACTCATAAGTATTTTTCCCGCAGGAACTAAAAGGTACAATGAGTTTCAATCAGTGTTTGACAATCTTAGGCTGTGTTATATAAAATGATGAAGATTGGTGGCTAGGTGAAATTAAAAACCTGAAAAAACGAATTGAAGGCATGCCATTTACTTTTTTAGACGACTATTTGCTCTTTTTTATGTATCACAATTTTAAAGGAAGTCAAAACTTGCTTTAAAATTAATTCTCAATTGTTCCTTCTAGTTCATACAGGGATTATAGAAAATAAAAACGTGAGAAGTGGTAATTAAATTAAGGTAACTTAGACCAAGTAGGTATCTCATAAATGACCATAGTAGATAAATTAAAATTATAGTTATGTGTAAATGACTTATTAATGTTTGGGATATTTTGTAAAGTATTCTAAAGAATTAATAAAAACCTTTGTTAAAAACTGTACTTATACATTGCCATTTATTGCATTTTAGATGTGAATTTTGAATTTATTTGTTTTTGATACTTGTGATACAGACTGTATCATTAAGATTGCGTTTTCTTTGAAATGTTTATATACAATTTGGAGTTGACGTAATAGACTGATGTGACGCGATGTATGAATGGTATTGTACCAGTGCTGTATGGGATAAAAATTTGTGCCATAAACTGTGCATGGCAACACAATCCACCGAATAGATTTGAGGACCTAATCCTCTGAAGAATGGAGATATATGCATGCAAATCTGTGAAAAAAGTGTCTAATTATTATATCTCCCGTGTTTTTGTTTGAGAGTAAAAATGAATCAAAAACGACCAAATCTCAATTGCTCCAAGCTCGAATGGTTTTTACTTTATAATGTTGTTTTGAGTATTCTGCTTTAATCAAATACTGTCTTCCTATGGATAGTGACATGTATTAGATAACTAGCTTAATATAGACAATTTTGCTAGATTTAGGAAGGAACTAAAATAGTTTAACCACATCATCCACAGAAGTGAGATTTATTTCACATTACTTGTATTATTATACACAGGTGTAAAAATTAACACTATATATTGTTTCGATCTACTGGCTATTTACGCTCGTATTAAATTCATACTCAATAACCTTTAATAACTATGCAATTAACTTTATGTATATTTCCAGTATATCACTAACAAAATTTCCTCTAAATTTGTGTTGTGTAATTTAACTACTATGATTGAGCTTAGCGGTTAAAAGGTACGTAACTATGATTTTGACGCTTAGGTAAAGAAAATATCTGGTTTATTATTTAGAATCATTATCATTATAGTCCTTCACAAGTCCACTGCTGAACACCGACCTCCCCCAAAGAATGGCCACTGAGCGTGGTCCTCAGCCACCTTCTAAGTTTTATAACGCAATAAAACCCCAAGCGTAGCAAGCTCGCTGAGTGACCTTGAGCTTCCTTATATGGCCAGCAGTGGCTTAATATTATTTACATATTTATGTTTATATAATTGATTATAATATGTTTTAAATTAAAACATTCTTACAATGCCTCTCTCTAATTATTATATTCAAATTATTTAACAACTAATGAATGTTTGTTCAACTGAAAGTGTGTTATATAATGACACATCAAAATGATACATGAATTTCTGGAATTGAAATCCATCGATCAACTTCGACCGCAACGGAATGGTTTTTATATATGATATGTATTGTTTGGCCAGCTTTGCTAATTATTTTAATTGTAATTATTATTGCTAATGGATTTTTGTAATGTTTTAATAATTAATTTACATAGTAATAATTGTGAGATATTCACACAATTGTCTCATGTTTTGTAATTTATCACATTTTAAAGAGTACAAAATATTGGAATGTTATAATGTTGTTCACTAATCGTAAGTTTTAGAATAATTTCAACTTTTAAAACTGTTTATTATTTCTTAATATCGTTTGTCATCTAATATACAAAGTTAATAATGTAAACCTCCTGACATGTAAATAAAAGTGATTTTGGTTTGGAATTTTTTTTAATTCAAAGCTAAATTGTAGCATTTTATTAAAATAAAAAACTAAAAGGTGGATCAACGTCAACCATAGCAATCCACTATATAAACTAGAGATGGGCCGAATATTCGGTTAAATCACCGAACATTCGTTAAAAATGGCATTCAAAGCGTCCACTGTATTGAAATCTACTAATTGAGTAATGCCATGTCTTTCATAATTTTACCGTTGAAAGTGAGTATATTTTATTTATGGGTTAAATCTACTTGTAATAGCGTTATATATTTTTGAGGCACTGTAGATTTATTTCACACATAAATTGGTGGAGGTGGAGGTGAGGTTAGTTGTCGAATAATGTTCGGCCGAATATTCGTATCGTAGGTGAAACCCTTATTCGACCCGTCTCTAATATAAACTGCTCCCCAGTTGTTGAATGGATTTGCCGTTACAGCCTCACTTGGGAAGTAACACTGGCTATTGTTGAAAGACTATTGTGTTATTTGAAGCAGATTTGCTAGTCTGGAGTATTTATTATTTTAGGCGATGACAACTTTCTGGCATCTGCTTGTTCCTATACGAAACTTCTTTTCAATAATTCAGTGGCACAATAATATAGACTATCGACTATCTACGAAAAAGAGGGGTGTTATAACTTCGAAATCTATGTATGTTTGTATGTCTGGGCCAATACCAGCAAAATGCTAATGATTGAGTATTACTATTAACATATTAAATAAATGTTACTATTGTATCATTAGTTTGTTAATTTATTTCGGTATGTTAGTTTATCTATTTAAACTCCATTGAAACAAGTTTTAAAGTTGACATTACTACTTGTCGCCGGAAACGACAATGGGGTATGGTTTCAAAGAAAATGCGGCTATTTTAGGGATGTGGTAATGGAATATAAAAACATAGCAAGCCGCCCAAAAGCGACGACATTGAGGGTCATGAATGAAGAATAGTTCGAAATTAGTGAGGGGACTACTTGATGACCATAAATAAATCAATATTTTAAATCTAGATAGGTTGTAACATTATTAATTTGATTTTATATTTATATGGTATATATTAATCGTATTAATAATAAAGTAACACTAATTCCTCAATGGACGCATTGTTTATAGTTTTAATCAATGTTTTAGTTCAATTAGCACAATCTTGTAAATCGTAAAAAATTAAATTACGCCATCACTAGTTACGCTTCAAAGCGCCAATGGCCTGGTACGGTAAACGTATATTTTGAGGTCTTATCTTCGCCTAAAACAAGTTCAAAGGAGACGGGCGAAAATTCATACTAGAAAGCTGGGCCTGATGTTACAGCAACGATTACTGTATTATTTTATTTATATATCAATACCATTTAAAAAAAAAACTAAAATGTTTACGAGTGCTTCATGGTAGAAAAAAAAATAGGTTGTTATTTTGCTTATGCTATGCATACAATGTTATTCTCACACCAAGCTCTCACATTACACTAAGAAAATAATTATTAGACTTTATTGTAAACTAGACTTCACCATAATTTTATGTATTGTAGGACATTCACAAATAGAAGATTCAGACGCCGCCGTCCAACTAAATTCTAGAAGTTTTAAATAATTATAAAAAAGTAGAAGGAGGATGAATTAAAAACATTTTCTCTTTTAATGATTTATTAATCGTCCACTTCATCATACATCATAAACAAATAAAATATCGTCTAAAAACGGTGCAGGCGGTATTAAATTCTCTTGACGCCTTGCCAACTTAGGTACCATATCATGGACATTACATGACAACAGCAACCTGCAGTTCTTTTTCCTACCAAAGAATTGAAATAATACTCTTTGATGATCTCTCTACCATTAAGAGGACTGTCAACTAAAATATATGTAAAATATGTTTTTGAGTTTAAGTATATGTCTCGATTTTATTCGACCTCTCAATGCCCAGCTAGAATGGTTGGATAGTACCATTCTAAGTGGCTATTAAGAGGTCGAATAAAGGCAATTCTCTTAGTAGGTTGCTGTCTGTTTCTAGACACACTTCTATTTCATATCTCCCATCTTGTTTGTGTTCACCATAATGGGACCTAGCCCACTTAATTTGATAAATACCTAAAGATGTTTTTATTAAATTACTGTGTGTGAGCTGGGGAAAATCATTTATCATTTTGCACATGTATTCTTGTAAAATCAGAAAAGAAACCATCAGAATCCTTTATACGTAGCCAGAGTCGTTAAAGATGGGAATATTATTACAGCACAGAAAAACAATAGAAAATATTCACTACCACCACAAGCTCAGAGCCCACTGACCTCTATATACACAAGGGTGCTGGACTGACTATACCATACAAAATGACTGTGCCAATTTGAAGCGCCGCTAAAGGATGTCTTGAAAAATAAAATGAACATAATATGCCAAAGTCTGCTGTCATTTATATTGTCATATTTAAAAAGTCTGTATTTTGAACTTTTAAACTAAAAAACAAAAGTATTTTATATTGTTTGATTCCCAGATTATAGAAATAGACGGATAGAACATGCGCAACAAACGATGTGAAACCACTTATTATTTAAGTGTGCGTGACAGCTAGGAACAGCATTGTAGAGACACGTGCACCTATGTGTGTGTAAAGTTACCAGATATTGAGAAAAAACTCCCAATTTCCCAACTCCAAATTAAAAATGTGCATTTGCTTTATATTTAATTAAGTAGTATTTGGACAGAATAATTATTTTCAAATAATTAATGATTCAATAAAAGTTAAATACGCATAATTAATTACATTTAATTGATTTTATTAATTTATATCAGACAATAAAAATACTTTATAACACTTTTTGGACATTTCTCTATTATCAAATAATAGGTATATTATAATTGAAAAACATAAGTAATTCAACATATTACAACAGTTAAAGTTAGGTGTAAAAAATAATTGTAATAAACAATTATTTTACACACCTAAAATCTTAACAGCCTTTGTTTTGCACTAATTTCTTATAATATTTCCGTTTAGCGTCTAAACATCGAGCATTCGTTTCTAATTTTGCTATATATTGCAATCGAACCATTAAATACTTTTCTATTAATAATTTTACCAGATTAATTTTGTGATCAACTACATAACATTGATGATCATTCTCCAGATTCATAAAAATCGTTTGGTTGCCAATAAAACCATTTAGGACCCGTGAAGTTACATGCCTATAATCATTTTTTGTTTTTATTACAACGTTTAAATTTTCGTATTACAATTTCAGCCGCTGTACAAACTTTTATAAGTGCCTATGGAAGGAAAAATTAAACCTCTATCTCTCAAGCCAATCAATTTGTGAAAATCTTGTTTTTCCATAGATACCAAATGTGTCAAGCAAGATTCACATTTGATTTCTTTTCTGACGTACCGTATGACACATCCAGCAATATATCCAACAATCATTTTTTTCATGTCATTAAAAACTGGCACATCTAAATACTGTGCTAAATTGTTGACATCTTTTGGCAAGTCCTTTAGAAAACTTAAAGAAACACTTTCAGAGTTATCCGTGTCTTCTTGTCGGTACGATGAAGTTGTTAAATTAATAATTTGTGTAGCGGAAATACACGTCAATATTGCGATATTCTCCAGCGGAATGCAATTTCCAGTTTCTAGACTTCTCATTTCTAAATGCATTAACAATTTTCGATATATGGCTTTAAATTGTTTCACGTTTGGATTATCATTATGGCCCCCATGCATTCTGACGCAGCCAAAAAATATTTCAAGATGATCTTGGCTAAGTTTATAAGTAGGTAAAAACACCATACATTTTTCTTTTTCTATCAGACGCTCATAAAGTAACTTTAAACTTGATATATTTATCAACGTTCCAATAAAACCAGGTTTGCATCTTGTTTCCACAACTCTCTTATAAAATCGCGTTATAACGTACGTTGGTCGACGGTCCTTAATAACTTTTCTTTTGGTGACACTTTTTATTTGCAATTTTTGTATGTAATCCTGAAGCCGGTCCAAAAGTGCATAAATTTCAGTTTTATTTCCTTTATATATACGTTTTCTGTAATTTTCTCCATTTTTTTGCAACGCTGTGAATGCTTCTTGGGTAAATCCAGGTTCGCTTTTAATGTGGGTATACCATTTTGTCAACGTTTTAGGATGAGGCAGGCAACCATTGAAGGCTTTTCTGACGTAATCATAGCCCTTTGGAGAGTAAAAATTTAAAGATAAGCAAAATTTTCTGATGGCCGGGGAATATTTAATTATTTATTTTACTGGAGCTTCGCATGTGTAAATTATGAAAAAATTCAGTTGCTATAATATTCTCACTTAACAAGCTACGAGTGTCGCAATTTATAAAGTTTTTATCTTTTAAATCCTTTAAAACATTCTTTAGTGAATCATTCCTTTTTTTTAGTCGTCGATTTTTTTGTTGTAATGTTTTTAACTTATGTTTAGTAGCAACTCGTAACAACCTATGTTTTCTTAAATCTTTTCCTAATTGACTTTTTCTAGGTGTATCGAATATAGAGTCCAGGTCCGAATCTCTAAATTCAGGTAATACAGAACTATCTTTAATAGATTTTTCGGGTAGTTGACTAGCTTCGAGTAAGTTTGAAGGACCTACTTGGTCCAAACTTGGTTTTTCCGGTGATGGCGGCAACGCGCATAAATTTTTGGTCGGTTTTGCACTTTTGTTAATCAATCGACGACCTTTTTAGGTAAAGTATACATCATCCTTTTTAAAATGCAATGAGCATACAACACAAAATTTTGAAGGCATCCAATTATTATCCTGCCTACTTTGACGAATAATAGTAACCCATTCATCGCGTAGTACTAGATCCGTCGGCAATCTGCAAAAACATAAGTCAAATTATTGTATATAACAATAAAATAGAGCGGCCGATAGAAAATCTCAAAATTGAAAAATATAGCACTAATTGGTGGGTTAAAATAAATAACAAGATTTTCGAACAAAGATATAATATATATATATATATATATATATATATATATATATATATATATATATATATATATATATATATAAATATATATATATATATATATATATATATACATAAGTTATTTCCGTATACAAATCAATCCTCCTATGTCCAATGCACATTCCCCTAATTCAAGGAGACCTATTTCGATGTTAACTGGCAACACAGACCAATTGTCGACAATATTTTGTGTTCCGAGAGAGCCAAATATATTAGAGGGAACATAAATAACAAAGCATTAAAATAAGCAATAGTTACCTGTGGAAAGATACTCCATCTTCTTTTCTTTGTTTTTGGGAACAACTATTACAATGTTTAAAAACACAAGACGGCATGTTTTAACATATAATAATAAATCACTTGTGACGTGTAAGCAGTACGACGCGTAGTTTAGTACTGACGCGAGATTGTATTCGCTTCTGAATTTGTATTTGCTTTCGTGGCTTCACTCTCGTGTTCTACGCGCTCCATCTCTCTATTCTTTAATCTGAGGTTTGATTATGTATAATATTAGTTACATAATATTAAGAATTATTTTTAATAATAATGAGAGTGAGCGTAATCTGTAAAAGTCGTTACCAAAAGGGAAGCCATATAACATTATACAAGTAAGTGAATTTGCAGCTAATATTTAACAAATTAAACCTATTTGATAATATAAGGACTTAAAATTTTGTTACTAATCTTAATATCATACATACCAACATGTTTGGCTGTATATTACTGAGTTTTGATAAACAATAACATTCAATAGGGTTGTCGAGTTCCTTGTCTATAATACTTATCGATGTTCTTTCCTACCCATATCTGTTAACAAGCAAAGTCGCCAACAACAGATGATTATCTAATGTTTATTAATTAACAGGTTTCCAACAGAACTTAGACTAAAATTATGGCTTAAAAGCATAAATATTGTGAATTGGCGTCCGAAACAAAATGATCATATTTGTTCCAAACATTTCACAGACGACTGTTTTATTAGATACGAGAACTGCACCACTTTGAAAAAGTGCAGTATACCGACAATATTTTCTGGTAGTATCAGTACCAGTAAGTATAAAAGTATTAGATTATTATTTGGAATGTTTTTTTTTTAATTCTTCTTTCCTCATTTTCCACCAAAATCAAGGGCCATAGCCTAGTGTCGAAAGGTCGTCTGTTGATGTCGAGCCACGTTGGATGTGTGTTAGTGGGCTGCGGCTAGAGGAGATTCCTCTCCCTGTACTGCTGTAGTTGAGGTGGAGTAGTAAGGGAAGAGGAGTGTTGGTATGGCGATTGGCGATGCGCCACTCGACTATCTTTCGCGACTTTAGTGGGGCTGCACCACTTGATGTTTCCAGGTGCTCGTTTTTCCCTGGCTCCATTCACATATCGGGCTCGTAGAGTCCGTAGTGCAGGTGGAGTTAAAGGCCGCGAAGGACAGTGTGGCTTGTATTTCTGGTGCGCCTTATGTGAGAAAGTAAACGGGGAAGAGAAGTCAGCAACTAAGGAGGGGCTGCCATTGGGCGGCTGGCGTGAGAGGGCCGCGGATGTACATGAAAGCGTTTCCGTGGCCCTGCGAATTTGCGGCGGAGGTAGAACACCATGGGGTTTTAGTAAGTGCGATCTAGAGATTTAATTCTCTCTTAATTGCAGGCATGTAATAGTATGAGTACATATTTGTGCTATTTGCTGTAGAGACTACTGGTACGTAGGGTGCACGTGCGGTGTAGTTTCTAAAAAAACTGTATCTGCGACTGATCATCACTGCTGGTAATAAGAAGTTGTTTAGTTTGTTGCTTCCTCCTTTGAAGGCTAAGTATAGCCATTCACAGAGGACAAGTAGCCAGCATTCTTGGGACGATACCACGGAAAGTAGGACTGTATGATGATTTCAGTTATTTTTTTAATATTGTAATTTTAATTTCGAAAATGACGTTGTAAATAACTGATAACTATGTAATTCAAAGTTTTTTTTTATATTATCTTGCTAGCTCGTACCCGCCGCATACGAAATAATTGTGGAAATATCGTTAAAAATGTGGAACATTCCTAAATGTGGTGTGGCATGTGGTATCATTCCTAAATATTGTATAATTAGGAATGATAATACAATCATTGAAATATAATGATATATAACTTTTTATAACTTTCAAATAAATAGTAAGTATAATACGCACGCCACTTAGTGTCAATTACTTGTACCATGCGTATAACCTTCGCACAAGTGCAACCAATAAGTTGACTAAGTTTTAACGCAATCTGATGAACGGTATGGCATCGTAGAAAGTACGAACAAACATAAATTTTTATATAGTAGAAAATATTTTACTGTTTATATACAGACCTGTAGTTGATTAGAATAAGCGTTATTGTAGCAGCTGATTTGTTTTACTTTATAATACTATAACTAAATGAACGGTTGACAATAAATTATTTTAGAAATTATGTTTTTTATTTTGTGTAGATAGTTTAATCTTAATAATTTTTAGTTGAATGGTCTAAGGGCTACGATGGCTATCCGAGTACAGAATCAGTGTACAAAACTAACCCAACTGTAGAGATGTGTAAGACAGGGTGACGTATTATCCCCGAAATACTTTACGGCTGCATTGGAAGACATCTTCAAGCTACTGGACTGGAAAGGATACGGTTATGGAATTAGGAGTAAGGAGTACCAACTCCCATAGTAGAACAGTTGAAAAAGTGGCTATCTGTAAGGGGTAAATAACAGCTCAAAAACTCTCCACAACAGCGCTGGAGTAGCTACTGGGATAAAATGAACTTAGCAGTTGTCGACGGTTTAAGTGTGGTGCTAAACTGCTCAGTAGCTCTAAAATCTAAAATAATTTTATTTAGTAAATATAACCTCGAAAAATTCGTCTATCCCACTAATATTTTTCGGTGCGTTCTTTAAAATTTACCTCGTAGTTATAGTGGCGTCACCCTTATTTAATGTTTTCTACACTCCATAGATACGGTATTAACGTCAATGGCATGTACGTCACTCACCTTCGATTTGTCGACAATATAGTCCTTATGGCAGAATCGCTGAAGGACCTACACACTATGTTCAATAACCTCAATAGTGTCTCTCAACGGATAGGTCTTAAGATGAACATGGACAAAACAAAAGTCATGTGTAATGTCCAGTAAATAATAATTCAACTACGACCCCCAACCCTCCGGCTGCGGCAATAACATACGACCAGTTCGGCGCGCTGCTTGATTGTAAGTTATCCAAGATAAGTACTGATATAAGAGATGACATCACCCACCTTCGCGAATGTCTCGACGCCTTGAACTCCAAACTGGCGGACTATGATCGGCGAATTAAGTCACTTGAGTCACTTAGTCCGTCGTAAAAGAACATAATGTCCTTAAGGCCACCGTTGCCGATCTGCAGTCTCGTCTAAACAGCCAAGCTCAGATTGCCTTAGGAAATGAGCTGGAAATATCGGGTCTAGAAGAAAAACCAAATGAAAACCCAACTCACTTGGTATTAACTGTCGCCGCTAAACTGGGCATTGAGATTCAGGATATGGACTTGAATTATGCGCACCGAGCTGGTCCCAAAAACCAAAACATAAACACTAACGTGAGTGGGAACCGTAAACTTCATCGTTCCTTGGTGGTTGCTTTTACCCGTCGATCTAAACGTGAGGAATTCCTTAAACACGCGAAAGCTAGAAAAAACCTAAAGAGTAAAGACATTTTGAATCATGAGCCTGAAAATTTGATCTACGTAAATGAGTGTCTTACTGGCGAAAATCGACGGTTATTTCGTACTGCGAGAGCTTTCACCGTCGAACATGGCTACAGGTTTTGCTGGCTTCGGAACGTATCCATATTTATTAGGAAAGGGGATGTCAAGGAAGGTAGCCCCGCAATCCGTATTAGGTCGGAAAATGATCTCAGCCGCCTGCTCTATGTCCAAACCAAACCAGATACGGCGACCACTCAGTAAACATTACCTGAGCCTCAAGAGCCCAGTCATTAATATTTTGTCACTAATTTGCAGTCATATTTATTGCATCATACTTAACATAACTTTGAAATTAACTCTTCACAATTGTAAGCGCAATCACACACACATTTTAACATCAACTCAAGACCCTCCGTGATAGAGTCTCTTAATGTTTGCAACTCCTACTTTGCCTCTGTAGGTAATAAGCTGGCAAACTCTATCATGCTGAAATTAAATGAGACTCAAGAGTCCCTTGCCGAAAAAGTTCACATTCCTGATCAACCCGTTGGTTCATTTTTCATGAATCCTACAGATGAACTGGAAGTTTTGGGTCTCATCGGGTCTCTTGATTCAGGTAGTGCGCCTGGTATGGACGGCATCACTAACAAACTTTTAAAATCAGTGGCCCACACAATCGCGGAGCCCCTGGCTGCGATATTTAACTTAAGTATCTCGTCGGGAGTCTTCCCAAGCCAGTGGAAAGTTGCGGCAGTTACCCCCATATACAAGAATGGAGCTACGGACGATCCTTGTAATTACCGACCCATATCACTCCTGGGTAGTTACTCGAAGCTCCTGGAATGTGTTGTCCATAAACGGCTGACTAACTATCTTGAAAAGAATAGCATAGTCTCGGACCGTCAGTTTGGTTTTCGCCAGGGAAGATCAACAGAGGATGCAGTAATTCTTCTCACAGATATGGTTGTAACTCATCTCGATCAGGGTCGATCCTGTGGCGGTGTTTTTCTCGATCTGGCTAAAGCATTCGACACGGTATCCATCCCCATCCTCCTTAAGAAATTAAGTGCTCTAGGGATTCGTGGTCTAGCTCTAAACTGGTTTTCCAACTATCTGTCGGATAGAAAGCAATGCGTCCAAGTAGGCGATCAGGCAAGCGATCTTAGATCTGTAGATTTTGGTGTTCCTCAAGGTAGCATCTTGGGGCCGACTCTTTTTATTTCGTACATTAATGACATTACGTCAATTCAACTTGAAAATAGTGAGGTTGTGTGTTATACTGACGATACAGCCATAATATTGACGAAATTTTGCGACTTTTTGGAAATTTGACGACTCCGTGGCGTAGTGGCTTAGCAATGAGTGGCTGCGCTGGGAGTTGCGGGTTCGAATCCCGCACGGAACAAGTATTTGTATAGCCTACAAATAATTGTTCCGGGTCTGGATGTTTGTCCTTGTGCAATTTATGTTTGTAAACTGCCCCCGCGATACAGGAGTAAAATCCTAGTGTAGGGGTAACGTTTTAAAAAAAAAAAAAAATATTCTATGGTAAATCTTGGTACGACGCCTACCTTTCAGCCATCTCCGGGTTGCATAAATTACAAAAATTGGTTAAATAACAACATCTTAACACTGAACACCTCAAAAACGCAGTTAATTTGTTTTCATAAAACTGCAGCGTCTGAACCGCCACCCTCACTTTTCAATAGTCTTAAAGTACACAACAACAACTGTAGTTTTCGCTCCGTGAGCTTTTCAAATTGTAACTGTGACCAGATAAATAGGGTCGTCTCCCTTAAATATTTGGGCATTATAATAGATGAAAATCTTAACTTTAAAAGTCATATATCGGTGACATCAGCCAGGATCCGTAAGCTGATACACACGATGAGACTATTGAGAGATTCTACTGATGGCAGCATTTTAAAGTCCGTCTATCTTGCACTATGTCAGTCCGTACTTAGCTATTACAGTATACTGGCGTGGGGTGGTATATCCTCCTCTACGTTGATAGTACTGGAAAAGGCCCAGAGGGCAGTTTTGAAGGTAGCTATGGGTAAACCAAGGCGCTATCATACGTCAGATCTCTTTAGAGAAGCTCAAGTTTAAGTGTCCGTAGATTGTATCTTCTGAGGGCCTTTACATTTATGCACAGGGAATCTTCAAAACTGCCGACGTTTAATACATTAATAAATAAAAGAGTGTTTAAGATCCCCACAACCTTAGTTAAAACATCTTTCGCACGTCATTTCAGACTGTTCCAATTCCCTCGCATCTAGATAGATAGATAGAAAATTCTTTATTGCACTCAAACTAAACAATTTAGTACAAAGGCGAACTTAATGCCGAAAAGGCATTCTCTGCCAGCTAACCTTTTGTAGTGTGGTGAGAGCTATGGGTAGAGCAGCGAGAGAAAGAAAAACTAACTTATTTATTCATACTATTCAAAACACATTATATAATATTATTGAAAAGGAAACAGGTTCGGAAGGATCACTTCAAACTGGAATCGACGTTCGATTAAGAAACAGAAGGGAGGAATCGAGGCTTCTCTCGATCCGGCCTCCTATAACGCCTACGTTGGGTTCGGGAACAACGTATGTGATCTCCGCAACGGAGTAACACACTAGGGCGATAACCTCTTTCTTTTTCAGCAAGTAGGTTCAGACGGGGATTACGGGTCTTCCGAAGTCGTCCCGGTCCCGACGCCTTAATTCTTCGATGTGGACTGTATAACTTTAGGGATGAATTACTTGGGAATAAAACAGCAATTATCTTCAAACCGTTCCGTGAGAGAGTAATCACTTTTCCTATCACTTCCCTACACTTTTTCTTCTTATTGACTGCTGGTTCTTCACTTTTCCCGAAGGATTTTCTTATTTTTCCGAACTAATTCCCCGAACGAATTGCAATAAAACCCGTTCACTAAGCTACCCCCAGAGCTATACGCGAAAGTGAGCCGCGCCATTCGCGTGCCTGCGCAACTTAATAACATGAATTTGTACTATTACTCTCTCACGTTTCACTTAATTTCTTTATTCACATAAGGGCCGGTTTTTTGATCCGTAGTTAAGGCGACCAATGGTTAAAAATAACGACCAATGGTTAAATTTTTGTAAAATCCGTTTTTTGACCCATAGTTAGCACAACCAGTGGTTAAATAAGTAACTATTGGTCACAAAATTTAACCACAGCTCCAACAAGGGATTAGCAAGATGGCGGCTAGTTAACTCTCGCATTATCAGCTGTTCTCACTTCTCAGTGTTGTTTGCTCGTGTGATTTTAGTGTGGATTTTAGTGAAAAGTGTTACAATACAGATTTTCTGTGTTATTAATTATGAATTTAAACATAACGAGATACTTCGACATTTCAGAAAGTTCATCTGATGATGAAATTGTTGCGGAATATGTTTTAATGAGAAGACCAAAGGTATTCAGACCACGTAATCCGTCCCTGGGGCATTGGGACGAAGTAGACTTTTGTCAGCGCTACCGTCTATCTAAAGAAAGTGTAATTTCGATCATCAGAAACATAGGAGACGAGTTAAAAAGACCAACTGAAAGAAATTATGCAGTTACGCCAATGGAGCAATTATTGCTTACTTTAAGATTTTATGCCACTGGGAATATGCAACAATGTTCCGGTGATCTGTCTGGTGTCTCAAAATCCACTGCCTGCAAAATAATTCATGCTGTATCAAGGCACATTTGCTTAAAATTAAAATATTTTATTGCAATGCCTCAGACGGCTGGAGATGTCGTTGAAAGTTTTTTCAATATAGCAAAATTCCCAAGTGTTGTTGGTGCAATAGATTGTACCCATATACGTATTGCAAGCCCAGGTGGAGATAATGCGGAATTGTATAGGAACAGAAAAGATGTGTTTTCTATAAATACTCAAGCCATCGTCGATTCAAAACAAAAAATTAGAAATTTAGTTGCTAGATGGCCGGGTTCAGTACACGACAGTACAATTTTTAATAGCAGTGCAGCCAAAGATTTAATGATATCTCAAAAGTTTGGCAGATGCTGTCTTTTAGGAGATAGAGGCTATGCCTTAAAAAAGTATTTGCTGACTCCTTTGGCCAACCCACAAACTGAGGCTGAGAGGCTGTACAATGAAAGCCATATACGAACAAGGAATGTGGTTGAAAGGACATTTGGTGTGTGGAAGAGGAGGTTTCCTTGTATAGGCACAAAATTGCGAGTGAAATTGGAGAATGTGCAAGCTATAATAGTGAGCACAGCAATTCTTCATAACATATGTGTAGACCGAAATGATGCTTTACTCGATGACTCTACCAGTAACCTAAACATCATTTTGGATGAAAACATTAATACAACATCACCTCCATCGACTCAAAGTGATCAGCAATATCGGCAAGAATTAATTGATACATACTTTGTTTCTTTGCTCAACTCAGAATAAATGTTATATACATGATACATGTAAAGGAATGTATGTTATAAAATACATATAGAAATAAAACATATTTTAAAAATAATATCGTTTTTTAATCACAATCATAACTTACCTAAACTTATATTACATTACATTACACTATACCATATACTACTTTGCTTATATTATTAATATTAAATAACTAATAGTGACTATTGTTCTGAAATACAGCTGCATTTCTTAATTTTTAAAATTTCTAATTTAACTTTTTCCAAAAGTAATTCTTGTATATTTTTCTTAAATACTACTTCGAGCTCATGCATTTCCTTTTGTTGTTCCATGTACAAAGCGTGCTTTTGTTCCATGAATTCTATTTCTCTTTTATATTTATCTGCTTTATGTGTAATATTTTGCTGGTGCTCTTCTTGTGCATATTTTTTTATTTGCTCTTCCCTGCTCTTTTTTTCGGTTAAAAACTCTTTTTTCTCTTCAAAATGAGTTACGATACGTTTTCTGGCTTCAAAAGGAGTATAACATTTCTTTCTTTTGTTGTGAGGACTCGCTGTAAACAAAGAAACTATGAAAAGAATGTTATTTAAAATCAAATTACATCAGTCCCATTTTTGCTAAACCCTTTTAGAGACAATGTTATACTTTTATTTTTATACTGTACCTATGCTTTATATTGCAATAAATTTTATGAAACTTTATAAATGGAATAAACTTTTAATATTTATTAATAATAGACACAATGGGCTACTTTTTATACAAACATAAAATAAGATAAGCAAAGAAATTTTTCACAAATTACAGATCAAATCAATTATGATTGATTTAATTTTGACCTTGTGATTTTATAAATTAATTCATCTCTGTTTATAATAATAATTATTATGAATGTTTCCATTCACACAGTGCAGGGGACACTAGGATTCCCTGTGTTTCACTGTGTGTGAGGGTGGTAGCCATGTACATATAACCTGGACCCGAGTACAAAACAATTATCTGCCTCGGTTGGGATTGAACTCGAGACCCTCAGTATGATGTGGTACAGCTGCTAGTATTTGATACTTACATAATTGCTTTGAAATTGGTTTCCTGAGCAAAGCCTTTCGTGTAGAGTTGTCAAACGTTATATCAACCTTTTTTGAGTCTGCATCTGAAAGGCATGGATAGAAATAATGTTAGGTATCCCCAAGCAAAACTTGTGATGAACACTAATATCAATAAATTGTAATAGTTAAAAAAGTTCATGCTAGTAATCCTGAAGGTCCTGATCAGGACATTCAAAGATTCTGATACATAAATCCATAGATAAGTACCAAGTTAATAAGTAATAAACAAACCTGTCTCAATATCATCCAATACTTCTGTGTTTAACAAATTGTTGCACTCATTTAAGGAAGTATTTGCAGTACCACCTAAAATAAAAATATAGTTAATATTCTGAAAATAATATGCAATATATTTATATTAAATACATTTAACCTCACCTGCATCGGACATTTCGTTTTCCATTAAATCTAGAGATATGGTGCATTCTGCTGTGTTTGACATTTCAAGCGTTGTGTCACCATCAACTGTAAAACAAAGGTATTATTTAATGAGTTAATTGTTGTTCATGATTGAAATGTATTGTTTTTATGTCATTTTAAAATAATCTGCTATATCCAAATCCACATTATTATCTAATAAACTATCAAAACTGAAAAGCCAGGACTGAAAATTGGTATGATGTTGAGTCTATATTTTTCCAGGAGCTTATGTCGTAGTATAGTTGCATCAATGCAATAGACAAACACTCAAAACAATTATAATGTTATTATCATAATATAATCTCAAAAACAATAAGAGAAGTAGGTACATCATACCTAAAGCATCACTGTCATATATAGCGGGTAAGCCAGAAATTGACTCGCCCATAATGGTGTTTAACCATTCTGTTGTCTCTGATGGTTTAGGGGGTGGTGGTCCACCTCCAGTTTGTTTCCTACCATTTTTCTCTGCACTCATTTCCTGTAAATAAAGCATAATAATTATAGTACCCAAGCATAATTAAATTCCATCTTTTAGCTTATTTTGAAGATAAAGGCAACTTACTTTTCTGGCTATTTTTTTCATATTGTTAAATTTTTGTTGTAGTTGCTTAACATTTCTGTAAACAACAGCGTCCGAATTAAACTTTTCTGCTAGAGATCGCCACGCTGCATCTTTTTGCTGGTTACTCGCGTGATCAGTTCTTTTGCTTGTAATTATCGAATAATCCTTGAGGAGGCATGTCAGTTTTACAGTCTCTTCTTTACTAAAATTGGTTGTACGATCTCTGAAACATAGGGTTAAAGAAAATTACTTAATACTTTTTGTTTACTACTCTCCTGATTATAGCATTACAATAAAACAAATGTTAAGACTTACTTGCTAGTTCCTGTTTTTTGCGATGCCATCATATTCGAATTTGCTATATATTCTGTACTTTTTCGTCACGATGTTAAAAATACCACGAGGCACAAATCACGATTTAATTAAGTACCGTAATACCGTTTTTTTGTGATAAAGAATCTTTATTACAAAATAATGACATTGACAACTTTGACACTAATAACAAGTACGATAAACGTCAAATGCGTCAGGCGTAGACAGTCTTGCCATGCAAAAATAATTACTCCCTACTGAAATTGGGGTCATTTAACACTCATTACAATGGCAACATATTTAACCAATGGTTAACATTACCAATAGTCAAAAAGAGATCAAAAAACAAACTCTTGCTTTAACTAGTGGTTAGCTTCTAACCTTTGGTCAGTTTAACAAATAGTCAACGTAACTTTGACTACGGATCAAAAAACCGGCCCTAAGTCATACACAAATACAAGTTATCTATTTAGATAGCACAAAACAATATCTACACCATGTTATACATTATTTTTTCGTATCACAAAAATCCTTTAATTTATAAAACAAAATATGCCTATTTTAATCACAAATTCAAAGTCCAAACTTCTTAAATATTTAACACAGAAAGTTAAAACAATGTTTCCCACTTGAATTTATACATATGTTAACTAATACAATAGTTTAATTTACATTTTCTCTATTTATTTCACTATTTAAAACACTTTTAAATTTCTTATACAAAACTATCATTATTTCACTTATACACAGGAATTTTCACATAAAAATAACACAGAATTCACCTTTTTAGCACGTACAATCAACCTGAAATGTTTTACAAGTCATTTTTACATAAATTGCTGAAATTACAAACATTTTAAATTTTTACATATTCGGCCTCCTAAGGGCGTGGCCAGCGTGCTTCCGTGAACTCACACTATTTGAACAACTAACTTTGCACGGCTCTCGGCTATCAGAAAAAATGAAAATCTGAAATACACCAATTTTAACAATATTAGGTAAATAAGTGCTTCTACATAATTTTCGAACTGCAGGAAACTATCTCTGATAGGATTCTTATCAGTTATCATGTTTCTTATCAGATAACAATACAAGTGAATGTTTTCATTAATCAATCATAACAAATAGGCATTTGTTTTCGTACAAACATATCAAACTTATACAAGACAATACTTATGCAATTAATTTCCGTTAATTCTGTTTATGCACAGAGTGATCATCTCGACCGGGGAACCAATCCGATCTCTAACTTCACTTTAATATTCCTTTGAATTTACATCGTTGGAAAGACGATTTCAACCGGGGAACAAATCCGGTAACTTATATCATAAAATTCCCTATATGAATTTATTGAAAGATATTACTTAGAAAACAGTAAACTAGTCCGGCCTGGGAGTCGAACCCAAGACCTTCATATCATTAATTCGACATTTCTTTAAGATTTAACTAAGCATTTTCTTATCAGAACATTTCTATTGGACAATGAGTCTTTGAAAAGTTATTCGTCATCGGTTGACTTGATAAACTGAAATATTCTTATAGGCGCGTCGCCAACAAACTCCCCCCCGTGCGTTAGCACCATCATTTGGGAGGCGTCGCGGGTACCAGGACTATTATTCTGGATGTAGGTCTCCTCAAGATACCTGTGCTAGTAATGACGTCAACCACTCTGGTGTGACCGTCTGGTCCCGGTAACGTTCTACTAATTTTGCCTTTCGGCCACGTATTTCGTGGCAACGAATGATCTATTATCAAAACAATATCGCCCTCTTTAGGTTCCATGAACTTTCCGTTATTACCTATTCGAGGTATTAAGGTAGGCATGTACTCCTTCAGCCACCTTGTCCAAAAATGGTCGGCTAACCTCTGTGCAGCTTTCCAATTGAGTTGACCCGTTAGATGCCGCTCTAGAAATAATCCAGGTGGTCGATCACCACATGAGCGTCCCAGAAGAAAATGATTGGGTGTCAAACCCTCTTCAGGACTATCCATACTGAATGTTACCAGAGGCCTGGAATTTACTGTGTGCTCTGCTTCTAAAAGCAACGTATGCAGAGCCTCCTCTCGCGGGCTCCTTTCTCTGAGCGTAGCGGTCAACGCAATTTTAATCGATCTTACTAACCTCTCCCAGGCGCCACCCATGTGCGGTGCTCCCGGAGGTATAAATTTCCATTTAATATATTTCTTAAATGACTCATTTTTCATGCTCTCATGGCATTCTTCGCATGCTTTCAATAATTCTTTATTCGCAGCTTTGAAATTTGTCCCGTTATCGCTGTATATAACGGCTGGTTTTCCTCTTCTGGCGATAAATCGCCTCAACGCCATTATCATTGACGCTGGTGTCAACGGGGCTGTTAATTCCAGATATACTGCTCTGGTAGTCAGACACGTGAATAAAACACTCCAACGTTTTTCGTGTCGCCTTCCTATAGTCACACTCATAGGACCGAAATAATCCACAGCTGAGCATGTAAAAGGTGGTTCATGATGAGCTATTCTCTCCAGAGGAATATTTCCTTGTGGCACGTTCTGCGGTTTTGACCTGTATGTCCTGCACCACTGACAATGATGTGACACACTTCGTACTACATTACGTAAGTTCAAGACATAAAATTTCTGGTTCACCTCATTCATCACCGTCTGGTGATTGGCATGTCCAAAATGATGATGAACTTCTCTAATCATCGTTTTAACGATTTCGTGTTTACCGTCCAATATGACAGGTTTTCTACTTTCCTCGGTCAAATTAGACTTGAAAGGTAAACGTCCATTTAAACGGAGTAAGTTATCTTCTCCTATTTCCATAGATAATTTACTTAAGCGTGAACTTCTTTCAACACTTTTGCCTGCTTTCAAGCATTTTATTTCCGAATAAAAACACTCGTCTTGAACGAACTTCCAAATTAATAATTCCGCTTTTTTCAAGAGCGCTATGTCCAACGCGCCATCGGGTCCTTTAACCGACTTTGCTAAAGCTTTGTTGGAACACATAACCGACTTTTCGGCTTCGTCGTCGCCTCCTTTAACCGACTTTCTTAAACTCTTGAATTTTTCTACCGCTTGTAAGGTGCGTGTAGATGCCCCAAGGAATTTCTTAAAGCTGCTAAATCGTCCGTAGTCGGGTAGACTTAACGGTTCTTGCTTTCTTAATGCATTTACGCCCTTTGGCGATTTTTCTTCACCTGTTTCCTCCTTCTTGGTGAAAATGTGGTTAACGATCTTGATTGGTTTAATACCACCCAATATGTGACCATGTAAAACCCATCCATGTTTGGTGAGCGATGCTACAGGTAGGTTCTTACCTCCTGAAATTAATTCACGAGTAACTATGAGATGCCAATTGTCCTGACCAATTAATATGGTAGGTTTGGACCTCTAATACATCAACTCATCAGCAATAATTCTCGGCTTACCGACTGAGGAGAAAGGTTAAGTGACTTAATTGTTTGTACACTTATCTCTTCTAAGTCGCTCGAGTAAATGCCTTTTATCTTAACGTTTAAGCGATACGAACTGTCGTCGTTAATTCGCTTACCTCCCACGGCTTCGATACGTAATCCCTCTTTACGTCCGCGAGGCGCTAATTTCTGAGCCATACACTCCTCTATGAGTGTCATGGTCGATCCCTCATCCAGAAGAGCTGTTGTCTTGACCTTTCCTCTAGGTCCATACAACTCGACCGGTATAATCTTTAAGTATGCACATGCCAGTGCATTCACTGTACTAACAGTTGTAATCTGAGCATCTGTACCCCCCTCGTCCCCTTGTGGCGAGGTATTTTCATTGGGGTATCGGTGTAGCATTCGATGATGTGACATTCTACATCCTTCTACACCACATTTTTTCGCTTTGCACTCTAACCTCCTATGGTTAGGTGACAAACATTGGAAACATACTTTCGCTTTTTTGACTGCTTCCCATTTCTCGCGAATATTCATGTCCTTAAACTTGTAACAACTCACTATAGAGTGCTTCTTGTTGCATATAACACACTTATGTGTTACCCGACTTACAGGCTTGTCCTGGTTTGTCATAACCACTTATCGGTTGTGCCCTTTATTATTTCGGCGTTCTAGACGCTCGCTCGAATTACTTCGGCGCATATAGCGCTCGCTCACGGCACAGCTGCGTACACCTCCCTTTGCAGTGTGTACAGTTTGCTTCCTGAATTCAGGACGCTTCCTTTTTTCAGGCGCATTTTCATTGCTTAAGGACGTTCCAAATTGTTCACTAAATAAATTTAAAAACTTGGCCATCTTCTGTAACTCTGGCTCCAAAGGATACTGAGCTCGATATTCAAACCATTTAAATTTAATCATAGTTCCGAGTTTCTCCACTATGCGGTTCACTAACTCCGGTGAGTACAAATACTGTGGTTGATTCAACGCTTGTATCGTGGCAACCACGTTCGTAATACGACTTGCAAAAGATCCTATATTCCGGCAATCTTCTGCCAATCTTGGCATACGCTTTACATTCTCGATTTCGGCTAGAATGAGCATCTCAACCCTACCGAATCTTCTTTCGAGAGCGTTCATTATTTCTTCCGGTTCACTCAAAGTAAATAACAGCGACTTTACCGCCTCTTTAGCGGTGCCCTTTAATGCCCTCCTAAGGCGTGCAACATTTTGCACCCCTGAAAATTGGCTTATCGTGTCTTCAAACACCGTTTTGAAAATTATCCATTCACCCGGGTCTCCATCGAACACCGGTAATTCCTGGAGGAAATGAAGCTGGGAAGACTTATCTTTACCCGCTATTTTTATTGCACTCACAATCGCTTCGGTCAATTCTGACACCTCACTCGCGTGTGTTTTCTGTGCATTTCCTTGGTTGCGCTCGATCTCCGCCCCTTTGCGGCGTGATCCTTTACACGCTTCCTTATCAGTAATATCGGGTTGTGCTACATACACTAACCGGCGCGCTCATTATGGTCTGCTGAACCCAACTCCCTACGAAAGGTTCCACCTGAGTATTCCGCTCTTCATCATCCTCACTCGAGTCGATCTCCTCTTCTCGGTTGAGTCGTGCCAACTCCAATTGAGACTTGGCTAAGGCAGCAGCTGCCTGTGCTCGTTCGAGCTCTGAGCGTTCGAATTTAATCCGCGCCTCTAATTCGGCTTTCAGCCTCGCCGATCGCGATGACCTACTACCTCTTTGTGACCCTTTATCACTAGTGTGCCCGATTACTGTCCTTGACGATGCCGCTTCTTCGGTCCTTTGCCTACTTTTTCGACCACCGTTTCACTCCTGGATATAACGGATTGTTGTGCGGTGCTGGCCTGCGTACCACTGGTGTCCGTCCTGTTGCTCGTCGTTGCCATGGACGTCCCTGAGTCCCACGTGCATGTGGACGTGTTGGTGGTGGCTCCACTTGAAGGAGTTGCTCCATTTGACGCAGTAGCTGTGGTCGCTCCAGATGGTTCCGCTTCTTTGGCTTTTCTTGAGAGCCCTGTCCTTGTCCTGCTCCCTTCGCTTCTTCCTGTCTGGTCTTGTGCCTTCTTCATCAAGCAGGAAGGTGATTGTTGGCCTACGGTCCCTAACTGTCCCTACGGTCCCTACAACCCCTTACCTACAACCCTTCTACACCCCAACCTAACACCACTACCCCTCCCCCCCTTATCTCCCAACCCTACAACCCTACTACCACCCTAACAGCCCTATCAGCCCTATCAATCCTGGACGGGGCCTACCGAGGTGAGCCGTCCAGGAATGGAGTCGTGCAGGAATGGAATGGAGGAAAGGTTTAGGAACTGTCCCGCCAAGGAATATGACGAAACAGTCGAGCGGTAGTGCAAGCGCAGTCTCGCTCGAGAGAACTGCTCCACCCGAAGGTGTTGTGCCAGAGCCCGACCGTTTGGCACCGTTAGGTGGTCGGGATGTATGCTGTGCTCGCCGCCCAGTTGCCGGTGACGCCTCGTCCGAGCGCCCTCCTCCGGCCGCGATGCAGTCAGGTGCCCACGCGCACCCTCGCCTGGCAGCAGCAGCGGTGGATGCTTCTTCCTGCACCCTGATGACCCGACAGGAAAATGCCGGACACGGTCGTCCGACAGGAAATGCCGAGCACGCTTGCCCGACAGGAAAAATGCCAAGCCCTGCTTGGCCACGATGAGTGCCTTCACAAGACACCTGCGCCCGGCTGCGATACGTGCCCCATGCGAGCACACGCCCCAGGCCGCAATCCCGGTTTTCTTTCTTCCGGTAGTTCCAGGTCCAGTCCTTCAGCGCTGACGTCCTGGTCTTCTGGCCTTTGGTCCTATTGCTTCAGCTCAAACCTCCGGCTTCCTTCGGTTGCTGATCTTCACTCGGCTCCGAAGGTCTTCTTTTTCCACAACCAGCAGTCCACAGCTGGTTCCTTGATCCGGCTGGCGGGGTTCGGGTGGTCCTTTTAATCCGGCTCCGAAGGTCCAATTGAAAAGGAAACAGGTTCGGAAGGATCACTTCAAACTGGAATCGACGTTCGATTAAGAAACAGAAGGGAGGAATCGAGGCTTCTCTCGATCCGGCCTCCTATAACGCCTACGTTGGGTTCGGGAACAACGTATGTGATCTCCGCAACGGAGTAACACACTAGGGCGATAATCTCTTTCTTTTTCAGCAAGTAGGTTCAGACGGGGATTACGGGTCTTCCGAAGTCGTCCCGGTCCCGACGCCTTAATTCTTCGATGTGGACTGTATAACTTTAGGGATGAATTACTTGGGAATAAAACAGCAATTATCTTCAAACCGTTCCGTGAGAGAGTAATCACTTTCCCTATCACTTCCCTACACTTTTTCTTCTTATTGACTGCTGGTTCTTCACTTTTCCCGAAGGATTTTCTTATTTTTCCGAACTAATTCCCCGAACGAATTGCAATCGTCGTTGTTGTCTCTGCAGGGCATAATGCCGTGCAGGTCTCGGGCCTCGGGGTGTACCCCTTTACCCGGATGTTCCTCACGGCACACTACAGTGTGCCGGTCCTGGGCGCCTTGATGTTAAAGATGTTGTTATAACGACTATTGTCGCAGTCGGTTAATTTATAAGGAAAAGATGGTTATCTGATAATTGTGTTTAAATAACACAATTATTTGTCAAGGTTGGCCTTTCTGCGGCATTGAGGGGTTTACTCAGACTCCCTAATCTATATAGGGAGGAGTTCTCTTGGATAAGGTCGCCCGTCCGGCGGCCTTGCATGCAACGGCGCGAAGCCGTTGAGGTGTTCGTGTGGCCCGTTGTCGGCACGGTCAAACATACCGCGCGCCAGCCGGACCACGAATTCATGAAGGCTCTCTATCTTGAGGTTGGCCGCTATGACGTCATTACGGACGTAGCGACCCGCACCGACTATAGTTCTTAATGACAAATTCAGCTGGGCCTGAAGTCGCCGCTTCTGACGATCGCTCAGGAGTGCATACCAGGCCGGAGCAGCGCATGTTAGCAAGGGTCTTATGTAGGTTTTATAAATGGTTATCTTCGACTTTGTCGGTAACTTGAATGTCAGGACAGGACGGAGCATTGCCCGCGCACATCGAGCTTTGCGTATAGCAGAGTCAACGTGCGCAGTCATACGCAGCATCCTGTCAATCCGACATCCAAGGTAGGTCACGGCCTTCTCATTTGCGATCTCCTGGCCTCTGAGGGTTAGTGGTGGTGGTAGGTTTCTATAGCGGCGAGTGAGTAGAGCGGTCGTCTTGCTAACATTGACGGCCATCCTCCACTCATCCAACCATGGTGGCAGCAGGTCCAGCAGACGTTGCATCCTGGCAGCTGCTATGTGGGCTCTTCTGGATGACGTGAAGTATGCGCTGTCATCCGCAAATAGCGCTAGTTCGACGTCGTCCTCCCATTCTTGCAAATGTCCTGCCAGGGTGGGTATGTCATTAGTGTACGCCGCGTACAGGGCTGGAGATAGACAGCTGCCCTGTGGCACACCAGCTGTTATGGTCTTAATTGCGGACTCGGCGTCCTCTACGCAGACGTAGAACTTCCTGCCTTCCAGGAAAGACGCCACTAGCCGCAATATAGCAGGAGGGATACTTGTTTGAACATCTAACTTGTAGAGTAATCCTGTGTGCCACACCCGGTCGAACGCCTTCTCGATATCGAGAAAGACGCCCAACGATATGCGGCCACGGTTGTGTTCGGCCGCAAGCAGGTGCAGCACTCTGGTCAGCTGTGTTGCTGTTGAGTGACCCCTCCTTAATCCATGTTGCTCCGCCCGAAGTTGGAAGCACGGGCGGAGACGTCTTAACAATAGTCTTTCGCACAGTTTAGCTATATGCGGTAGCAGCGTGATCGGCCTGTAGTTGGCAGCTCTAAGCCTGTCCTTCCCGGGTTTCGGCAAGACGATAACTTTGCCTTTCTTCCAGTCCTCCGGGAAGTGGGATGTCCGCAATATTCCGTTGTAGAGCCGACCTATCTCTACAAGGACTCTATTGGGCAGCTGTCGTAGTGCAGCGTTAGTAATCCCGTCGTGCCCCGGCGCCTTCCTCGGTTGCAGGCGGGTTACTGTCCTCCGCAGTTCAGCGGGGGAGATAAACCACTCTCCTGCAAGCGGTGGCGCGGGCGACGACAGGAGCTCCTGCATGCGGCTCTCTTTCCTTGTATGGAATTCCAGGAACTCCGCACTTGCTGGATTCGGCATAAACTGCTCCTCGACGTGCTCAGCTAGGATATCCGCTCTGCCCTTGGCATCGTAACATTGAATGCCCGCGTTGTTAGTCAGCGGGCAAACAGGTGGTCGTGTTTTCGTTAACTGTCGGTTCAATGTATAGAGCGACGCATGCTGTTCGTCCGCCTTCCATATGCGCCGCTCCCAGGCCTCTCCTCTGTGGGCCTGTATTGCAACCGACAGTTCGTCTGACAGAGTATTGAGTCTCCTTTTTACTCTAGGGCAGCGAGTACGCGCCCAGAGCTTTCTCAGCGCTCTTTTGTGGTTGAGCTACACGCGTAGTCTTAGCGGCAGCTCTTCTTTTCTCCCCGTGAGAGGGACGATCGTAGAGGCCGCGTTGAGGGCCTCCTGGATACACGTGGTTAGTCTGGTTGCAGCGGCCTCTACGTCGTCCGCTGAGTTAATCGGTGTATGGACTGGAGGTCTCTCCTGCAGGTGTTGGTGGTAGAGCCTCCAGTCAATCTTAGTCTTGACGGCTCTGGGCGGTGAAGTCACTGCCTTAGTGCCAAGGGTTATCAGAATCGGGAGGTGCTGCGTATTCAGGTCATACAGCACTTCTACCACTACTGGGTAGTTGACGTTCCTAGTGAGCACGATGTCTAATACATCCGGACGCCTCCTAGGGTCGCTAGGGATGTGCGTCGGTTCCTCGGGACCTAGAACGTCGTAATCATGGTGTTCTGCGTCTTCGTAAAGTTCACGACCCGGCGGGGTGATCACTCTGGACCCCCACGCCGGGTGTTTGGCGTTCAGGTCCCCGGCGATGATGGTGGGTGTTGTACCTTCCATTACCGTCCGGATGTCTGAGGAGTGAAATGGAGTCCCTGGCGGGCGGTATGCTGCAAAGATCTTAAGTTCCTCGCCCGCCGCCTCCATTTTTATGCCGATTGAACGCATCGTCTGGAAGTCTGGCAGCTCCAGCTCCTGGTGGACGATGTCTCTCCTCACCAGGATCGCTGTCCCTCTGTAAGCGACCCCCTGAGGATCGACCTCGTCCCTCCTGTATATGTGATAATTGGGCAGCTTAAGATGCGTTGTAGGTCTTAATTTAGTTTCACCCAGCAAGATCACCTGGATGTCTTGTTGCTGGGTGAGAGTGCGGAGTTCATGGATCCTTTGACGAATCCCGTCCGGGTTCCAGTATAACAGGCGCAGGTTACTATCCTCCATAGTGCCTTGCCAGTAGTGATGCCAGCGCCTTCATGACGGCGGTAACGGGATCTGTCCCGGCCCTAATGTCGGCCAGGACTTGTGTTCCGACTTCGATGGCTATGCCTACCAATCTGTGGATAGCATCAGCCGTCTCGAAGTCGGAAGTTGGTGGTCTGCGTTCTGCACTACGCTTTTGTGAAGGCACTGGTCTCGGGGCATTAGTTTGGGTCTTCCTTTGTACAGAGCGCGCTCTATGTGAGGAGCGGGCTTTGCTCTCCGGTAGGGCCCTTTCTGGCGCTCTACTTGTTGTAGCTGGTGCTGGTGTTTTTGCAGCAACCTGCGCCTGCGAGGCTATCGGTCCTGTGGTTGTAGGGGTAGAGGTCACAGCCTGAGGAGGAGGCTGCTCCATTCTCCTACTCCTGTTCCTCCGCCACTTCCTCCTGGAGGGTTGCCTCTCAGTGGCGTCGTTGGCAGGAGGTCGGAGAGTCGCCCCGATGGTTGTCCTTTAGTCTGTGGGACTAACCGTTTCTGATGGTACTACAGGAGGGGGTGGGGGGGGGGGTTATTGCCTACCCTTCCCTCTGGTGATGGTAGCCCACCCGTCCTCCTGAATGGTGACGGCCTTTGGGCGACTTTGGGGGATCCTCTTTGGGTTCTCCGGCAGTAGCCCAGGTAAGACGATCCCCTGCTTCCTGGTTATCCTCCTCAGGACCGGGCAGCGGCGATCGTTGGCCGTATGGTTCTTGGCGCAATTTGCGCACTTTGGCTCCTCCTCTCTACCCCTTGGGCAAAGGCTGGCAATATGTTCACCGGCACAGCGAACGCATTTCACTGGCCTGAAACAATTGGCGGAAGCATGTCCGAAAGCCTGGCAACGGTGGCATTGTGCCGGTCCGGTCTTCTTCTGCCAGGCTTCGATGACGACTCCTCTCATATAGAGGAGCTCGTCGAGTTGATATAGTTGTTGTAGCCGTTCCAGACTCAGATGCTCCAGCTGTGCATAGTAGAGGCAGCCCGGTCTGCCCCTACGTGGTGGTATGGCCTTCACATAATTGATGGGGAAGCCTTTTGCCCGAATAGCCTCCTCGATCGTTTTTGGGTCGGTGCCCACAGGCAGGCCACGGATGCCCACTTTAGTGGGCTTCTCCTCTGTCGGGGTGTAGCAATACCACGACATGGTTTTGTCCTTTTCGGAAAGCTCGACCATATATCTCTGTACGGTACGGAACTCGTCCGGGCTCTGTGGTGTGAACCTAACTCCCTTCCCGAACGGACGGGCGTTAGGTGGGTGGCCCAACTTCTCGTTCAGGACCTTAAAATGTTTGGTCCACTCTGGGAGGCATTCTGCGACAATCGGCAGATATCTCTTCTCTTTCTCTTTCTCAGTTTTCTGAGGCTGTTCCGCCGATTGCGGTCGTGGTGCTGCTGGGGCCGCAGCCATGTGGGCATAGCTCGTTGACGGCCGCTGTCCATTGTCCTGAGCTAACCCGGACGGGTTGGTGGTTTGAACCGGGGATGATCTACCGGCCGATGCAGCTAGGGTTGCATATGTTGTCGAGCCCCAGCTGTAGGATTCCTCACCTCCTTGCTCGAATTGGATCGAGTCGTGACTATGTCGGTCCGGTGAGATAGGTGGCGGTGATGGCGACTTAGGAGGTGAGGTGTGGACCTTCTTCCTAGTCGTTGCTTGGGGCTCTTCATCTTCTGATGATGTAGGTGAATCCGATGAGTTACCGATGCACTGCCTCTTTTCGTGGAGGGAGGCTTCGGTCTCCGGTGGTGTGTGCCTTCGTGGCGTCTTCTTAGGCCGCTGCTGTTGTGAGGGCAGCGGTTCACGCCCAGTCGTACACTCAGGTACGATGGGGGAGAGTGCAACCCTAGGTGCGGCCTCCTTACCCGCCGACGAAGGTTTCCGGGTCGGTATTTGGGAGTAAGACGAGACTACTCTCGTCATCTCCGGGTTGAATATGTCACGATAGGCGATGGGTCTGTCCAATACGCCTGGTCGATCCGGTGGTTTCCTTGCTCTCGGAGGAGGTTCCCCCTTATCGTTCCCTGACATCCTAACCTACCAGTCAGTGTCAGCGGTAATCTAGTTAAGGCCCTATCTATCTTCCAAACGGTCTGTAGCAGATGTTGATGCGCGACGCGGATGGTGGTAATACTGTTATAGAGACTTTCCACACTATGGGCACTGCCTACCCCTTTTATAATAAAAGGGTTGGGGGAAGTGCAAAGGTGGCACTTTAATGCGCGACTAGGCACAGAATGCACGAAACGCATAAAGTGCCAAGAATCACCTACCGGGCCGGTGACCTCGACGCCTCACGGAATCACGGGACTCAACGATCGGCGGAGTTTGTCGTACTGGCGGTTATTTGCAGCCACTGTATACTGCAAGTAACGCACACCTAGGAGATCCTTGAATTGCAATAAGACCCGTTCACTAAGCTACCCCCAGAGCTATACGCGAAAGTGAGCCGCGCCATTCGCGTGCCTGCGCAACTTAATAACATGAATTTGTACTATTACTCTCTCACGTTTCACTTAATTTCTTTATTCACATAAGTCATACACAAATACAAGTTATCTATTTAGATAGCACAAAATAATATCTACACCATGTTATACATTATTTTTTCGTATCACAAAAATCCTTTAATTTATAAAACAAAATATGCCTATTTTAATCACAAATTCAAAGTCCAAACTTCTTAAATATTTAACACAGAAAGTTAAAACAATGTTTCCCACTTGAATTTATACATATGTTAACTAATACAATAGTTTAATTTACATTTTCTCTATTTATTTCACTATTTAAAACACTTTTAAATTTCTTATACAAAACTATCATTATTTCACTTATACACAGGAATTTTCACATAAAAATAACACAGAATTCACCTTTTTAGCACGTACAATCAACCTGAAATGTTTTACAAGTCATTTTTACATAAATTGCTGAAATTACAAACATTTTAAATTTTTACATATTCGGCCTCCTAAGGGCGTGGCCAGCGTGCTTCCGTGAACTCACACTATTTGAACAACTAACTTTGCACGGCTCTCGGCTATCAGAAAAAATGAAAATCTGAAATACACCAATTTTAACAATATTAGGTAAATAAGTGCTTCTACATAATTTTCGAACTGCAGGAAACTATCTCTGATAGGATTCTTATCAGTTATCATGTTTCTTATCAGATAACAATACAAGTGAATGTTTTCATTAATCAATCATAACAAATAGGCATTTGTTTTCGTACAAACATATCAAACTTATACAAGACAATACTTATGCAATTAATTTCCGTTAATTCTGTTTATGCACAGAGTGATCATCTCGACCGGGGAACCAATCCGATCTCTAACTTCACTTTAATATTCCTTTGAATTTACATCGTTGGAAAGACGATTTCAACCGGGGAACAAATCCGGTAACTTATATCATAAAATTCCCTATATGAATTTATTGAAAGATATTACTTAGAAAACAGTAAACTAGTCCGGCCTGGGAGTCGAACCCAAGACCTTCATATCATTAATTCGACATTTCTTTAAGATTTAACTAAGCATTTTCTTATCAGAACATTTCTATTGGACAATGAGTCTTTGAAAAGTTATTCGTCATCGGTTGACTTGATAAACTGAAATATTCTTATAGGCGCGTCGCCAACAATTATGTATATGTTAATTTATACATATATACACTCATACACACATATATATATATATATATATATATATATATATATATATATATATATATATATATATATATATATACATGCATACATATATATTGAAATAAAATATATACTAAACCAATAAAGCATACAATATAGTATACGAAATAATAATAAACATAATCAATAAAATTAATCAAGTAATTTTAAATAATATGCCTCAAGCTTACGTTTAAATGTATTTATTGAAGGAGCATCATTAAATCTCGTGGAAGGTTATTCCAAAGTGTAATTGAATATACCGTGAAGGAATCCGAGTAGTATGCAGATTTATGCATCGGGATAGTTAGAGTTTTGTTGGTCATCGAACGGGATAAGCTAAAATATGAAAAACGCTCTTTTAGATAAACTGGGGAACAAGGATTGTGAAGAATACCATACAAAGTGGTTAGAAGGTGTGCGTTCCGGCGAAAACGGATGTCGAGCCACTTAAGTCTTGAGCGAAATTGTGATATATGATCCAACTTGCGCAGGCCAAAAATATAGCGTATGCACACATTGAGCAGACGGTCGACCTTGCTAAGTAGCTCCTCAGTTATATCTGGATAGGCAATATCGGCATAATCAAAAATAGGAAGCAACAGAGAGTTGACTAGCGTAACCTTGGCCGTCTGAGGAATAAATTTTTACCAGAGCTTTAATGAATGCATAGTTCCAAAAATACGTCTCCTGACCTCATTAACCTGTAGCACCCAACTTAGATCGTCAGCCAAAATTAAGCCAAGGTTCTTAACCTGCCTAACATATTGTTACGAGCTTGAGGTTCGTGACAATAAAAATTGCCGATAAAATTACCTAAATTAACACTTTAATTTACTTTACACAAATTAAAGTTAAAACACTAATAATTAAACACACTAATTCACTTAATTCCGCTCCGAAGCTTCGCTTGTGTCGCCGAGTTCAACTCTGTGTCGATCGCATCTTGCGCCACCTATTTATTTAAATTAGCAAAATATCCGGAATGTTCAAGTAAACACGCGCAAGGTACCGAGAGTTCGAGTATAGATTTTCTAGAAACTTAGTTCTTCGGGTGGCGCTGTCGGTCGAAAGACTTGTGATGTCATAAACTGCAACGCTCCCCTCGCTCCCGTTCCCGACACTAGATGGCGCTAGTTGTGTCGTCGACTGGAGCGCGTAACACTGCCCCCTCCTAAGACATGCTCGTCCCGAGCATTATCCCATAATAACGCGCCAAGCGATCCACATGGACGATCTTAGGAGTCCCTCTTGCGCCTTTCTGTATCCGGTAGGTCACATCGTTGATCCTAGTCAATCCGGTACGGGCCGTCCCATTTAGCTTGAAGCTTAGGAGATTTCCCTTTGCTGCGGACTGGATTGTGCAACCACACTAATGAACTTTCGTTGAACCCTTTATTGTTCATTTTGCGGTCGTACCGGGTTTTCATTTTCTCAGACATTTGCTGGCCCGATTGTCTGACGTGCTCATAAATGTCATTCATTTTGTTCCGCAAGTCATTTGCATAATCGGTTATACTGCGTGGGGCATCAGGTGGTATCCCGGTGATCAGGTCCGCAGGCAGCCGTAATTCTCTTCCATAGTTTGCGAAAGCTGGTGTCACTGCTGTACTTTCGTGAACAGAACTTCGATATGACAACAAAAACGGTTGTATGTGCTTGTCCCAATCTCGTTGCCGATTGTCTACAACTTTTGCTAGGTACCTCTCCAATGTCTGATTAAATCGTTCCACCATTCCATCAGATTGCGGGTGATAAGAAGTCGTTCTTGTTTTATGAGTACCCATAACTCGGCAAGTTTCCTGGAATATTTGAGACTCAAAATTCCTTCCTTGATCGCTGTGAATCTCTAAAGGTACTCCAAAACGACAGAAGACTTCATGAACTAGTTTATCTGCAACTGTTGAAGCTTCTTGATTTGGAATGGCGAAGACTTCTGGCCACTTAGTGAAGTAATCCATCACAACCATGAAATACTTGTTACCGCTTTCACTCTCCGGAAACGGCCCCGCCACGTCAATGGCTATTCTCTCCCATGGTGCACCCACATTGTACAACTTCAATGCACCTCTACTACGAGTCTGAGGTCCCTTTACAGCCGCACAACTTGTACATTTGCGACACCAGTCCTCGACATCGTTTCGACAGTGGACCCAGTAAAACCGTTCTCGGATCTTCAGTAGAGTTCGTTTAACTCCCAGATGGCCTCCTGAACAATCATTATGGTACAGCTGTAGAACATCCGGTACTTTAGCTTTAGGGACAACCATTTGCAAATGACAGCTGTCTCCCCGAACGTTTTCCCATTTACGACACAGAACTCCATCCTGAAGCAGCAAGCTGTCCCACTGGGCCCAATAGCTTTTAGTGGTCGAACTCATCGCTGAGACGTCACTCCACTTGGGCTTGGGAGCACTGGCCTTTATCCATTCCAGAATCGGCTTGATGTCCGGATCTTCCTGCTGTGCATGTAGTAAGCTGTCCTTCCACTCGTTGCTGAGGTGGTCTGCCCTGAGCATCCTCACGGATACTGCTTCCTTACTCTCTTGCCTAGTACAATGTTTGCAATCTTCAGGACAAGGTCTTCTTGACAATGCATCTGCGTTGCCATGAGATTTCCCGCTGCGATGTTCGATCTCAAAGTCGTATTCCTGCAGTAGTTCAATCCACCTCGCAACTTGTCCTTCTGGGTTTTTAAACTGCAATAGCCATTTTAGTGCAGCATGGTCAGTTCGTAAGTGAAACTTTCGTCCCAGAAGATATTTGCTAAAATGCTGCAACGACTTTACCACAGCGAGCAATTCGCGTCTTGTGACACAATAGTTCCTTTCCGGTTTTGACAACGACTTGCTGAAGTACGCTATCACGACCTCTTGATCACCACTCCGTTGAGACAGCACACCGCCAAGTCCTATATCACTTGCGTCTGTGTCAACTATAAATTCTTTGCTTGCATCAGGGTATCCCAAAATAGGTGTTTTGCACAGACGGTCCTTGAGCTCCTGGAATGCGATATTGCAACTTTCATCCCAGCAGAAATGTCGCTTCTCCTCGGTTAGCTTATGCAGAGGTTTGGCTATATCTGCAAAGTTCTTAACAAAACGTCGGTAATAGGAGCACAAACCCAAAAATGCTCTAACCTGCGTCTTGTCTTTTGGAATCGGCCAATCCTTGACAGCGGCGATTTTCTCCGGATCCGTACGGATACCTTCTTATGACTCTACATACCCTAAAAAGTTAACTTGTCGTTTGAATAGTGAACATTTCTTCGGGCTCAACTTGAGGTTGGCACTCTGAATCTTCATGAGCACGCGTTCTAGGTTCTGAAGGTGTTCCTCAAACGTACGGCCCACGATGATAATGTCATCCAAGTAGACCAGACAGGCATCGCCAATTAGCCCAGTAAGTACAAGCTCCATCAGCCTTTCAAACGTTGCTGGAGCATTGCACAACCCAAACGGCATTACTTTAAATTGCCACAGACCCTTTCCCGTCGAGAACGCAGTTTTCTCCTTGTCCTTAGGGTCAATTTCAACTTGCCAGTAGCCACTTTTTAGATCCAGCGTGCTAAACCACTTTACTCCTGTAAGCATGTCCAGCGTGTCATCAATTCTTTGCAAGGGGTAGCTGTCCTTCTTTGTAACGTCGTTCAGACGGCGGTAGTCAACACAAAACTGCATGCTGCCATCCTTCTTCTTCACCAGCACCACTGGTGAACACCATGGACTAGAGGAAGGTTCAATAACACCATCCTTCACCATTCCTTCAATCATGGTTTCCACTTCCTTTTCACGTGCTACCGGCAATCTTCTTGGCCGCTGACGGATAGGCATTTCTTCTCCTGTGTTTATTTTGTGTTGAACTAAGCCAGTCTTTCCTATGTCAGCATCGTTTGATGAGAATACATCGGCGTACTTGAGTAACAACTTCTTCGCCTTGACCAATTCGTTCGGGGAGAGAACACTGCGACAGTCTTTCAAAAGTGTGGTCACTCTCGTTTCTGCTTCCTTGCTGGGGGTCCCAGTCGATAGATATTGGCACCGACGTAACCAATCCACTTCCTCACAAGTACCAATCAGTGTGCCTTTTTCTATAATCTGTTCCCGGTCGCAAAGGTTCAGCACACGTACTCCTGAGATGTCAGTGGTCCTGACCAAGGTTCGAGCTACTTTCCATGGAAGGTCATTGTTTACCCTTTCCACAAGTACACAACGGTGAGCTTGCCCAGTGTTTCGAGGAAGACTAACCGGAACAATCGTTTCCGATCTAGGCGGAAGAACAATCTTCCTAATGCTGTACACGTTCCCTGGTAACGCACCTTCCATAAAAAGTTCCTCCTGTCCACATTTCAAAACACCTTGCTTAACGTCGATCTCACAACAATTATTCCTCATAAAGTCTAGGCCTAGGATGCAGTCGTCCATTATATCAGCCACGATGACATTATGCAGGTAGGTCACGTCGCCAAGCTTCAACTCCATCTCCTTCTCTCCACGGACGGGTATACGCTGACCGGTGACTGTTACCAAATTAATGCGTTCTCGGTTGTATGCGGAGTCCCCACGGAACTGACTTATAAGTTGGGAACTAACAACCGTACGAGAGGCTCCAGTGTCTATGGTCAGTTTACACGGCATTCCATTGACCTCGCCCTTGATGATTAGACTGTTCCCATCATGGGTTTGTGAGATCGAGATCCTTGGGGCTCTTTTAACATCAGCCAGCACCCGCCCCGCAGTTCTGGCTTTTACTCGTTTCCCTGCTGCTGCTGGGCGGTGCTGTTGGCCGCACTACACTCCTGGGATCGTTCACCTTCCCTTTCTAGGGTTCGCCAAGGGCAGCTGGATCGAAGATGGCCCTTTTCCCCACAGCCATAGCACCTAGGGCTGTATCCTTTGTTGCGGTCGCGAACTGTAGCTGCTGCAACCTCCCTGACGCGATGGGAACGATGATCCTGCCGCACGGCTTCTACCTCCAGTGCATGGGCCAAGGCGTCCTTAAGCGTCTCGTGGTGCCCGAGCCTCACAGCAGCTCTGACTTCCAGGTCGCGGATGCAGTCGATGAATGTCTGCACCAGGTTCCCTTCAATGAGCGCAGGTACAGACTGGTATGCTTTTCGAACCATCTTCTCCACCTCAAGGGCCCACTGCTGCAGGTTTTCGTTGCTGCGTTGCACGCGATCTTTAAGCTACGCGCGAAAGACGTGTTCCAGGTGGGCGTCACCATATCTCGCCTCCAATGCCTCAAGGAGCTGCTCGTAGGTCACTTTCTTACCGAGAGCTTCCAACACGGTTAAGGCTTGGTCGCGCAGGCCTAAGGTGAGTGCAGTCATGGCCTGGCTTTTATTCCAGCCGTTTGCCTCCATGACGGCCTCGAACTGGATTTTGTAGGCCGACCAGGAAGAAGTCCCGTCGAACGGCGGCACTTTGAATCCACGTAGCGAAGGTGTTGTAGCTACTACGGGAGCTGTTGTTCCATCCCCAAGTTTGAGGTCGTCCAGCGTTTTCTTCACGTCAGCCATTACGTTGTCAACCCGATTGTTTACTTGGTCGATTCGGGTTTCGGCCTCCGACAGGCGGTTGTCATGTTGAGCAACCTTATCCTTCACCTCCCGTATCTCTTTTCCGAAGATAGCGTGAAGGTCCTTCATGAGGAGCATCTGCTCTTCCTTGTCGCGTTGGAGTTGCTCTTCTAAACGACGGGCCTGTTCCTCCTGTCGGCGGGCCTGTTCCTCCTGTCCGCCCCGCAGCTGCTCTTCCAATCAGCGGGCTTGTTCCTCCTGTCCGCTCTGCAGCTGCTCTTTCAACTGACGGACCTGTTCCTCCTGTCGGCGAGCCTGCTCCTGCAGCATCACCATCAGAGCACCTAAGTCAGGTGCCACAGACGTAGAAGCTGCTGACGGACCGGCTTCCGTGGCCGGCGGCTGGCCCTCAGACATCTGCGGCGTTGCACCACCAAATCTCCTCTGGTCCGTCTCCTGCTGGCGTTGACTTCGGGTACGGACACCCTCCGTTTCCTCCTTAGGTAAAATCGGCATTATTTTATCCCACTTCTGACACCAATTGTTACGAGCTTGAGGTTCGTGACAATAAAAATTGCCGATAAAATTACCTAAATTAACACTTTAATTTACTTTACACAAATTAAAGTTAAAACACTAATAATTAAACACACTAATTCACTTAATTCCGCTCCGAAGCTTCGCTTGTGTCGCCGAGTTCAACTCTGTGTCGATCGCATCTTGCGCCACCTATTTATTTAAATTAGCAAAATATCCGGAATGTTCAAGTAAACACGCGCAAGGTACCGAGAGTTCGAGTATAGATTTTCTAGAAACTTAGTTCTTCGGGTGGCGCTGTCGGTCGAAAGACTTGTGATGTCATAAACTGCAACGCTCCCCTCGCTCCCGTTCCCGACACTAGATAGCGCTAGTTGTGTCGTCGACTGGAGCGCGTAACAATATTCTAAATCTACACCGTTTAGAGTGACCTTAGGTAGGTATTGATAGTCAAGTCGACATGTAATTTTTCTGCTCCCTATGATTATAACCTGTGTTTTGGCAGGATTTAATATTAACCCATGACATCTTGCCCACTGATGAACTGCAGCAAGATCAGAATTCATTCTGTCAACAGATGAATTTAGGTCATTTAAACTAAAATGCTGATACAGCTGGACATCATTTGCGTACAGGTGATACTTGCTGAAATTTATTACGGAAACAAATGCATTGATAAACACAGAAAAAAGCAACGGAGATAAAACACCGCCTTGAGGAACACCAGCAACAACGTTACACCAATCGGAGAACTTATCATCAACACGTGTGCGTTGCCGGCGTCCCCGAAGATAGGAACTGAACCATTGTAGAACTGACGATGTTAAATTCAGGGATTTCAAAATTGCTAACAGGATGTCATAGTCTACACAGTTAAAGGCGTTACTGAAGTCCAGAAGGACAAGAAGAGTGAGTTGACGATTATCCATCGCGAAGCGGATATCATCAGTTATTTTAATTAAGGCCGTGGAAGTACTGTGCAGAGATCAGAAACCAGACTGATAAGGATTAAAGAGGTTGTGTTTGTTTAGAAATTTTGAGAGTTGGCCATGAACAACCTTTTCAAGAATTTTGGAGAAGAAGGAGAGGATAGATATTGGCCTATAGTGGCTGAAATTAGTAGGAGAACTATTTTTGGGGACAGGAATCAGGAACGCTTCTTTCCACTTGGTAGGGAAGGTACTGGAGGCAAACGAGAAATTTATTAGGTGAGTGATATGGGAAACTTTTTGGTCCAAAATCGGCAAAAACATGTCACGTCTAATATTATCTGGGCCGACAGCTTTGCTGGATATGACGGATGCAATTTTTTTTACTTCATTATCTGTCACTGGTTCAAAACAGAAAGGAGTACAACATGGTAAAGGGAAAGAAGTGATATCTTTAATAGTACCGCTTTTGACTGTTGAGTCCAACGAAACTGGTAAAGAGCAAAAGTGTTTGTTGAGCGCTGTTAAATCAAGGGACTGACTAACATTCTGTTTGCTTTTACTAAAGCCTAGGCTGCGCAAAAACTTCCATAAATTCTGGGTTGTGCAAGTCTTAATAGTATTGTGAATATGTCGGCGTTTGGCATTTCGTATCACCTGGTTGCAGCGATTTCGTGCTTTTTTAAATCTTTCCCAGTTCTCATCACTGGGCGAACGTTTATGTTTTCTTTTAAGGCGGTCCCTACTCGCCATAAGAGATCGAATATATGGCGTTAACCAAGGTGCTGGTGCCCGTTTCATTCTTACTGGTCTTAAAGGCGCTACTTTGTCATAAGCATTTGTTATAATGTTATTGAGTAACTGCAGTTTATTGTCAATATTATTAGTGTTATAAAAGTCTGCCCAATTAGCATTGCGTATCTCATAACTTAATAGCTGGCGATTCATACGGACAAGGTTACGCTGATACATAATTTTGGGAGATGATTTAGTGGATTTAAGAGCATATGATGCGAAAATTAGATCATGATGGGAAAATCCAGGAGCCACGAATTGACCACATAGAGATATACGATCAGGATCAGATGTAAGGATTAAATCCAGTAAAGAGTTAGTGTTATTGACGTGATAGGTAGATTCGAGGTCAAGAATTTTAATATTGCTTGATGTACTTAAGCGTTTAAGCTTATTCGATCTAGCATCATTTCGAATAAGGCAGGTGTTAAAGTCACCCATGAAAATGGAGTGGGAGTAGTTTGGGAGATGCATCTCAATCAGCTGTTCCAATTCATTGAAATAAATTACAGAAGGAGGTGCATAAAATGTTCCTAGTAAGAAAGGTGTGTTGCATACCATTATTTCAATAAGAATGTATTCCAATGATTTAGAGTAAACCTCGGGCGATCTGGAAACGATCGTGTATGGTATGTCTGACCGCAGGTATATGGCAACACCTCCGCCACCCTTGTTTAATCTGTCATTCTTGATGTGATGATAGCCCGGAAGACTAAACAATGTGGATGGTAAGCTAGGTTTAAGAAATGATTCTGATATGAGACAGGCATGAATAAGACTGTTTTCGAAAGTTGCAAGAAGATCTGAAAAGTGAGCTGGAACACTTTGTGCATTAATATGACATATTATATTCAAATTCCTTCGGTTAGGATCAAGGGCATTATTTAATATGTCCCTAAGTTGAGGAACTTCTGGGGAACCCTGACCCAGGGAAAACGATGATGGTGAGGAACTTGTAGAGTTAAAGTAATCAGATTCTATGGAAATATCCATCGCAAATTTAAAATTAAATTTATAAGTTTATTCGTATACTACTAAATAATAATAATAAATAAAAACAGTATACACATATATATTATAAATGTTTAATAAAAAGTAAAAAAATAAATAATAAAAATAAGTGAACTGTTTTGCTATACCGTGGGTTCAGCAAAAATAAAACTGTTATTAGCTTGCCACATCTACTACCAGTTACGACATTACAACCATGTCAGGAGGAAGTACAATTTATTATAATTTGATAAAGAAAAGTGAAAACAGTACAAGTATGCCGATTAAAAAAAATTACTCTAAAGAAAAAACTGTAAATGCGCACTTTTAAATTCTTACGGTGGTAACCCTGCGTATATGATGATCACATTACCATAGTAAAAACAGAATTTCTGATCTGTCTTTACTATGACATTTTAATTATTTGACATTGTCATTTCATATTGACTTTGGGTATGTTTCGAAATACAACGCAGTGTACTGTCCAATGCAAATGACGTATCATTTGACACTTTATTATACTAGCGTGCCGCCGCCATATTGTGTCGGATATCCGGCCATAACAAAACAATTTTTAATTGTGTGTTTACCGAATGAAGCATGCCAGAATTTGTTTCTATTTATTCAAATACAAACAATTATAGAATAATTGATGGTATATCCATTAGGAGGATATAATGATATTTGGAGAACAAAATGACAAAATAATCGCCAACACTTTTCCAAATGGCGCAAAAGTATGACGTCATGTACTGTCCAATGTTTTGGAACGAATCGACAGTATAGCGGCGATTCATGACATCATTTGCATTGGACAGTACACTGTGTTGTATTTCGGAACATACCCTTTACAAACCATAACAAACAAAACATACAACCAATGCACAAACAAAAATAAAAACATTGAAGGTTGCAAAAAGTTTCATTTCAATGTTCTATGAGGTTTGTTTCAAGTTAAATTATATTCAAGTTTAATTATAAAGCAGGTAGTTTGGGGTAATAAGTCCTACAACTAGCAATGATAAAAGTTGTTCGTATTTATAAGTAATGATACATAATATAATTATGCCCTACAAACAAAAGAAATGAATAATTGCATAAACTCCAATAGCGGTAAGTTAAATATCATTTTAAGTAAAATATGCAATTAACTACAGTAGTGAGATTCTTAATAATAGAGAAAAAGAAAAATTTAATATATAAAGAGACTAATTTTACAACTTTTTTCCAGGTTTAGACCGTTGTTTGGAGACCACAGCTTTGGAAGTTTCTGAATTACTCACAGGATATTCAGCCAGTTGGTCTAGAGAAACAAGACGTACCTTGCTTCCATTACAGAGATTTAGATATATGTTACCATCTTGTGTCCAACACCTGTGCATACCATGTAGGCGTCGAGCTTCTTTGAAAACTTCTCTTCTATGAGGAGTAAGAAATTCAGCAATAGAAATATTACTTCCTTTCAAAGATAGCTTAGCACGCCAGATTTCTTGACGAACGGTATAATCTGTAAACTTTACCAGCAGTGCACGAGGATTTGCTGTTGTGTTTTTTCCCAAACGATAACATGAATGAATCTGAGTTGATCTAAATGTATGTATTTTTAATTTTGATGTCACCAGATTTACAACAGTGTCAATGCAGTTTTCTGTATCAGACTCTTCAATGCCTTGAATTAAAAGAAATTTACGCCTGCTCCTGTTGTCAATGTCATCAGTCAATAGTGTAAGGGACTGAACTTGCTTTTTTAAGATCTCCAGCGCATCTACAACAAATTAGTCAAGTTATACGACTTAAAACGATCCCAACTTTATGAGGCTAAAATAAAAATGAGAAGTCATTTATTGACTTGGGACTATGAGAAATCAGAAGAAATATTGGTGACCCTTAAATAGGTGTTAAAACGGTAGTGGACAGCACTGACGCACGACCTTTCGTCCGATCCCAAGAATTTAATCGTAGGGCTACCTAACCACTCAGCTTATCCCCAATTGCAATCTCTCACCCTTTTACTTATAATTTTTAGAGAATTATGTAACAGGCATCCTAGCATACGCTAACACACACACACACACACACACACACACACACACACACACACACACACACACGCACACACACACACATACACACACACACACACTCATACACATTCACCTTCAAGTACATGCGCGCCCCTTTTAATTAGAATCTGTTTATGTCCGTAATTTTTCATAAATTTTTTAAGTCATTTTTGCTTTGCTGCGCACAATTGTTTTACGTAATTTCGACAAATAGCCACTTTGATCAATTGTCAAATCTTTTGCTTGACCCCCACGAGACAGGCCATGCCTAGTGTGGGAGTCACAGAACTTATTGTATTTTGGCTACGTGTTTTCTGGTTAATAAATAAATTTATTATTATTATTATTTATTATATGTCACACCTATGCCGGTGGTTTTTGGGAGCACTTAGCTGAAGTTGTTGACGAGTATTTTTACTTGGGACAAATAGTCCGATGGGTAGGTAAGTTCAACTTCGACCGACAGGTCAATCGACGGATTCAACTCGGCTGGGCAGCGTTCGTGAAATTACAACACATCTTCTCGTCAGGAATACCTCAAAACTAGATTGTACAACCAGTCCGTGTTGCCAGTGATGACCTATGGATCTGAGACGAGGTCTTTCACTGCTGGCCGTTGAGGAAGCTCGAGCTCGCTCAGCGAGCTATGAAGAGGACTATGCTCAAGGGTTCAAACCTAGGAATGAGGATTTCTGCAGCAGAACCAGAGTGACCGACATCGACCAATGCATTAGTACGCTGAAGTGGAAATTGACCGGCCATATAGCTCGAAGAACCCAATACCGATGGGGGAAAAAGGTTCCCCCACTAGATGGAGTCAAAACCTGGTAAGACATGCAGGAAGTTGATGGATTCAGGTAGCTCAGGACCGTGCTTTGTGGCATTCCTTGGGGGAAGCCTATTTTAAGCAGTGGACTTGTGAAATGATGATGAATAATAGTGGCGTTAAATTAATATGATACATAAATAGAATGGACGTTACGGGTAGAGTCCATCTATCCATAGAGTCCTTTCTATTTATTTAGGTATAGGTAGGGTATAGAATTTTTATCGATATAATTTGATACACTGTCTTATCCCTATTATTAGTTTCGTTTCGTGGACGTGCACTTCTGCTGTCAAATATGAAAAATGGCGGAAATCAAATCGCTTCATCATGTCACGGTTTATAGCCAGCCCAGTGTACTTGTATATAATAGAGGTCAGTGTCAGAGCCAAACAAAAGTTCCCTATATAAAAAAAGTACTCCGTGAACAAAAGTAACAAATGATTTGAGTGACGTTTTTAGTTTTTAAACTAACGTTGACATTTTCGCTTTGTGGCCTGTATAAAACATTGATAATCGATTGTGAAATCGATTTATTAATTTACTCAGTCAATTTATTTTTACGACTATTTTGAAACGTTAAGGTGTCACGAGGGAACCATTGTTTATATAAGAAGTTTCTTAAACTTACCTAAAGAAGAAAATACTGAATCACTTTTTATTGTCTTTTCTATTTTTGTATTAAAATCGATTAACTAACCTATTTCATCTGGCAGCATTGTTTAAAAATAACGGAAGTCAGTATTATTCTTATTAAATATTTAATTTCTTTTGCCATGATAAAACTGCTTAATATTTCATTATTAACTACAAAAAATTTTAAAAAATATTGATAAATATTTCACTTGCGTAACGTTAGGCCCAAATTCGTCCGTCTCCTTTGGAATACTACAAAGATCAAGCTTAACTTTGGTTTAATTTAATCAAGTGACAAAAAAATCTTTTCACCTATATTCTACAATATAAGATTAAAATATGTAGCACATCGATTTGTCGCCTAAACTCGTTGGCGTTCAAAGGGTAAGCTCGACGCCTCGGCAGTCTTGATGGTTCGGACTTGTCCATTCTTTGGCTACGCGTAGACAGCTACGACCATCCGCCCGTCTACGGATGCCCCTATAGTGGTAATGCCGAAACAGACCAACTCATCGACCACGTCCAAATAACCACATATTCCTTGGTACAGCAGATCCCATCCGCAGAGATCGTGATTCTTGGCGATTATAATGGCCACCACGCCGAATGACCCGGTTCACGTTTAACCGATCATGCGGAGAGATCTGTTTACTACTACCCTAGCATATAGTATTAGGTCTTACACAGCTAGTTACTTCGCTTACGCGGATTCCAGATGTGGATGATCATGCACCTTCCCTGTTGGACCTTCTGCTGACCCTCTCATCCGGACGGATATTAGGAATCCGTCGATGCGCCTTTAGGCTCGACGGACGATTGCCTTGTCCGGAGTGTGGTGCCAGTTACATTAACGCCGCGGTTGCATTCTGTAGGCTGTCACCGTGTTTGGCACTATAGGTCGGTCGATTGGGATGGGATGCGGTTTTTTTTGCTTACCTACCTGGGGTAGATACCTCTCATCCGGACAGATATCAATGATGAAATGATGGATGATCTTTATATTGAGGGAGCAGAGAGAAAAACGGGTAATACAAATTAATAAAAATCCTTAGTTTCACTAAGTCATAGACTAAATAAATTTTTTGACAATGTTTTGTTTCGCTACTGGCAATCAATAGAGGTGTCTATGGAATGGAAAAACGGCAACAACCTTGTAAAAGACAGGTGAGAATCATGGAGATACATATACTTCGTACAAACTGGAACCCGCCCTCTCGAATTACATAACGAATACAAGAAAATGACCTTGAAATTTTTCTTTACCCCTCAGTCTCTTTTGCCTTGCATGGTGTTTTGTACTTACGAATGAAATATAATTATTACACCCTGGATGTCAATCACTTTTGCATCAGCGCACGATACATTTAATAACCATTTTACTAGTTTTGCGTCTGGATTTTTCCAAAACTCAAAAAACAAACTTGCGAAATGGAACATAAACATCCGCCATTTGCAGTAAAAATTACTTGACAAGTAGATTTTCGGTTACTACATAACGGTTTATGAGAATAAACCTAAAATAGGGGAAATGTGTAGGAGGCTAGGCAAATAGTTCATCGTAAATCTTTATTAAGTGTTTAAAAGAAAAAGCACTTGCGTATAAATCTTTTTTTTTTTTTAAGTTTTTTATCATTTTTTTACTTATAATACTTGCCGTATAGACAAACTTCTGAAATTCCTAATGTTTGTCAATGGGGTAATATCAGACGTCACGCTGGCTATCCTGTAGGGAAAACACGGGCTACTTACAGTAATTTGATTATTCTTAATGTTGAAATTAGAAGTGTAGCTTCCAGTTTGTCTATACTTTCATGGTGAGAATAATACAGCTATCTTATATTGTACCGTGTAATATGCTGATATGTATTAAGAGTTCAGCTATAAGGATTTTGTTATTACTTTAGGACTCTCTCTATGCTAGTAATCTCTGAGAAAGAAACAAACCTTTTCATTTTCCTAACAAATTAACTTCCCCGCTATGAAATCTGTCAAATATTACACCTTATTAAGGGGCTATAGTAACTCAGCTCAAATTCTAATTTCGCCCTTACTTCCCGGCGCGTCGTATGCTATGTACCATCATGTTTGTAATCACTAATACTGTAAGTAGATAGATCGTTATAATACATAATTATTTCATTAGGTTTATCATATTTATGCCTGTTTCTTTACGCCAATCCAGTCGCTTCTTATTTTTATTACGGTTATTTCCCATTTTAATTTTACGTCGTCCTGTTGCGTAATGTGTATTTTGATCGTAAGTAACACAGCTTTCCTGTTCAAAGGCCGAAGCGAGACTAATCGGGCGGCAGAAAACAGGCTTCAAGACGCCGATAGTTTAGGTAATTTCTTTGTACGGTGAAAATAATGGTTAAAAAAAACATAAGCCCTGCTTTATAGTTAATTCAGTTAGTAGGTATGCAGTCTCATGATCTAATTTAAAGTATTTTATGAATACCAGCGGTTTATTGTTCAGTTTGAAGGTAACTGGATTATCCTATCGGGAAAATTTTACGAAATCGTGTATTCGTCTAAGACAGTACTTAACATTAATCCTCAATTTTACCATATATTTATTTCAAAATTAATGCTGCAATATTTTCGGCATAACGGATGATCTTGCTAAGCCATTTGAGGTAGTATTTTTAATATTTCCCCTTAAGGCCGAATACGACGCGATTGACCTTGCTCGTTTCGGAGCAAACCACGCGCCGTCTATCGAACATTACGTGTGTTACCCGTACGCTTTGTTTATATAGACATGTATAATATAATCAAAGCCGTACGGGCTTTGATTATATTATATTAGACTGAGCTAGCTCAGTATGCAGAGTAATGAACAACACAGAGAGCATTGCTTACTTCTTAAATAAATCTTTCTTATTTATAATATATTAGTTCCTATAGGTTATAAATTCTGTACTTTATTCGTTATAAAATATTGTTCGAAAAGTTATTGAATTGATATCGATTTTTTTTTTCATAATTGGTGCATCGTACGTAAAGAACTTCATATGACTGAAAATGTTTGTTCTTGTGAGTCTTACAAGATGCCGTAATGCAAATTGCATAAATAATAAAGAAAAAAAACTATCAAGTCGGTGATTGCCCCATAGTGGGGATAGGTACTGTGTATATAAATTCTCACAAGACTACTCCGACTGGTCACATCCGAAGTATTTCGATTTTTCTTATTTATGTACTTACCCCATGCTTTCGGACAATACATTAACTATGACATTATTTGTGGTCTCTGTGCTTGCACTACTCTGTACACTCTTTTCCAACTCGGTCTTGATATTTACATTTTTAGTGATCAGTTTGGCTAATGTAAATGAGTAAAAATGCACCCTATTAGGCAGCCTCAAACAAAAAATTACCTTACAAAAAATATAAGTAACCTCAAAATACAACATTCGAGCAGCGTTCATGCGATAAACTCTCTTTATTTTATCACTTAGGTAACATTTATTTCTTTTCCTACCCATATTCACATTTATAGTCACTTAAACGCGTATAAAACACTAAATTAACGATTTTCGCTACAGACACAATGACTGATGTCACCTTACGTCTCACACGTCGAAGCGCCTGGTAATTTATTACGGCAAATTTTTATCTGGCAATATACGATATTATTATTAGATGTCTTTAATTAAAGTGAATTATGTTAATAAATAATATTTTGTATCGAAAATAAAGACGGCAGGCACCTTCGGAATCACAATACAAACATTTTTACGTAAAATAATTTTTCCTAAATTAAAATTCACAGAGTTTTGGAAGAACAATCATTTTTAAATATCATTTCTTAACATTTTTTTATTTGTTGGTATATTCATTTATTTTAAAATTTTAAAACTGCGAGCACCTTGTGAAGGAACCGAACAAACCTACAAAAAATGTTTTAACGCTTAGAATTACTTCAGGTCAAAGTTGTAGTGAAGAGAAATACATTAAATTTCGCCATTTTTCTTCGTATTTGGCCTTACGTGACGCCGCCCTGGTGGTAGGAACCCGCCCCGGCTTTGCCTGGATAAAGGAAGTATTTATGTGGCGTTATATAAAATTAATATAATCAAAGACATTTTATATATAACATTTATAAAAATGTTTCCAAAAAAAAAACAGTTTTTCGCATAAAATATAACCTATATCCTTCCTGCGCTGGCCCCGGCTCATCTATTCGTAATGTTTCATCACGAAGACGATGATTAGCTCGGACAGATTGACACAAAAAGTTTAAAAATTGTTATTTATATCTTAATAGCATACAAATAACGCCTGAGCTTAATATAAGTCAGTCATTTCAATATTACCGACAGACGATAGTTGTATGTATTTGTATAGATATTCGAGGAATCTAGTACACAGCAGTGTGGCTGCCGTAAGTTTCGCGTTGCATGTATCGCTTCGTGTCGAACGGAAACCAAAGCCGCGTTTATTGTTGCTCAAACGCTGCTATAAAGCAGCGGTAATTATAATTAGTCAAATAGTCTAAAGTTTATATCTCCGCGATCAGAGGTCCAGTGTCCGATTTTAATAATTTAATAACATGTTTAATGAGACGTCTTTGTAATACTATCACATGTTTTCCACATTTTGAAACATTTTCCATGTATCTAGAAAAAAATATCTCGAAAAGAAATAATGGTATCATCTAAAAAACAATTTCATTTGACACTTAATTAAAAATGAACAACTGACCAGGTTTTCATTTCATCGGTTATCTAAGGGGCACGACAGTGCCCCCGCCAAGTCGAGCAAAAAAGCGACACGGCCGTACCATACTTTTCTCGAAGCAATTCAGGCCATATTAGACCCCCTATAACTTCGTAGTGGATAAAGCTAGAAGCCTGAATTTTCAGTAACCGAGTAGACATTGTATAAACGTGATATATTTCATTCAATTTGAACAAGTATTTTAAGAAGTATAACTAGTCAAAGTTTCTTAATTTTGTCACTCACTGACTGACCGATCATCAAAACTCTAAGGCACTTCTAGCAGGCAGAGAGGTTTTTTTTTGTTACAAGTGTTATGTTTTTGATGGCGTGTAGTTTTTTAAACAAAAAATTGAACTTAATATATATATATATATATATATATATATATATATATATATATATATATATATTATATTCTATATTCTATTTCATTGGTTTTTAATATTTGCAAACTTTAACGTGTGTACCAAACCAAAGACGAAAGCCAAGAGATTACAAACGAGCTTATATATATATATATATATATATATATATATATATATATATATATATAAGCTCGTTTGTAATCTCTTGGCTTTCGTCTTTGGTTTGGTACACACGTTAAAGTTTGCAAATATTAAAAACCAATGAAAATACAATTATTGACTACAACTATTGACTGACAAAAGAAACAAATTGAATGTTGTAATGTGATTTAATCACACTTGAAAACAATATGGTAATTCCAGAAGCAACACATCCAGCTTCCAACCATTATAGTTACAAAACTTACAAAAGATACCTTACTCACATTTTGTAGTGTAGGTACATGTATAGTGGGAGAACATATTATTCTGACCTGAATAAGCAAACCAGATGCAGTTCTGTAAAGGTTCACCTAGGGTGGGTGTAGGAAGGTCTCGGTAAGTGAAAGTATAATTCAAGACTAAAAAATGGTATATCCAACATACATTAAAATATAGTAGAGTTAAATGTATGTATATACTTTTTCAATCGGTTAATTAGAAAATATTTAAAAATTCTTAAGATTTGAATTTGTTTTAAAAAAATTAAAAAGGGTTTTACTTATTTTAGAAACTATTCTGTTTCATTAATATGACTGACAGACATAACAATGAAACAGAATAGTTTATTTATTTATTTAAGATTAACAATTATGTATGGACCATAGTAGAAAAATTTAAAATTATTTATTTATACCTGTAAAGCTGAAAATTAATAACACTGACCATTTTCTTATTAATTAATCCACTTCGAAAACTGTATAAAAAACCTTAACAAAGAACTGATGAATCCTTCTTTACAGGACTGCATCTGCCTTGGAAATCCCTTGTTAACCTTAAATACAAACTATATACAATTTAAAACAAAAAATGCATCTCATAACAGCATATACATGTGTATCTGAGGTAATTTAAAAACCCTAAATTTCCATACCAATGTCTCCATGACCAGCTGTTCTCAGTTTCATTACAAAAATAACTAATACAATTTCTATCACAATACATCGGTTTTCATTCATTTATTTCTAGAATAATGTGTTACACATATTTTAATATATAAATGGCCTACAATCTACTTTCATTTCGATTAATGTGAATGTAAGAAAAATCTCCGACTTAACAAATATCTTATGTGGCAACACTGCAAACGTTTTTGGCATCTTAGTGCATCATACAAAATGCAAGCGCTTTAAAAGATACAAAACAAGATTTATACTAAAATAGTACTTTTAGTAAGCCTCTGTATTTCCCTGTTTAGATATTTTTTATTTATTTTTATACCCTTTACCGCATACGGTGCCGAATTCGTTACACTAACTTTAATTCGTTGCAGAGGACTAGTGATGGAGGTACCATACATAGGTATGTAGTAGTGTTCGGCACTGTTAGTCCGCACGATCTAAGCTTTAAGACACCAACAGAGGTAATTTATATTGTACTGCTTTGTTTACCATACTAAGTCGGTAAAACAGTCGAGTCCGCCATTTTGCAGCGATTTATGTAAAGGAAAAATAAAATAATGAAGTTTGCTTAGTTCTAGACGTAAAAAAAAAGATCCCCATCAGATTGCTCGAGAAACACAGCATAAATGAAAATATGTAATGAGGATCAGTAAAGTTAGAGAAAATTCAATAAAACTAGTATCCACGTTATTCTTTATAACATAAGAATTATATATCTTTTTGAATTAGCCAAATCGGACCATTACTTACGAAGATATTAAGTAATAAACATAGGCCGTTCCTGTCGCTAAAAGTCAATGCACGGAGGTCCGCGTGACGTCACTGTGACGGAACCGAACGCATCATAGTGTGCGTCCACAGTGAATGCGCGGCGACTTGAGCCTGTTGCGGGCGCGACGGCGGGCGCGTGCCGTGGCCACAGTGACGAGCGAGCTGTTGGAGTGCTTAGACGTATTACAGGTGTTGTAAACCATGGACGAGGATTTAGTATTTCTACTAGACAGTCCGATCCTGAGATGGGAAATTTTGAACATTAGAGAGGGTGTGCACGAAATAAATAAAAACCGACGAATAAATGGTGAATTTTTTAATTTGTATGAGGAATTGAGATTGTACCCTAGAAAATTCTTTGAGTATACTCGAATGTCCGTGTCAACCTTTGATTACGTCCTGAGTAAAATATCACCTAAAATTACTAGAGAAGATACAAATTTTCGCAAAAGCATTAGTCCAGAGGAGAAATTGTTCATAACTCTGAGGTAAGAATAAAACAATATTTTATTAAAATTAACATTTATTATTTATTAAGTATAAAGTTGTCATAATGAAATTAATAATTACTATGGTTGTAGTTTCCACTAGAATATTCTCCATAGTTATCCTCATATCTCGGATGATGAGAAAACTGTATCCTCTCTGCTTCGTCTATTATAACTTGGGTAATTTTATTTTATTTGGGTAATTTTTTCACCGTTTAATTTCACTCCTTTCACTGATAGTGATGTTAAAAAGAACATTTTGTCCATCTCGTCCAATGCCGTGGGTGACGACAATGTTAGTCGTAACATGATCATACCTATCCTAGAACTTGTTACTCCTATCCTCACCCGTATCTTGAATAAATCCATCTCCTCTTCAAAATTTCCTGATGTTTGGAAAAGTGCACTTGTAACGCCTCTCCCTAAAAAAGCCCATGCTTTGCATTTTTCCGACTTTCGTCCTATCTCAATTCTCCCGTTTTTATCCAAACTCCTGGAGAAACTAGTTTTCTTTCAGTTAAATCTCTACCTAAATAGAAATTGTATCCTGGATCCTCTCCAATCTGGTTTCCGATCGGGTCATAGTACGACAACAGCGTTGGTTAAAGTTACCGATGACATTCGACGAGGTATGGATAACAAACAGCTCACTGTGTTGGTATTGCTTGATTTTAGCAATGCGTTTAACACTGTTGATTTTGACATCTTATTGAGTGTGTTACGTTCTATTAACATATCTCCTCCGGTGATTGGCTGGTTTCATAGTTATCTTTATGGCCGACGGCAGCGTGTTCGCATCGAGGATGAGTTCTCATCTTGGTGCGAATTACGGGCTGGCGTGCCTCAAGGTGGTGTGCTGTCTCCTTTACTTTTTGCTATATTCATTAATTCTATCTCTCAAAATATTGCTTCTCTCTATCACATGTCGTCTATATCATCGTCTGCATGATCTCCAAATCTACACTCAGTCAAATTTGTTAAATCTGCCTTCTGCTGTTGCCACCATCAACAATGACTTAGCGGCGATAAACCAGTGGAGTCAGCGTTATGGTCTAAAAATTAATCCGTTCAAGTCCCAGGCTATAGTTATTGGTGGTGGAGGGATGGTCTCCAGAGTTGACTGGAACAACCTACCCTCGGTGACATTAAATGACGTTGTCATACCCTACAGTAAATCTGTAAAAAATCTGGGGATATATCTAGATTCTACCTTGTCGTGGTCGCAGCAGTTAAAACAAGTGAGCAAAAAGGTGTTTGCTACTATGGGTTCACTTCGTCGTTTACGTTCTTTTCTCCCCATTCCCACCAAGATTATGTTAGCACAATCCTTACTTCTCTCTATTCTCGATTATGCGGACGCAAGTTACCTCGATTTAACTGAAGACCAACTGAACAAACTTGAGCGAATTCAAAATATTGCAATTAGGTTCATATTTGGTTTGCGCAAATATGATCATGTATCCGAATATCGTTTACAGCTCAAGTGGTTACCCATTCGCTTTCGCCGGAATTTGCAAACTGTATCTCTTCTGTACTGTGTGTTGTTCAATCCTTTGACTCCAAGCTACTTGAATGAAAACTTTAAGTTTCTTGGTCATGATCGACCTGATAGAGTTCTTCGGTCAGCCGGCGAACTAATTCTAGAACCATGTTCATTTCGAACAAAATTTATGAGATATTCTTTTACGAGCCATGCCATAAGGTTATGGAATGAACTTCCACTCCAAATTCAACGAGCACAAACTTTGGAAAGTTTCAAAAGTGACGTCAAGAAGCATTACCTAACACTTTGTGGTTATTGATAACCAATTCTAGCAACAGATTTATATTTATTTATTTATTATCTATGTATACATATGTATGTGTATATATTTATATATATAAACCTATTTATTAATACGTATGTTTATTTTATTATTATTATTTTTTATGTATTATTGTGGTATTTTAACAATATATAGTTTAGTTTATTTAGATATTAGAATGTAAGTGTAACATAAAACGCACCACCTCCTACTGTTCTTAATTCCAGTTTCTCCTTAGCCCAAAGGTTGTCTGGAAGAGATCGCTCTTTAGCGATAAGACCGCCTTATTGTACATACGTATATATTAAGTTTCCTCTGTAATGTATTTATTCGTTGTATATGTGTGGTGTACAATAAAGTATATATAAATATATAAATAAATAATTTTATTTCGAATGCGTAACTTTTGTAATTCATTAAATTGTTTCATTTGTGGCAGGAGACTCATAAAGAAATGATAATCGCCACATTTCTCCAATTGGTTACTATTTGACGCCATTTTTTGTTCAATTAGCGAAATTTTTTTTCTTTCACATTCTATAAGATCATCTCTATAATCCGAGGCTGTTTTGCGCTTTGACGTGTTTGTGCGACTGCTGCAGGATGAAACACCTGGACTCATTACGTCAGTGTTTTCTTGCTCGGCATGATTTGACTCGTTGAGGGATTCCGAATCACTGTCCTGAAGATTTCCTGTCATCACTTCTGGTGTAATGTCATCGTTTATAAACTGCATTAGTTGAAAGTATGGCCACGTACTCTCTATTTCCTCGCCACCGTCACCAGAGCGTGGCTTAGGGATTTTCTTTTTTTCTTTTCGAAACTGATCGCGCAGATTCCTCCACTTCTTACGCAATTGTTTTTCTGTAACAATAACATTATATTTTTATGTGTTTTGTTTCAGGTTTTTGTCAACAGGAACTGCATTTAGAGCACTGGCTTACAGTTTTCGTATGGGGAAAAGCACTATTGCATCCGTCGTTCACGAAACATGCCGTGTTTTATGGACCGAGTTAGTTTCTATTCACATGCCGATACCAACGGAACAACATCTGAAAACTATTGCAGACGACTTTGAAGCCATCTGGAATTTTCCGAACTGTATAGGAGCAATTGATGGCAAACATTGCGAAATAAAAAAACCACCTAAGTCTGGTTCGGCACATTGGTGCTATAAAAAAAGAAATAGTGTTGTAATGCAAGCTGTGGCTGATGCAAAAAGGAAATTTGTGACAATCGAAGTAGGCGGTCGAGGCAAGCAAAGTGATGGTGGTACTTTTATTGCATCAACGCTGTATAAGCTTATAGAAAAAAATAAATACAAAATTCCTATGCCAAAGAGACTTCCGAATTCTGATGTCATTGTGCCCTACGTCCTAGTGGGTGATGAAGCATATCCGTTAATGCATTATTTAATGCGCCCTTATCCTGAGCGAGTACTCAATAATGAAAGAAAATGTTTTAACATTAGATTATCTGCCGCTAGACAAACAATCGAATGCGCATTTGGTATTTTAACATCTAAATGGAGAATACTACTGAAACCTATCGAAACAAACAGAAAAAATGCCTTGTCTATTATAAAAGCTGCGTGTATACTGCATAATGTCATAATGGATTTAAACGGCGATCTCGATCTGGATGTCCAACGTGTGCTATCTAACCCGCCAATATATGAAAATCGTCACAGAAGCCTTGGAGTAAATAATAACCCATCGCGAAGAGCAAAAAATGTTCGTATAAAATTCACAAACTATTTCTGGGAACAATATCAAAGATTGTAATTTGAGTGCATTATTTAATAAAGTAAAATAATATAATTATTAAACTTACCTTCGCTTTCAGGAAATTGTTCTTTTATTTCACTCCATAATTTTCTTGTTATTGTGCGATTACAGTGGTGGGGATGTTTACTTTGCCATAAAGCTGGTTTGGATTGAATCGCACATATAAACACTTCAGTATTTATCGCCATTTTAACAAAAATAATAAAGACGCGCTTACGTCGAGCGGTAAGACCGAACTGGTTTGATACTCCCGCACCCGCGCATTGGATCGCTTGCTGACTAGGCCTGTAGTGTGGCCAAAACGCGCGGATAGGAACGTTTGAAACTACGCACCCTATCTCGCTCATGCCCGTCGCACTAGGCGTCCGCCTTAGTCACTACACTATGGACGCAAACAGCGGTTTCATATGTTTGATAATTCGCGCCCGTCGTCGCAACCGCGCTAGGCTCGCACTGTGGACGAGGGCATAGTAGTTCATACATGTATTCTGTGGTAGTTCACGATTCGACGGAGCGCGGAGACGCGGTTGGGCACTATATTTGGCAATTTATTTAAATAAAGTGTTGTTACAGTGTAATTTTGTGATTGTTTAAGTATTAAAGATACATAATATGAGTGCTAATAAAGTAGAAGCTGGTTTTGTGCAAGCTCAATCAGATAACCTTCCAAAAGTGGATTCTTTCATGGTATTTGATTATCTAAGTAATCATTCTAAGTTCACCAGCGCTGAAGTCCGTGGTTGGAAACTACAAAGGTAAGGGTGCTGCTTATTTATCTACGTTCGTATTCCTAAAGATTAGGTACTTTCTATCTAATCTTTAGGAATAAGCTGTATAGGTAAATAAATGAAAGAATGAATGTTGTAAAGTATAGTTACGGGCAAAGATGTATAAACATCTTAGGTTACAGGGACGTATTCATAACTTATGAATAGTGTATATAGTATCTTGATAAAAGGAATGTTGTTTTCGTTCATTCATATGTAGATCATTTTGCAGATGATTTTTAACTTACTTGCACTTTATTTATTGCATGGTTCCCTACACTTGCTGATCTATGACAGAAACCTTAATATTGATTGTAAATGGCAGATTTTTTTCCATCTTGCTCATTGTTACAAATCATTCGTTCAGTATGTATTTAAGTAGGATGACTTGTTTTGTATAAAAAATATATTACTAGCGAACGCCCGTGACTTCGCCCGCATAGACTACTATTTATTTATCGTAGAGGAACCGTGTATTTTTCCGAGATAAAGCACTTTTTATACCAGAAAAAATGCACGGTTCCTGTAAAATTTCATCCATATCTGTTCAGCAGTTTTTGCTTGAAAGAGGAACAAAGATACATTCATCCTCACAAACTTTCACATTTATAATATTAGTCGGAAGTAAAATATAGTAGTAGGATAGAATTTTGTTATTTGTATATATTTTTTAATTCGTTTTATTTATTTATTACAGATCGGCACGTGAAACCTATGGAGATGATGCTGTAGGATTTGTTCAAGTCCAGAGGTCGGGACGTGTTTGTACGGTAAAAGCAAAAATAACGCCTGAACATAGAATAAAAATTAAAGCGTATAGCTGTACATTTACATGTGATGAAAAAGAGGAAACGGTTTTGAACGTGGACTGTCATGACTGTGCTGCTCAAAAGGGAGGTTGCAAACATAGCGTAGCGTTTTTGATGTGGCTTCATAGACGCAGCGAGGAGCCATCTCCTACTGAAAAAAAATGTTACTGGGCCAAACCAAAGCTGGCTACCATAGGTACTAAATTTATAAAAGCTAAAGATATGGGTCCCAGTTCAGTTACTACTGAAGATAAAAATACTGATAACACCAATTCAGATCAGTTTTTCCTAGCAGTTGTGCAAAGCCTAAAGGAACATTCTATTAAAAATCAGTTATCAGTATACGTAACAAAGAATGAGTATAAAAAATTGTCTTTGCATAACCTCATTCATCAATACAAAAATGAAGGCAATAATATAAATAGTGCAGATGATTTTATTGATTATTGCTCTACTAAAATCACCATAGAAAAATGTCACAAAGCAGAGGAAGCAACAGTTTGTCAAGCTAGTTCACCGTTATGGCATGAGTTAAGGTATTGTAGAATAACCGCGTCTAAAGTTCACGAAGCTGCACATTGCAAGACTCCTGATGGTGCTTTGATTGAACAAATATTTGGTGCCTCTGTACCCGAGACTCTGTCTATGAAAAGAGGCAAACGATTGGAATCCAATGTCAGAGCAGAAGTAGCCAAAACAAGGAAAATAGTTATTGAAAATTGTGGTTATTTTTTAAAACCTGATTGGCCTCATTTAGGTGCTTCTCCAGATGGATTGACAAGTGAATACGTAGTAGAAATAAAATGTCCCTCGACAAAGAAAGGAAAGGAAAGTTTTGTAAAGAATAGTGTTATCGGCAGCAAATGGAAAGCTCAAATTCAGCTACAAATGTTTTTATGCAATAAAGTCAAGGGATTGTTATGTGTAGCTAATGAAAATTTTGAAAGCAATAAAAAAGTAGAAATATTTGAAGAATATTATGATGAAAACTATTGTACTGATCTTTTAGAGAAGTCCACGCATTTTTGGAAAACATCAGTGTTTCCAAAACTAGTTGAGACTTAAGAAACGAAAGCATTTTTTTTACACTTGACTACTAAATAGACAATTCTGTAAATTAACTAAACCACAGGCTATTGTTACAATATTATCTAAAAAATGTACGTATGAAATATCGACACATGCGTGAGGTCCGATCATTTTAAAGTCTCTCAACTTCCCTATGCTTCTTTCAACGTGAACCCTTATAGCAGCGATTCTCTTTGTTTGCAAGACTTCCTCTGCTGTAAGTTTTGAGTTGGAACTCACACTAGGCGGCCTCAGGAGTGTACAACCACGTTGTTCCAGTAAATGGGAAATATTTTTGAAACCCCTATCAGCTAACACAATACTTCCTTGTGCCAATTTGTCAAGAAATCCGCTGTCTTCAAATATTGTTGAGTCTGGAGTCCTCCCTCCATATCCCTCAGAGATAAAGTTTATCAAACCGTCAGGTGTAATTGAAATCAAGTACTTAATGGTATTGCAGCTTTTATATTGAGACCATGTAGCCGCTTGGTGCGAAGCGTTACTAGGTTTCTCGATTTGAATTTCAAAACAATCGATTATTGAAATCGCTTTAGAATAGCGCTTCCTAAAAGCTATCGGCAAGTTTTCTCTGACATCATCTGCTGATGGCCAGATAATAAGTCGATTCAGGCACAGTGCAATTTTTGGGAGAGTTTTATTAAAATATTTAGTCACAGAACTCTCAGAGAGGCCAAAATGTATTGCAAGCATTGAATTTGGGTCATGCCATCGGATTTTTCGTAAAGTCACTAGGATTTCAATAGATGATATTTCCGTGAAGTTTTCTAAATGTTTAATACAAAAATATGAATGGGCAGGAATGCCTATCAGTAATTTTGGATCTCGAGATATAGACATTAGAGCGCCCTTTTGCATATGCTCATGGAAGAAATTTTTGTGCATTGTTTTTGTTATTTCTAAATCATTCGACTCGTTATCACTAGCACTAACACCAAAAGAACGAGTATTTTCACTTGAGTTTGAGTTGCTGATCGTGAAGCTAACGTTTGGATCAAGATTTTTAGGGATTACTTTTTTTTTAAGTATTGGTTGTTTCCATTTCATTGGCGTATTATTCGATTTAGTTTTCATTTTTGGTTTCATATTAACCTGCACTGCTTGTGTTTTTTGACCCCTTACATTGTTTTTTGATAATACTTCTATTTCTTCAGGTATGTAAAGGGGATCACTGTTTTGGATGTTATTTGAGTCTTGATTCTCACACTCTACTACTTCAATGGAATGCAACAACAGGTCTTCGTGTCCAATATCTTTACTTAAAACTCTTTCAAAATATTCTATGTCTTGTCGTTTTTTAAAACCGGGTCTGTCAATTTTTTTTTTTGAGGCTTTTGGCATTCAAACTTATGAGGCAAAACTCCCTTCTTCAGTTTAAGCTTTCCTCCAACTAACTTAAACTTTATGTAATTTTCCATATCTTCTTCTAACTGAAATATAAAAATGTATATAAGTATTAATTTATTTGCCTCTATCAATAAGGCATAGCTGAGGCAGATACATAAATTCACCGCTGTTATGTAAATGGTTAAAGAATATTATCATTCACTCTTTGCTTTTTACCCGAGTACGTCTCTAGGTCATTGTTTTGACCTTTTAATACGAAATACGATGCTTTTACACATAAGCAGCTGACTCGATTTTAATGACTTTTTGTATAGAGATAACTGAGATCTTAAAATGGATATAGGCTACTTTTTATCGCAAAAATAAAACTTTAAGGGGATGAAATAGAGGTGTGATAAAAAATTTCTGTGACAAACTGAATTCAACGCGGGCGAAACCGCAGGCAAAAGCTAGTAATACATAGAAATGGGAACGGGCGAATATATAGGTTTACGTTATTAGATACGTTAGTACGTAGGTTTATCAACAAAACTTAGAAAAAGTAAATAGGTATGTTTTTATTAATACAGCAGGCTTAAAATAAGAGAATACACAGGTACACTACACGTAACATAAGGTACCAACGTATTTCCATATCAACTAAATAATAGGTATAATAGATATGTAGGTACGTACATCGAAGTGATCTTCACAGCAATGTCTTGTAGCCTGGGCAGAGGGTGTAGTTTTATCATCTCTTTTTGCAATGGAATACCATTTTTTACGAAGTTTTGGGTCTTTCGGTACGTTAAAAAATAGTTTTTCTGGTGTTTTAATAGAAGTGTTTGTACATTTCGGCACTATACAATATTTATACATAGTTAAAAAGGTGAATTAGACACAAATCGGACACTTAACTTGTTTCAAAGTTACAATTAACCAAACAAAACACTGCGCGCCTTATCGCTGCCAACGGCTAACTGGCGAAGACCGTCATAGTGACGTCACAGGTACCGCGCCGGGCCGTCAGTGAACTTCGCTAGTAATTTGCCATAACTTCGTCATACTTTGTCGTAGAACAAAAATTTTTGCACTGTATGTTAAGGATTTCTTAGATCTATAAATCTGCATTCTCAACTAAAAACGTTACGGATCCTCATTGGTTGCTTTTGTTTAATTATAAACAAAAACGTATGGATGTGTTCAGGTTACATAAATTCCAAAGATGTACATTATAAGAGCATACTTATGTTTGCATTATTTAAGATTATTTTGTTGGCATACTATATTTGATCTTATTTTATTTCGTGCAGGAAATATTATTGCTTATAAAAGAGACCTAAAATTAGTTTCACTGTGGCTGAAACATTTCTTTCTGTATAATACGTGCATGTGACTGGCAAATGGTGTAAGAAGTATCCATAAAATGTATGGAAATGCATGTAAGTATTGTTTTGTTACAGTTACGATGCCACGGGCAAGTAGAAGTAGGATTCAGCTTGAAAAAAGTCGCAGGAGTGAACAAAAGAAGCTCAGTATCCGTCGTGCACGTGTCAAAATGGATGAAGCAGAATTAGAAGAAAGGAATAAGGCAAAATTAACTCTTAACCACCTGCCATACGTCTCACAGATCTTGTGGAATTTATAATCGTAAATATTGTTGCGCCCTAGTCGCGTATGAAATTGTCGGTTCATGTACTTTTTCCCTACATGTATTACCATTTTAGCATTTTTGGTGCTAAATTTGGCATTTTTTCAGCTCATTTAGCATTATAATTTCAATTTAGCATTTTGCACTTTTTTCGCATTTTTGCATGCCAAGCAAACTACTAAAGCTTATTGCAAATATTGTAAGTGTACTATTACTGCAAAACTATACTGTTTGAAGCAACACATTCTTATCACAAAACATATTGGGTGCAATGCCTATGAAAGTGGGTGCAATGCCTATGAAAGGTCAAAGAAAAATCAATTTTCCTAAGATGCAAATCCGTCCCGATACCCAAAAGGCAGAGGGCGCCTTTGCACTTTTTATTTGCAAACATACAGCAATTATGACGGTTGATCACTTAACAGATATGTGTAAAAAGATATTTTCTGATAGTAGGAGTACAGAGATTATGAAGTTACACAGAGCAAAATGTACCTAGATTATAAATAATATCTTGGCACCGCACTTTGTATCTGAATTAATGAAAGATATAAGAGATACAAAGTTCAACATATTAATGGACGAATCCACAGACATATCTATCACTAAAATTCTCGGCATATCAATACGATACTATAGCCAAACGAAAAAAAAATATTACTTCATTTTTAGGTCTAGTTGAAATTGAGAACGGCACCGCAATAGGTTCTTAATGGCATTAAGAACCTATGTTCACTTAACTCAAATCTCTATTTACACTTAAACTTGAATCAAATTATACGATAAAAAGAAAAAATAAAAATTAAATCATTCAGTTGTCTTCAAATTCAATACCTAAAAAATAAAACTCCTGAAGTCATCAACGCTGAAAAGCAAATGAATGACGCCATGGGCTGTTTAAAAGCAATATCAAGTACAAAAAAAAGAAATTGATGAGTACGATCATTCTGCGTAAGTATATGATTGCTTCCAAAATAAGGAAAATTGAAAATATGGATAACCGAGAAATATTGATGAACACGATATAAAATTTAACATTTGAATTTTACAACAATTCGTCAGCTCGAACAAGTACACATCCACGCAGTTCACATATTATTATATGTAATACAGCTCAAGTCCATTGTACCAACATGTACAAAGGTATACGCACAACCTAGTACAAGTTCAGTTTATCTCTCTCCACAAACTAATGAATTGCATATGGATAGCGACTCATCAATTCAATCATATACGTACAATATTGACGAAGCAAGAAATGACGACACAACAAAATCTTTTCCAGTTGTTGAGTTGAACTATGAACAGGACTGAAATGGTACCAGCGCAAAACTTGCCATCATCTTTGCCTTCTCGATCGCAAGTTACTCAAGGCACCAAACAACAAAATTATACTATGTCCATTTCAAATACAGGCTCTATTCAAATTTGAGTAATGAAATAATTATTCCTTTAAATACACAGAAGGCATAAAAGGTGATGATCTAAAACTATCAATGCACCATTCTTGACACTGATTTGATTTCTTAAGTTTCATGTATTTAACTTTGTCACAAAATAAATGATCGATTCGTATTGTGTACTTGGTATTATTTGCTTACCTTGATGATATTTTTTCAAGTTGCATTCATTGCAGAACCTTCCCGAATAATTTTAGAAATAACTTGATGGGATATTTTAAATAAAAAGTGTAAACTTCTAAAACTGTCTCCTGTAGCTAAGTATCGAAGAGATTGATATATTGATAGATGATAGATTGATAGGCAAACTTTTGCAGGAATGGCTCTTCGGAATTTAGTTTAGTGGCTAAACTTTTCTCAGCAGAACTTCAAAATCAGTGGCCGACATCTATACAAAGATATAAAATTCGAAGGCGGTTTCAACCGTAGGATCTGAAAAGAACTCCTCTGATGTTTTCCTAGCAAAGATGAATCTCATTAACACGAACAGGCACACAGACACTATTTATGATGTACAGAACAATTGATAAAGTTAAGAATTTTGTACAACCGACTTCAATATAAATAAAATGAGAACATCATCAATGTAGTAAAAGTCAATCTAATATGCATTATTAAAGATAACTCAAAAACTACTGGTCAGATCTTGATCTAATTAAATAGTAGTAACTACATGAAAAGCACCAGCTTTCAAATAAAAAGAGAATAAAAATTGGTTACACATCACAAAATACAGTCGAATTGAGAACCTCCTCCTTTTTTGAAGTCGGTTGAAAAAAGGGTTCGAGATATTAATTGCGGTGACGCTGGCGTACCACCACATTTTTAGACAAAAATATTTACATTGTTCGACGTCGATTAATTTGAATCATCCAAGATCGTCTTTTAATTTTCGATTTTTTTTTTAATTACAGACTTAACTTTGTAATAATTAATAACACTCATCTAATATACCACAGCGGCGACTTTTATCTCCATTTTGAACGCGGTTAACGCATTAATTCGCCAGAAATAACTTTTAGCGGAGATCTCATCTAATCTAGCCCCCAACCGCTTAACGTGTTATTTTTACGCCTTAACTAACGCGTAGCTTGCCATTGGCGTTAACACTAGCGTAACGCAGGTGAATCAGGAGCATAAGTAAGGACAAGAGGTCAAGTTAGCGCATTTTGGTGGATCAAAATCGCAAATTTTGTTGCATACAAGCGTATATTGTATATTAATATACCAACTTAGAGTCCCCTAACAATTATATAAATAGTTCTTTCTGTACCGCATCAGAAAACCTCCGATATGACCCAACTGCTATATGCATCCACTTAATTGCTATAATAAAAAGAATTAAGGAACTGACCCCTGATTTGCAAACTTTACACATTTAGGCGATGGTCCTCTAACTCAATACCGCAACAAGTCAATAATTTATTTAATCACAACTTTATTATGCAAAGAATTTTCTGTTACATCTATTATTTGGCATTTTAGTGAACGAGGAGATGGGAAAGGTGGACCCGATGGTGTTGGAGGGTGCATTAAGCGCATTTGCGATGGTAATGTCGCAAAGGGAAATGACATATCGTCCGTGAACATCTGATACCTCCTAACTCGCATTTTTTCGCAAAACCTTTTTTAACGCCATCGTTTGACAGAGATCAGAACCAATAGAATGCATTAACCTCCTAAATAAAATACTTGTTTTTTTGGTCACAATCCGTTCGGAGAAATACCTTCTAAATTTTGCCACCCTATTTTTGCTGGAAATTTCTCCTAACAGTTTGCTCGAAGCGCGTACACGGCTATTTAGTATTCTGGCGTTTGGCATTTAAAAGTATTTTTTTGGTATTTTTATCACTTCGTTGGTATTTACATTAGTGTTATAGCTAACTGAAGGTGTTTCACTGATTTTGTTTCATAAAGTAGGTACGTATATTATTATTAGCTAAGGTTAAAGTTTTTTTGTCAGATAGGAGTAATTTCTTTGAACACTTTTTACTTCAATTTGGTAAGTTATGTTTTCAATTAATGCAGTTAGAAGAAATTTCTTAAAAGTTTAGTACTTACTTTTACCTTCTTAAATATCTACGATCTTTTAACCTGTCTGAGGAGTACGATCACAAATTATTTGGTATTTTGTGTAGTTAAAAGATAACTTATTTATTTCAGATTTTGTCATAATGGCATCAAGAAACAGAGCACATGCACTCGTTAATATAATTTGCAATCCAACTGAACCAGAGAATATGGCATCCACGTCTCATACACCTGTTTCTGTTTTGGTAAAGAATGTCCTAACAGAACCACATTCTTTTGAAAGGATTGAATCTCAGTTAGGGGAAATTTTACTAACTGCAGACAATGACCTCATTCAATTAGAAGACCTAGTGGCGCTTGACTCACCGTCGCTATTAGAAACACCGTCTCCGAGGCCAACTTCACCACCACCTGTGAGAGATGCTTGTGAGGACTTTTCGCCTGATGACGACAGCGATTACGAACCACCCAATGATCGTGGTGCTTTAAGTTCGGATTCAGAAAATATCCCTCCAAATGAAGAGACTCTGCAAACGAACGAAGAGGTAGTTCACTTTGGAGATATGTTTGAAGGCCGACGTAGACAGAGACTAGCTCAACCCGAAAGTTGGAAGAAAAGTATTACTAAACGGTTAAGGATGGAGGGGAAAGAGTATGTCGGTTACAAAAGACCAAAGGGTGAGAAAGTACAAAGCCAAATTCGAAACCAAAGGGTCCTTGGCCCTAAATGCAATTCAGATTTTTGTAGAAATAGTAAGTTGAGATGTTGTGATGAAGTAGGGGATGAGGACAGAGAGAAGATATTTCGACAATTCTGGAGCAATACGGAAAGCATCAACGAAAAGTGTATGTTGCTAACAACATAACTTTTCAGGAAAAAGGTAGGCAGACATCAATAAATTCGAGAAGAGCTGGTACTTTCGTTTATTTTCTTCCAGTGACTAATTCTGTAGATGGAACCACAACTAAGAAGCGTGTGTGCCGTGAAATCTTTATTCAAACTTTGTGTATTGGAATATTTTCAGTTCAAAATTGGGCAAAAAAAGGAATAAGTGGCATGCATCTATCTGAAAAAAATAATAATCGTAACCATCGTCCTAAAGCGCAATTGTCTCAAAGACTTGACATTCTCGATAACTTTTTCAATGTATTACCTAAAATGCCGTCGCATTAAACGGGCCGTCAGTGAACTTCGCTAGTAATTTGCCATAACTTCGTCATACTTTGTCGTAGAACAAAAATTTTTGCACTGTATGTTAAGGATTTCTTAGATCTATAAATCTGCATTCTCAACTAAAAACGTTACGGATCCTCATTGGTTGCTTTTGTTTAATTATAAACAAAAACGTATGGATGTGTTCAGGTTACATAAATTCCAAAGATGTACATTATAAGAGCATACTTATGTTTGCATTATTTAAGATTATTTTGTTGGCATACTATATTTGATCTTATTTTATTTCGTGCAGGAAATATTATTGCTTATAAAAGAGACCTAAAATTAGTTTCACTGTGGCTGAAACATTTCTTTCTGTATAATACGTGCATGTGACTGGCAAATGGTGTAAGAAGTATCCATAAAATGTATGGAAATGCATGTAAGTATTGTTTTGTTACAGTTACGATGCCACGGGCAAGTAGAAGTAGGATTCAGCTTGAAAAAAGTCGCAGGAGTGAACAAAAGAAGCTCAGTATCCGTCGTGCACGTGTCAAAATGGATGAAGCAGAATTAGAAGAAAGGAATAAGGCAAAATTAACTCTTAACCACCTGCCATACGTCTCACAGATCTTGTGGAATTTATAATCGTAAATATTGTTGCGCCCTAGTCGCGTATGAAATTGTCGGTTCATGTACTTTTTCCCTACATGTATTACCATTTTAGCATTTTTGGTGCTAAATTTGGCATTTTTTCAGCTCATTTAGCATTATAATTTCAATTTAGCATTTTGCACTTTTTTCGCATTTTTGCATGCCAAGCAAACTACTAAAGCTTATTGCAAATATTGTAAGTGTACTATTACTGCAAAACTATACTGTTTGAAGCAACACATTCTTATCACAAAACATATTGGGTGCAATGCCTATGAAAGTGGGTGCAATGCCTATGAAAGGTCAAAGAAAAATCAATTTTCCTAAGATGCAAATCCGTCCCGATACCCAAAAGGCAGAGGGCGCCTTTGCACTTTTTATTTGCAAACATACAGCAATTATGACGGTTGATCACTTAACAGATATGTGTAAAAAGATATTTTCTGATAGTAGGAGTACAGAGATTATGAAGTTACACAGAGCAAAATGTACCTAGATTATAAATAATATCTTGGCACCGCACTTTGTATCTGAATTAATGAAAGATATAAGAGATACAAAGTTCAACATATTAATGGACGAATCCACAGACATATCTATCACTAAAATTCTCGGCATATCAATACGATACTATAGCCAAACGAAAAAAAAATATTACTTCATTTTTAGGTCTAGTTGAAATTGAGAACGGCACCGCAATAGGTTCTTAATGGCATTAAGAACCTATGTTCACTTAACTCAAATCTCTATTTACACTTAAACTTGAATCAAATTATACGATAAAAAGAAAAAATAAAAATTAAATCATTCAGTTGTCTTCAAATTCAATACCTAAAAAATAAAACTCCTGAAGTCATCAACGCTGAAAAGCAAATGAATGACGCCATGGGCTGTTTAAAAGCAATATCAAGTACAAAAAAAAGAAATTGATGAGTACGATCATTCTGCGTAAGTATATGATTGCTTCCAAAATAAGGAAAATTGAAAATATGGATAACCGAGAAATATTGATGAACACGATATAAAATTTAACATTTGAATTTTACAACAATTCGTCAGCTCGAACAAGTACACATCCACGCAGTTCACATATTATTATATGTAATACAGCTCAAGTCCATTGTACCAACATGTACAAAGGTATACGCACAACCTAGTACAAGTTCAGTTTATCTCTCTCCACAAACTAATGAATTGCATATGGATAGCGACTCATCAATTCAATCATATACGTACAATATTGACGAAGCAAGAAATGACGACACAACAAAATCTTTTCCAGTTGTTGAGTTGAACTATGAACAGGACTGAAATGGTACCAGCGCAAAACTTGCCATCATCTTTGCCTTCTCGATCGCAAGTTACTCAAGGCACCAAACAACAAAATTATACTATGTCCATTTCAAATACAGGCTCTATTCAAATTTGAGTAATGAAATAATTATTCCTTTAAATACACAGAAGGCATAAAAGGTGATGATCTAAAACTATCAATGCACCATTCTTGACACTGATTTGATTTCTTAAGTTTCATGTATTTAACTTTGTCACAAAATAAATGATCGATTCGTATTGTGTACTTGGTATTATTTGCTTACCTTGATGATATTTTTTCAAGTTGCATTCATTGCAGAACCTTCCCGAATAATTTTAGAAATAACTTGATGGGATATTTTAAATAAAAAGTGTAAACTTCTAAAACTGTCTCCTGTAGCTAAGTATCGAAGAGATTGATATATTGATAGATGATAGATTGATAGGCAAACTTTTGCAGGAATGGCTCTTCGGAATTTAGTTTAGTGGCTAAACTTTTCTCAGCAGAACTTCAAAATCAGTGGCCGACATCTATACAAAGATATAAAATTCGAAGGCGGTTTCAACCGTAGGATCTGAAAAGAACTCCTCTGATGTTTTCCTAGCAAAGATGAATCTCATTAACACGAACAGGCACACAGACACTATTTATGATGTACAGAACAATTGATAAAGTTAAGAATTTTGTACAACCGACTTCAATATAAATAAAATGAGAACATCATCAATGTAGTAAAAGTCAATCTAATATGCATTATTAAAGATAACTCAAAAACTACTGGTCAGATCTTGATCTAATTAAATAGTAGTAACTACATGAAAAGCACCAGCTTTCAAATAAAAAGAGAATAAAAATTGGTTACACATCACAAAATACAGTCGAATTGAGAACCTCCTCCTTTTTTGAAGTCGGTTGAAAAAAGGGTTCGAGATATTAATTGCGGTGACGCTGGCGTACCACCACATTTTTAGACAAAAATATTTACATTGTTCGACGTCGATTAATTTGAATCATCCAAGATCGTCTTTTAATTTTCGATTTTTTTTTAATTACAGACTTAACTTTGTAATAATTAATAAAACTCATCTAATATACCACAGCGGCGACTTTTATCTCCATTTTGAACGCGGTTAACGCATTAATTCGCCAGAAATAACTTTTAGCGGAGATCTCATCTAATCTAGCCCCCAACCGCTTAACGTGTTATTTTTACGCCTTAACTAACGCGTAGCTTGCCATTGGCGTTAACACTAGCGTAACGCAGGTGAATCAGGAGCATAAGTAAGGACAAGAGGTCAAGTTAGCGCATTTTGGTGGATCAAAATCGCAAATTTTGTTGCATACAAGCGTATATTGTATATTAATATACCAACTTAGAGTCCCCTAACAATTATATAAATAGTTCTTTCTGTACCGCATCAGAAAACCTCCGATATGACCCAACTGCTATATGCATCCACTTAATTGCTATAATAAAAAGAATTAAGGAACTGACCCCTGATTTGCAAACTTTACACATTTAGGCGATGGTCCTCTAACTCAATACCGCAACAAGTCAATAATTTATTTAATCACAACTTTATTATGCAAAGAATTTTCTGTTACATCTATTATTTGGCATTTTAGTGAACGAGGAGATGGGAAAGGTGGACCCGATGGTGTTGGAGGGTGCATTAAGCGCATTTGCGATGGTAATGTCGCAAAGGGAAATGACATATCGTCCGTGAACATCTGATACCTCCTAACTCGCATTTTTTCGCAAAACCTTTTTTAACGCCATCGTTTGACAGAGATCAGAACCAATAGAATGCATTAACCTCCTAAATAAAATACTTGTTTTTTTGGTCACAATCCGTTCGGAGAAATACCTTCTAAATTTTGCCACCCTATTTTTGCTGGAAATTTCTCCTAACAGTTTGCTCGAAGCGCGTACACGGCTATTTAGTATTCTGGCGTTTGGCATTTAAAAGTATTTTTTTGGTATTTTTATCACTTCGTTGGTATTTACATTAGTGTTATAGCTAACTGAAGGTGTTTCACTGATTTTGTTTCATAAAGTAGGTACGTATATTATTATTAGCTAAGGTTAAAGTTTTTTTGTCAGATAGGAGTAATTTCTTTGAACACTTTTTACTTCAATTTGGTAAGTTATGTTTTCAATTAATGCAGTTAGAAGAAATTTCTTAAAAGTTTAGTACTTACTTTTACCTTCTTAAATATCTACGATCTTTTAACCTGTCTGAGGAGTACGATCACAAATTATTTGGTATTTTGTGTAGTTAAAAGATAACTTATTTATTTCAGATTTTGTCATAATGGCATCAAGAAACAGAGCACATGCACTCGTTAATATAATTTGCAATCCAACTGAACCAGAGAATATGGCATCCACGTCTCATACACCTGTTTCTGTTTTGGTAAAGAATGTCCTAACAGAACCACATTCTTTTGAAAGGATTGAATCTCAGTTAGGGGAAATTTTACTAACTGCAGACAATGACCTCATTCAATTAGAAGACCTAGTGGCGCTTGACTCACCGTCGCTATTAGAAACACCGTCTCCGAGGCCAACTTCACCACCACCTGTGAGAGATGCTTGTGAGGACTTTTCGCCTGATGACGACAGCGATTACGAACCACCCAATGATCGTGGTGCTTTAAGTTCGGATTCAGAAAATATCCCTCCAAATGAAGAGACTCTGCAAACGAACGAAGAGGTAGTTCACTTTGGAGATATGTTTGAAGGCCGACGTAGACAGAGACTAGCTCAACCCGAAAGTTGGAAGAAAAGTATTACTAAACGGTTAAGGATGGAGGGGAAAGAGTATGTCGGTTACAAAAGACCAAAGGGTGAGAAAGTACAAAGCCAAATTCGAAACCAAAGGGTCCTTGGCCCTAAATGCAATTCAGATTTTTGTAGAAATAGTAAGTTGAGATGTTGTGATGAAGTAGGGGATGAGGACAGAGAGAAGATATTTCGACAATTCTGGAGCAATACGGAAAGCATCAACGAAAAGTGTATGTTGCTAACAACATAACTTTTCAGGAAAAAGGTAGGCAGACATCAATAAATTCGAGAAGAGCTGGTACTTTCGTTTATTTTCTTCCAGTGACTAATTCTGTAGATGGAACCACAACTAAGAAGCGTGTGTGCCGTGAAATCTTTATTCAAACTTTGTGTATTGGAATATTTTCAGTTCAAAATTGGGCAAAAAAAGGAATAAGTGGCATGCATCTATCTGAAAAAAATAATAATCGTAACCATCGTCCTAAAGCGCAATTGTCTCAAAGACTTGACATTCTCGATAACTTTTTCAATGTATTACCTAAAATGCCGTCGCATTACAACCGTCATAACACTACCAAAGTCTACTTGGAACCAATTTATCGCAACGCCACTCACTTATACAATACTTATAAACAATACTGCTCAGAAAAAAATGCAGATCCTTACGCTAGAAATAAATTAAATCAAACTATCAAATCGAAGAATATAGCTATCCACACAATAAAGAAGGACATCTGTGATGTTTGTGTAGGTCATCAGAGCAGTAATGTAAGCGAAATTGACTACCAAACACATCTAAGAAGAAAAAATCGAGCCCGTGAAGAAAAATCTATGGATAAAAGTGAGGCGATCAAGGGAAACTGCATAGTTTTAACAATGGATTTACAATCGGTTAAAATGTGTCCGTTTATCACAGCTAGTGCTTTTTACTATAAAACAAAATTATGTGTACATAATTTTACCATCTATGATTTAGCATCTCATGAGTGTACATGTTACTGGTTTACAGAAACGGAAGGTGATCTATCAGCGTCTACCTATGCGTCATTTATTACCTTCCCAAACATCTACCCACAATAATATACTCAGATGGCTGCACAAGCCAGAACCGAAACAATATATTATCGAATGCTTTATTAAATTTCTCCATGCAACATCAAGTGGCTATAATACAAAAATATCTTGAAGTCGGACACACGCAGATGGAAGGAGATTGTGTACATAGCGCTATAGAAAGGAAATTGAAAAATAGGCTAATCCACTTACCAAGTGATTACCTGTCTGTTACCAAAGAAGCTCGCAAAAATCCTTGTGAGTACGAAACTGTAATGGTAGACTATACATTTTTCAAAAACTATTCGGCTCCTGAAACATGGCGCTACACTTCGATCCGACCGGGACGCAAAGCTGGAGATCCAAAAGTTACTGATATAAGGGCTATTTTTTATGACAACACAGGCCTGATTAAGTTAAAATTGGACTTTGACTCCGATTGGGATAGCCTCCCTCAAAGGGTTAATAAAATTGCCATCATAAGAGAGTACGCATCCCTGCATAGGAATAGAATACCTATCACATACCAAAAATATAAACATTTACAGGAGCTAAAGTCTGTTATCCCATTGGACTGTCATTCCTTTTACGACAGTTTACCTCATAATGAACATTAACATTCCTAATGTTACCTTAGTATTAGAAATATGATTTAACATGCTGGATAAATGATGCGGATTACTTGCTAAGATTATTTTAAGTTTTATAAAAACCTCAAAGATTTGAAATAATTTTAAGAATGTTAATTAATTTTTAAAGCAACCTTTTTCAAGACCGTTTAAGTTTAAGTTTTGTTTCTCATATTTTTATTAATGTCTGATTATGATTTTGTAACATTTCCCTTTAGCAACATAAATAAATATTATATTTCTGTATTTTATTGTTCTTCCTTAGTTCAAAATTTAAGTTAGATGCACACTTTGGGGGTTGATTTCTCCTAAGTAACTAAAGGAAATATCTCCTATCTGACTTTGGTATTTAATTCGAAAACTTAAAACTCCTAACTAACATAAAACAAAAAAAAAACAACAGCACTAACTTTATTTAATTATAATTAATAAAATGACAAAAACCGACCAACTACATTTTTGTTTTATAAAAAAACATCGTGAAAAGGAAATAAATCAGTTTTATGGCCCTACTGTAAAATTTGTTTGTAGGTAGATAGGAGATCTCAGAAGTTCACGGACGATATCTAATTTTGATTAATGGCATGCTTATCTGTAAATTGTAAAGGTATAGAGGTTTTTAAAATCGACGAGTCGAGGTTTCCTGAAATCGATCTACTTTTGAAGGAGAGCGCTACACGTCCTTTTAAAGGTACGCTCGAAATGCATCAAATTACATGGCACAAACAAAATTCTCATGTTCTCAACGACGAATGAAGAAATGACGCCGAAGAAACGCCAAATGCCTTTTATTATGGACGATTATGACGATGAAAAAATATTTAAATAGTTTTTTTTTATAAAGAAAATATGTCCAGTCTTTAGACATTTTGCTTTTTTTTAATTTTATATTTCAAGATACTGTAACTTTCGAAGATTGCTTACTATGGAGATCTAAGTTTCTAAATACTTTATAAGGTATAATTGTTGGCCACTATCGACAACCAGGTATTTTCTGTGAAATTTATACAGAAAAGACATCCATTCTGTGGGCAATTTTTATTATTTCTTAATTTTCTAAAATACTTGAATTTTCAAATATTATTCTGTCTTGTAACGAAAGTGTTTTTATTTTGATTATTATAAATTAAGTTCTGTAAACAAGTCTTTTCTGTGACCTTATAAAAATAAAAATTGTTACTTTTCGAGAGAATATGTAAGACTGAGCTATGTTGATATTATTAAGAGTTATAAGTGAATTATTACACGAATAAAGGCTGATTTTCAAACTTATATGTGTGTTTTTTTTTGGAAATGATAAATTACATATTTTGTTTTTGACCTGTGCGTGTATATATGTTTATGTACATATATACACACTGTGAATATTTATGTTTATAGACTATAAATAAAACGAGAAAGACATTTAAAGTAAGGAAACGCTTTGTAAAGTCAGCCGTGCACTAATTCTGTTTTTGTTAATATGTGTATATGGCTCTCACGATACAGGTCTACGTGTCTAGTGTGAGAACCACTGCTAAATTATTTGTAAGGGTGCTAACTGTCAAATAAAGGATTTTTCATTTTTATTTTAACTTTCTATGGAAAGTCAAGAAACAAAGAACGTTGAGGTACCTAGTGTAGACTGATGAAGGCATCGAGTACGAAGAATTGCACAACTAATAATGCAATACAGTATGCACTTAAATTTACAGAGCGATGATAGGCTTTTCAAAGAGCCAAAATAAGAATGTTTAGCTATTCATAGGCAGATGGACCCCACTATAGCTCGTCATTCAGGAATAAGATGATAATATAATGCCAAAAATGACAATTGTTTACTTAAATTATGTATAGAGCGGATCTTATAAATTTAGTAAAATTTTAAATACCCATGGGAATGCATCCCTAATCAGAAAACAGTTCGGATCTACGAGACCCGGGAAAATTATTCAAAGGTTATATGTAATTTAAAGGTTATTTGGTACACAAGTTTGTCATTAATGACCACTTTATATCAAAAAGGTTTCCTCACTTTCACTATATACCTCACGTATGCTATCGTAACGGTTTCACATAGTTTTATACTTAAACTACAACTACATTTTGCGATTAAAAAAATAAAATGTAGTTGTAGTACATGTGTGAATTGTGATTTTTTCAAACCGTATGTACCGAATCTGGTACGCAAATATATTTGCAGTGTCACACTTCGTTCCAGATTTGGAACTAAAGCTTTTTGAACTGAAAATATTAAATATTGTAAAGTATCATTTTTTTAATTAATTAAAGAATTAAAGGTTTATGCGGTAAAGGGTTCAAAGTCTTAGCAGAGCAGTGGCTGGACGAGCAACTCGAGCTGTCCCAGCCAGCACCGCTGAAATTATAAATCGGAATTTTAATCTAATTTAACTAATTTAATATACTTATCCAACTAGTACCCAGCTGTGTGAGGTACATACAGTTTGTTACTTTATGCTTTTGCATATAATTTAAAAGTTGATAGTAACAGATTTTATTTAAGATCTCTATTTGTCTGACAATTGAACCAATAGAAATATATTTTTGTCGGAGAATTAATATATAAAATACGAGTATGTACCTACATGTGAATAAGTGACACATAATAAATGTTTATTTTAACAAAATACGGAAGCACATATTTAGTGGTATCAGCGTAAGTAGTTTAAAGTGCGGCTGGGTTCTTCAGATACAACCCAGAAAACTGGAGCTTATTAAAAACTTCCTTACTCATACTTAGAGAATCTAAGGCCTTCCAAGGTATTGATGGCACATAAAAACATAAATATAATATTATTAAAATAATTACATAAACTTTTTAATATTAACAATTATTTAAGAAATAATTTTTTTTATCCAAATTTCATCGAATTTTAGAAAGATTTGCAAAAGCCTTTAAATTATCCTCTTGTTCGAACTGAGATTCTTATTATCCTATATAAAATAATAGTTGTAAAAGCCAATGTAAAATAAACAAAATTTTTTTTATATTGGCTAAAAGTACACATTAATAGGAATGAAGAAAATATATTACAAAACTTCAAAATATTAAAATGTTATTTACACATTTAACCCACTCTTCTGATTACGAAATTAAACAGTGACTAAAGGTAAATTGAATGTTGCCACATAAAATAAACAATGTTATTCCCTGTATATCTATAATTACACTATTGTCAAAAAATGGCAAGTAAAATGTTGCCACCAGAAAAATATTTCGTTTTAATGGAATTAGTCATTCCGGGTTTAATATCAGAAAAAATTAAATTAATGGCTACAATCATCTTAATCCTAGAATCTATGTACAATAATACGTTCAATACACATGAACGTAACTAAAATATTTACAATAATATAAAGTTTTGGATGCTTTGGCTATTAATAGGGCACTCGCTCCTTCTTAACTAAGCTACGTTAATGAAGTTCTACTAGGAACTAAACGTCGTAGGCTATACGAATGCACCGAAACTACGCGATAAGAACCCTTAATACAGTAACATAAGGTTCAAAATGGCTAACTAAACCTATAAGGTCCCGAAGACCCAAAAGCGTTTCAATCGAGACATGATCTGTATATTTGGTTTACAAAGAGCTATGGACTTATGTAACTAACAATATGGCGCTTCTGTCGAATCGAAATAATTTTTTTAACAATTTCTTTTTATAATACTTTTGAGGAAAAAAATACATTATTAGAAACTCGGAAGCCATTTTAGATTAGCAGTTGATATATATAAATCATTATAATATACCGTATTTGAAAAAAAAAACATTAACAGGTACAAAAATAATGGAAGCCCAAATGTATTAGGTGTTTTGGGATATTGTAAATGCTCTTTCTGTAAATTATGTAACTTTGTTAATGAAAAAAAGTTATATCTAAATGATAACTTAAAAAAAGCAAAACAAATTTTTTTTTGTTCTACTTCTTAAGAACATGAATTACGAATATTATTTTAGTGAAAGACTAAAAAACTGTCCATATGGTGTAATATACTGGATGAACTTTTTTACCGTCTGGGAAAAAAATAAAGTGTATCGTGTGAATGAAGTAGAAGCCTATGGCAATGATATTTAAAAAATAAAAACAAATTTTTTGAATTAAATAAACAAATTAATTAAAATCTATCGAAATTCAAATCATACTCACCCTACTTTTCGAACGGCAATAAAACAATAAATTCAGTGGGCATCTTTGACTGTGTCACTTCGCAGGAGCACAGGCTAGGGTTATGATTTGAATTTCGATAGATTTGAATAAATTAATTTATTTAATTCAATTTTTTTTTGTAAAATATCAGTACCATAGGCTTCTACTCCGTTCACATGTTACACCCAAAGGTCATCCAGTAAATATATGGCTGGATATGCAACTAATTTCAAACGAAGGAGTCGTTGTCCCCCCAAAAAGAGAATACTTGACAGCCTGTACCTATACTGGATGGTAGTACTTCTTTTCTAGGCATTTGGCGCCCTCTTACCTATTTCTACCACTATGCAGTAGTACGTAAACTGCTGTGCTCGGTCTGAAGGGTATAGAGGCTTGTATAATTACAGGCTATATGAAGCATTCCATCTTAGGTTCTCAGAGGCGACAACGCATATTGTAGCCTACTCTGTTTTAAGTTGGTTCTCTCTGATGGTACTCTGGTTGCAGGTGCTCATGGGCTGCTATTAATTTAACAACAGGTTGACTGTACGTTTTTCACTTCTCTAAACTGTATGTATTAATTCTAGTTCTTTTGTCTTTCAAACCGAAATTATCTACCAAATATATTCCTGCACGTGTTCCTATGTCAACTAGACAATCAGTTAGGCAATTTTCATTAATACTGAAATCAACATTTGCAACCTATAAATATGATCATAAAAATACAATTATACAATATTAAACAAATATACAAAATGAATAGTCGCACAGCCTTTGCATATAAGCGCCAACCAATCCTGGTTCTAACTGGGTTAAAAGATCATGTCCTCAAGTTAATTGACTTACAAACTATTAGCTGGGATTCGGTGACTTGTGGTTTTCCGTATCTTGGTCAAGTGGTGAATCGTTCATAGGTTGAGCTCGAGGCGATACAGGCCTGAATGTGCATTCCAAGGAATCTGAATCTGGGGTACCTGGCGTTGAAGGCGTTCGTCTGTCTGTGCAAATGCGCTTTGAAAGCGGGGAGTCCGCTTCGTCCCACCTTCGCTTTCCGATGAGGACATTTGGTCGGCTGACCGGACTGAGGGTGGCCGCTCTGATTGCAATTGGCGAGAGACTCCGCCGTGTAGTGTACTTCCGTGTGGGTGATGGGGATACGACTGGTGAGAATCTGCAAGTGACATTATGTATGTCATCATATAAAATGGTAATCTAATTTAAAAAATACATTATTGATAAAGTGATTATGTACTACCATTCCAAAACAGTCCGTTAGTCAGTTAGACCCATTCGTGCCACAACTATAATATAGCTGCACCGTGGCTCTACCACGTAAAACATGGTCATCTGATGCTAAGCGTAATTCCCTGTCCATAAATATAGTAACAAAACTTAAATCTTACTGTACTATGGGTAGACCTTTATAGTATCGTACAATGTAAATGTGGTAGAGCCACGGATCAAATACAATGAGGAGACGGCCTAAGCAACTGGGCACTGTGATTCTATCTATAGTCAACCAAATCTAAGAAATTATACCTTCACATTAATCATTCCGCAATAACTTTGCACAAGCGTACTCACACGATTTAAAATAACCTTTTACGCAAATCCGAAGAATTATGAAGATATCTATATGTCATTACAACGTGTATAGTTTTTTATCACTAATTTAAATTTGAATTTTTCAAACAAAGCGAAATATTAAAAAATAAACAGTATAAACTTTTTTTACTAGACGTCGTTTCAAAGACATGTCGCTATGTATATTACCGTAGTGTTTGGATGATTAAAATTCATTGTTATGCGAATAATCGGCAAAATATTCAAATAATCGGTTAAAAGACTCTAATAATCAAATCATTTATTTCTTTAATGTATTATTTGTTTACTTTAATTTTCATTTGCAAAATTCCTTAAATTACATGAATCATGAATAAAACAAGTTTATTTTTTTTCACTTTGTCAAAGTAAATTTTTGTAGGTAAAAAACTCATATACAAGGCCGTGCCAAAAATAACCACTACATAATTTCAATATCCCGCCATTTCGGCACCAGTTATTCGACTCCACAGAATCAGTAATTTATTTTTGAGGTGATGTATACGCTTTTACAACAAAACGCCAGAAAATATACAAAATTTGACGTAAGTACACAAAGCTCAAAAACTTTATTAAACTAAATTTGTATAAAAAGGGTTATTTTAATATTAAGGAATTTATGGATGATAATAACCTCTGGGAAGGGTGATCGCTACCAAGCTAATAACGTTAGCTGCGGCCGGAGGTTCGAAAAAAAACCAAATTTACTTATAAAATATATTTAAAATAAAATTACAAATTATGTTACTATAGCTAATGAGCCTTGTGTAAGTGAGTACGTGATATTTTATACATCCGGCACGTGGCTTGAATTGCTGCGCCTGCATTCCTGTCGGTTTACATAGCAACTGTTCTAGGTGTAGTAGTCAGCGATCTTCATATCATAGGTATATATAACTAGCTACTTCTAATTTGTTTTGTGTTGTTAATTGTAACACGCATGATTGTAAGCTCTTATTTTTTTTAAACTAGTCCCGTTGCGTTTCTTGCTGGTTCTTCCCAGGACAGAGGTTTTTTTTTTGCGAACCAGTGGTAAATAAAAAACGTGACTCAATAAGTATTATTCATAATCTATATTGAATAAAAAAGTTTCTGTTTCTGTTTCGAGAGCTTACTGTGTGTAATTTTGTGTTTGTTTTCTTATTTTGTGACTCGGCTTTAACTTTTTGGACTGTTTCTTCTATAATAAATTTTTTGGAAGTGGTAGAGCCACGCTACATCTATATTATAGTTGTAGCACGAATGGGTCGGCTCGACCGGGGAAGGACCACGCTCTCACAGAACACCAGCGTAAAATAGCAGCGTAATGCTAATGTGTTTCATATGGTGAGTGTAGAGAACCCCTTTTTACAGGAATCGAGGCATTCCATCTTAGTCGTCAGGGGTGACAACGCATTTGCATTTGATTCTTAATAGAGGATAAATGTGTATGTCTATGGGTCATAGCATCTACTTACCATCAGGTGGACTGTGTGCTGGTTTGTCACCCAATGCTATAAAAAAACTATTCGTTGAAGCATGTGCCCATCAACAAAGGATGATTGGGCAAAAGTGGTAGAAACTTAACACTTATCTTCACGCACAATCCCTAACGGGGTAGCCAGAGAGAACAGATCGCCAAGTGTCACGATCCTTACATACCTCTTTCGCTTCTTTCAGGTTTATTAACTTCTTCATACATGCACGTCTAGGTATCCGAGTACTCTTGACCCTCCCCTCTTCGAGCAATTTGCTCACATGGTCTTCGAAAGTTAGTCTCGGTCTACCTCGACACCTTTTAATATTTACTTTCGCTCTATATATTTTCTTCACCATTCGGTCTTCACTCATTCGTTCAACGTGCCCAAACCATTGGAGTACGCCCCTATCAATTTTTGTGATAAGGTCATCTTTCAATCCTGCCATATTGCGAATCTCTTCGTTTCGCTTTCGGTCGGCTATGGTAACGCCACACATTTTACGAAGAGATCGCATCTCCACCGCATTCAACTTGCTTTTATGCTTCTTCTGGCATACCCAGGTTTCGCTGCCATATAACAAAGTCGGTATTTATAGTATAGTCGGTCACTGCGTTATGTATTGCAAGGCGTGTCTTTTTACTAATGCATTCAGGGCAACATTGACTTTTTTTCCGGCAGCGACACGCCTATCCACATCTAAATCACATCTTCTATCCCGGCTGAAAGCACTCCCCAAGTATACTATTTCATTTACCTGTTCTAGACATTCCTGATTTACCCATATTTCACATTTCGTTCTCGCTTCGTCCTTTTCAAATACCAGAACCTTAGTTTTATTAGCATTCAAACGGAGACCTTTAATTTCACATTCCTCTTTCATACACGTGACTAATGCCTGCAGTTCTGCTTCTGATCGTGCAATAAGCACTGCATCATCAGCATATAGCAGACAATTAACTTTAATGTCACCCAATTTCACACCCAAACAGCTATTTTTCAGCTTCTGTAAACAGCTGTCGAGATACAGTATGAACAGCCAGGAAGACATGGCACAACCCTGTTTTACGCCCGCTTGGACGCTAAACATGGATGACAGGTCATGCCCTACCCGCACACAGGCTTTACAGTCATAGTAAAGTGACTGCACAACCCTTAACAATCGACCATCCACACCATATCCCGGCAACAGTTCCCACATTTTCTTCCTTATAACCTTATCAAATGCTTTCTCCAGATCCACAAAAGCACAGAAAATCTTCTGGTTAACACTCAGAAGCTTCTCCGTGATCATGCGGAGAGAAAACATTTGATCCGTGCATCCTCTTCCAGGTCTAAATCCGCATTGTGCCTCCCATAAGAATCTTTCCGATTTCTCTTGCATCCTACGTGTCAAAACCTTCGAGTAAACTTTACTTGCTAAACTGGTCAAGCTGATCGCCCGATAGCACCCGCAGTCAAAATGTGAACCTTTACCTTTATATAAAGGCACAATGACCGCGGATCGCCAATCATCCGGGACATCTCCCGTCCGCCAGCACAAATTGCACAGCAGATGAAAGCTGTCCCAGACGCGAGGCCCACCGTACTTGACCATTACAGCAGTAACTCTGTCTAGTCCCGCAGCCTTACCACATTTCAAACTTCGAATCGCACGTTCAATCTCTTTCATGCTGATGACCTCAGTGTCATCGAAGTCCGTGTCTGGCGTGCCAGTCACGGCGTCACCCCCGGAACCTTCACTAAGATCATGACACGCATACATTTCTCTATAAAATTCACTCCATCGCTGCATGACGTCCGATTTTTCTGAGAGGACGTCATTGGTTCTCGAAAGCACTTTGTTCATTCTTAAGGCTGTCGCACCACTCCGGGACCTTCCAACTTCTTTCCAGAAGAGTTTGGAGTTTTCCTTAAAGTTGTGCGACAACCTCTCGTCCGCTTCTACTCTACACCTTTCACGTACTTCCTCAATCAATGTTTTCGCATGAACTTTCTGCAGCTTATATCTTTCTTTCATCTTCTCTCATATGCTTATCGGAGGCCAAGTAGTCTAACCATGCTTTTTTCTTCTTTTTTACAGCTTCTCTCACTTCACCATTCTACCATGCATCACTTCTTTTACTACTACCTCTTTTTGTCGTTCCACATACTTCTTCCGCTGCACTTACCATTCCATCCCTAAGGTTCTGCCATGTTCTCTCCACACATTCTTTCCTGCCATCGATGGTGTCAAGCTTTTCGGCTACCCTCGTGTGATATTTGTCCCTAGTATCCGCTTTCTGAAGCTTCCAGCTTCGGATGCGACAGACCGACTGTGGTTCTGTTACTGCCGTCCGGTAGCACCAACCCGCGAACAAACCCCTAAATCTAGTAATTACTAGATAATGATCCGTTCCAGGTCAGCACCCCCGAACACTCGTGTATACATCGCCTGTTTTCGCAGTCGGTCATCCACCAGGAACAAATCAATCATACTTCTCTCATTCTTTCTTTCTCTAGTGTACATATGGATTTTCCTGTGATTAAACATAGTGTTTGTCACAAGAAGACCCTTTTCCTTGCATACAGCCAGTATAAGCTTGCCAGCATCATTAACCCTTTTATCGCCAAACTTCCCAAGCACCGACTCGTATCCTGGTCGAGCGATACCTACCCATCCATTCAAATCACCACATACAACAGTTCTTTCGTTTCCCTTAACCAAATCTAGAACTTGTCTTACATTCTCCCAAAACTCCTCCAGCTCAGCCCTGGACGACGAAGCTACCGGCGCATAAACAGCCAAAAGGAATAACTTCGTCAGCCCCAGCTTAAAGCGAACCCAGAGAAGTCTTGAGTTCACAACCTTGTATTCAGTCATAAGATCGACCAACCGGGACGACAACAGCACTCCCACTCCCTGGCAGGCGTTCTCTTTCCGGGACTCCGGACCATATAGCTAACGTCCCGCCAGGGAGCTCTTCAGTACCACTGCTTTTCCGTTTGGTCTCCGACATACACACGACATCTAATTCTCTTTCTTTCATTATTTCGATCAACTCATTCGTCTTATCTCTCATGCCCACTCTAACATTCCACGTCCATTATTGAAAAACAAATAATAATTAATATAAAAACGACATCCCTACTAGTTGTACTGAAAATGATTGAAGAAATTTATTTTTAATCCAGTTTCAATCTTAAATATTTATAACTGTGCCTCTAGAAATAACCAGTAACAACAAATACGAAGAAACTGATAAATCTTGTGTTTTAAATTATCCGTTTGTAATTTTATCCGGTATTATTCAAACCAAACTGTAAATGATTAACAACTCTAAATAATCGATATCGATTTTTTTAAGAATCGAATATTGTACGTTCCCATTTTTTGGTTGGCATGCTTGGTGCAATAAGTCTGAAAGCTGTCAAAATGTATTTCTTAGATTTGGTTGACTATAGGTCCTGACGTGATCACAGTGGGCGTGGCTTTAGTTAGTATACTGTCAGCGTTCTTCCTGTGCGCTTATGTGTCGAAAATCGCAAATCGGTGTATTTTCGTAGTATTGAGAAGAAAAGATTGAAGTGTTGTGTTTTATCATATAAAAACTACTCACATAAACGCTCTGATATGCTATGGATGGTATCACATTTCATTTGTAAGTAATTTTATACCCATTTTATTAAAGTAGTTCTAGAAAAATCTCTTTGCATCGGCTTTCAAATATAATTAAATATATTCGACACTAGATAGCGACACTTTGTGTCATGGGAACTAAAATATAAAGGTACCTAAGACTCAGTATTGGTAAAATATTCATACGAAGGTGCTGAAATTTGTTTTGCATTCAGTCCTAAAGAATTTTTTAATCGCCAAAATATTATTATTGTAGTTTTTATAATCATTTTGAGAACAGGCGGCCATCTACCGTGAAGTAAAAGAACAATGAAAAATAAAAAAGACAGGGGAGTAGTTACGATGTACCAGTTCTGGCTCACTGATTCAGAAGGGGTACAAGTACGATGTTCGTCGACTCACGATCCTAAAAAAAAAAAAAAAAAAAATTATCTAATTGATATCCGCTTCGAGCCTCAACCGTCATTAGCGCTCCATTGTCCTTATTTACTTATCTATTGTTGATTGACTACCGTCATTATCTCTTATTCGTCGGCGTGTGGGTCGGCTTTATACTCCTTTGTTCCTATCTACACTAATCTGACTCATTAATAAAACACATTACCCAATTTTGTTAAAAGTTTTATTTATAAAATACAAAATCTTATTACTTATTATCTATAAAATAGGAGCGAAACATCTCATCCACTAAAATATCGTTGTACAATGTGTTCCCTGTAAATATACTCGTAAAACTATGCATTGAACATCCCTGAAACTTATATAGCAAATACATTAAGCAATATTCGCCACAAACTGAAGTCCACTCATTCTGAATCCTATCAACATTCCAGTTCCATCTTTTACAATTTCTTTTAAAAAACTCTAGATGATATCGTACAGGTGCCCGTCCGAATGAATCAAAATATTGACCGACGTCATTCGTATCGATATATAAAGCTACCCAATGTGACCCTGGTTTATCATCTGTATCCAAATTGCATATTATATACGTTGGTACGTGGGTGTACGTGGGTAGTTTATTGGCAGCATAAACATTATTTTCTAGAGTGGGGTGAATCTTTTTCAGATGTTGTTGTACATCTAGTGTATCCATAATATTACTGCTATTAGTAGATTATTACAGTACCAATCTACTCAATGACTAATATAGGAGTGATCAATTATAGTGATTTCTAAATATTAAATTGCATTCTTTGTGTTATACAAATCGTATTTGAGTCACCAATACACTGAACAAGACACGACAGGAAGGACGTAGGAATGTAGAGATAAGCAACAGAATGTAAGGTAAGCTTGTTGACGCATAAAGATACTATCAATTCTACTGCAGAAATTCTTTAGATTAGAATTATTACTCACTGGTACTATATAAGACCAAGCAACTGCAGTCATGGAGTTAGTGTATGGTCGTTTGACCGCAGTGGATCTATCAATACTACGTTTGTGTTACTTCAACGCATCAAAGGCCATGGATGTAAGTGTTTATTCTATTGACAAACTTACTTTTCTTTCTGTTATTTTCTTACGTGTGTATGATTTAGTGTTAACAAATTATATTTAAATATTATGTGTGTGTATATGGTTAAGCCGTGGTAGCTCAGATGGTTAGCGCAAAATGTAAAATTCACAGTACGCGACCCGGGTTCGATCCCCGCCGGCACCAATTAAATTGTTAATTACAATTTTAAGTGCTGATTTACCACGTGCTCAGCGTAGCCCTAAAACCCTCTCAGAAATGAGAGGAGGCCTATGTTCAGCAGTGGACTTTAATAGGTTGTAACTTTAGCTTTTTAACTTTTATGATTAAGTGTTAACAAATTGATATTAACATGATAACTGTGTTGTTGCAGAAATCATTGAGCTTCGATGAAAATACCTATAAACAGTATTACTACTCGCCACTCTCCCCTCAAGAAGAGAGTGATGACATCGTCATTAATAATAACACATGCGATGGTGGAAAAAGAAAATCGCAATCGATTGATCATTTTTTTGAAGCTGAATCAAAAATAAAAAAGAGGAAGTTGTTATCATCAACCGTAGCACGAGCCGCTAGAGATGGTGTATCATACATTTCTACTAATTCTGACGACGGAGACCAAGCGACGCATCTCATCAAAATTGAAATGTACGATATGAAGAAGCTATCCAAGATTCCAACTACTGATCATTGGAAACATGCTTCCACGAGGATTAAATATTACGTAAAGACTAATAAGGATAGCATCTACGACAACACAAACGCCCTCGTATACAATATTACAAAGACAATAGCAGAAAGTGAAAAAGTTAAAAAATACTTTTTTAACAATGACAGTCATTAGCTGATCATTAGTGAATGTGATTCTGTTTACTTAAATTACAGGAAGACAAGAGCAGAAGAAAGAGATGAGTGTGGCATACGTGTACAGAACACATCATTGAAGAACAAAACTACAACACTGAGTGGAGATGAAAACGAGAAGAATATGCAGTACTCAAGAGCTGAATATCCATTCTTCAGTTCAAAATCTAGCCGGTTGCTCAGTTTCGAAAACTGGCCTCTCGTTATGCGACAGAAACCTGAAGATCTTGCAGAAGCCGGTTTCTTTTATACTGGCCATGCAGACATGACCAAGTGTTTCCATTGTGGTGGTGGCTTAAAAGATTGGGAAGACGATGATGATCCTTGGCAGCAGCATGTTCAGTGGTTTAGTCAGTGTGCTTATGTAAAATTTAAAGTCGAACAGAGTTTTGTATTACATTAAATAGAATATTTATAAAGAAATAAAAAAATAATATATTGCATACAATTTGTTTTATTTAATTTTATAATGTTTCACATAGTTACATACACACAAAATGCATTACACATAACTCATAAAATCTATCACACAACACATATTATAACCTTAACTACTATAGTCTACAGTAACATTTCTGTTTTTATCTATCTCAATAATATTATCAAACTCAGCATAAACTATACAGTTAATTGTTTGTATTAGTGAGGATTCAAATCGTACTTCTAATCTTACACTACCATGCTTTATGAGATTCCAATGAGCTGATGAGTTGGCTGATAAATCAGGAGTTAAGTCAAATGCTAATAGACAGTAACCTTTGGCATACTGTTCACAAGAGATTCCATTTCCTTCATTAAGAAAGTGAATACCAGTTCCCGAGAATAGAGTATGATATGCTGATGTAAATATGCTATTATTAAAAGATGGTTGCAAAGCTTTTGAAGGTATTTGTTGACCATCAATATATAAGCTGAAAGAATTAATACCATAGTTTTCAAAGTTAAATGGATTTTTAGTAAGGGAACCATTAAATGCAGAATTGTTCACAAATCCAATTATACCTACATCTTTTGGGTACCTGCCCTAAAAATATATTATCAAGAGTTTTTCCTTGAACACCCGATGGAATTGTTAAAACTTTTACTTCAGCTCGAGTAATAGGATATTTAGCAGTGGTAGAAGCTAAAACTTTTTGATGTGCGAGTAATACACTTGGATTAATTCGTGCTCGTCGAACAATAAGAGTTGCATCCGTAATGCAAACTTTAAACTTTACATCGTTTGACCCAGCAATTAAATTAAAGCTCTCTCTAGATCGAACCAATTTAACACTCATTTCAACACCATTAATTAAAAATTTATCTTGGTTGAAAATGTCACCGTGAAGATGACCAATCATTTCTATTTCCTTACTTTCACTAATCAATTCCTGTCTTTTAACAAATCCTATGTTTTTACCATCCGTAGAATCCATTTTTCCTGCTGTATCATCATACCAAAGACTACAAGTAAGATGAGATTGTTTAGCAGCAGGAGCATAGTTTAAAAGGGTTTCCATGTATGCTCGATATGCATAGGTATTATTAGGTGGTGATACAAGTTTTTGGTTTAAATAAACATCAAGTTGACTAAAAAGTGAATGCAGCCAATTATTTACAGGTGCTACTATTGTAGTAGATATCAAGTTAGTTGAATCTTGATTTAATACTTTTGCCTTTATGTGGAGTAATGTATGAGACAAATCTATGTAGTCATCGCCTGTCCCAGGAACTTGAAACTCGATAGGTCCATCATCACCCAGAGATGAAATTGGTTTATAATTAATCCACAATCCATTTTCAATGCTAGTTTGTGTAGACGGTAGTGCAAACAAATCCAATTCTGACTTAACGCACTCGCAAGAATGATTATGAAGGAAAGACATATTTAATTTGAAAATATATCTTTGTTATTTTTTGGTTTTAGACCAAGTTTTTTCGCAGCTTTCACTTTAGCAGTTAATGGTGGAATGAACGAGGTCAATCGTTTTCTTTTAGTTTTATACCCAGATCCTGTCATGTTAAATTGATCAATTTTCTCATCAGCCTTTCGTTTTAAATTCGTACTAACTTGCTTTAGACGGTCTTTTATTGAGGCTTCCATAGGACGCGCTTGAACCATATCCGATAAAAGTCCTACTCCAGCGCTTAATGCCTCCTTACCAATCACTCGAGCACCACTTGAAAGTAAAGGTAAAACTGATCTAAATAACCCCCCTAAGAAGCTCCCAATACCATGACCGCGTTGGTATGGTGCACCCTTATAAATTACTCCAACTCCTGACCCAGCTTGATGTGTATAATAATTTTCATATGGACATTTATGATGATCACGAAGGGAATTCATTATTATAATTTTCGGAAATGTAGTTTAATACACACGGTTCCAAACTGGAATGGTATTTTTTGTCCTGTGCTCGATCTTATAACTATTTCCAGCGTATCGAACTCTCTTCGCATAACAGGTAAGTAGTGAGGTTGAGAGAAAACGTGCATTTTATTTGCACCATAAATGTATTTTGTAGGATCTAATGAAATGACTCTTAGTAAAGGAGTCATAACATCACCCACAATCTGAGGATCGATAATGTCACAATATAGAAAGAGTTGAGATGGTAACCCTAAGTGTAAATTAGCAGGACACTTTCCAAAATTTCTCTCTAGGAGATTTTTATTTGGTTCATAACCTAGTTGTAAACTTAATTTGGGTGATAATGTTACGGATGTTATATTTTTATCCAAAACAGAAATAGACACAAATTTTGTTATTTCATCATAGCGAAATTTCAAGTTCTCTCCGATACCATTTAACACTCTTAAAATATGCTCAACGTTATCATAGTTGGTAGCTGGAATATGTTTTTTGTAGTACACTGTGGATGGTTTATCTTCATTAGGCATTAACATAGATTTTGTAATGTATATAACATTTTCATGATCTTGAACAGTAAACATGGTACATGGATATTGAAACTCGACAACTCCAACCGACCATTCACCTTCTAATTTAATAGCTTTCGGTAATTTCGTTGAAAAATTTGTGGTCTTGTTATCAGGAAAATATTCCATTGAACTATTGCTGAGCAAAGTTAAATAAAAACTTTCTTTATTCATATTTCTTTTAAACTAGAAGCTAAAATCCAACTGTTAAATTTATCTGGATAACCTTTCCACTTCACTAATACTTCTTTTCTGTTACCTGAGTAACGAGTGTCAATTATTTTATCTATTTTATATTGTGAGGTGGGGTTGTAAGTGATTTTCTGTAATTCTCTTTCATAAAAAGTACCAACTATTGGTTCATTTTGTAAATCTGTTATTGTATAAACAACCCATGGAGATCTATCAATTATTGAAGATATAATAAATATTTCATCACTCCAATTTGATTCATATCCTTTTTGGAAAGCATGTTTATATTTAGTTATTCGAACATAATCACCCACATTGAAATTTGGTTTAGTATTTTCTAAAGAAAGTTTGTTTGACCGTCTATCATAAAGATTAGTCCAAACTGTCATAATATTGTTGGAATTTACATCACATGGGCACATCTTAATACTAGAGTGAAAGCTGTGATTGTAAGAGTATATTAAATCTTGTAAAACATCTATATATCTATAAGTATTATTATGAGTGAAATAACGCCACATTTTCATTTTTAGTGTTCTTTGAAATCGTTCAACAATACTGGCCTTAATGTCAGGATTGTTAGTGGTATAGTAATTAATCTTTTTGGATTTAAAGTATTTTTGTACATCTTTTGAAACAAATTCTGTACCTTTATCAGATTGTATGTGAGTAGGTGTTAAATTACTTTCAGTAAATATACTTTCAAAACATTCTTTAGTTGTTTCTGAGTTTTTCTTTTTCATTGGTCTTGCAAAAGCATATTTACTAAATACATCAATAACACAAAGTATATACTTGAAACCATCATTATATTGAGAATAAGTTCGCATATCACTTAAATCAGCTTGCCACAGTTCATTAATATTTGATAGAATGTACCTATTACGCGGGAATTTTTTTCGAATGGGTTTATGTAATGTGTATGTTTCTTGTGATTTTAACCATTCCTTTACTTGCTTTTTATTCATTTTACCCTTCATGGCTTTTGATAATTTATCAATACTACCAAAACCAGCGGGATTAGATGGATCATAATAAATCCTGTTAATTTCTTCTAGTACGGGGTCCATTTTTCCCACTCAAGCCTTTTACGTATTTTAGTTGTAGACTTTTTATCTCTACTGCTCGGTGTAGAAAACTCTTGAAATTCAATCTCAGAGGGTTTGTTCAGATCTTTTGCTTGAAGTTGGTTAATAAACTCACATCTCTTTGGATTTCCAATATAAGTAAGTGGTACTTTAATATCTTTTAATGCTTCAGCAAATCTATCCCAACCTACTGGATCACTTCTTTTTAAGGGTCTTAGTGAATCATTTATTAAATCAACAATATTACTTCCAGGAATGTTTTCATTATCAATTGTGACTGTACCTTCATTATCCCAATGTATTTTACCTCTACTTGTTTCAACTAAGTTTAATAATAACTGTCCTTTTTTATTATAAGTTTTTGGTATTAAACTGAGTATTTGAGCTGTGGATTTTCAACATTTTCTTTACTTTTGATGGATCGATTCTCCTCCAACAAAGATTCAGCATCAACTGAAGTTTTTAGATCTCTATCTTTATTTTTAAAACCAATTTTAGACTCGTTTGAATCTTCATTAGATGTATCAGAATAAATTGGTAATCTGAGTGGTTGACGATCCTCTTCGGTAAAATGAAGGTATCTTTGCAGTGTTTGTAAATATAACATCCATTTCTTTCGGTCTTCCGTCTTACTATTCATAATATTTTGCATTTCGATATCTAATCGAGATAAACTACTACTCGTATTAACCTTATTTTCTTGTTTTAATTTTTCAATCAATCCAGGTTCGATAAGTATCATTTTCTTTGCATTTTCCATGTTAACTGGCTAGTCCACTCACTAATCCACTCAATATTGCACCTAATATTATTGGTAAGAAAGCCCCTCCTTTTTGTATAATTATATTTTTTCTTAGTTTATGTTTACACTTACGCACTATTTGACGGAGTATATTTTTGTGTTTATTCAATTTTTGTTTATCTTGATCTTTAAGAGGTACTTTTCCTTGTAAAACGTTATGAATACACTCACAAATACAGTTAATTTCTTCTTCATCACACGTTTTAAGTAATGCTCTTTGATATTTTGGTTTAAGCGTATGCAAAGCGTTTAGCAAATGTTTATGCGTTGTGAGTCGACGATGCATCATTTAGCAATGATTTGAAATGTTTGATTCTTGGTGTATTTAAACTCTTTTGTGGGGACGTAGACTGTGCAGAAACCATTAAATGGGAAGACATTTGTCTTGATACGACAAAAATCATTGGTATTCTGTTTTAAATCTACCATTAAATATCCATGCGCCTCTAGAGTTGCATCCCTGTAGGCATCTTCAATAAATTTTGGGTTATCTGGTGACACTTGTCGTGCTAAATATCTTATTTGAGTTTTATCTCGAGGGTTTTTAAAATATATTATATAACTTGAGTTTAAGGATATGTCTCTTTGCCCTTTACCCTGATGAAATAAATTTTGTGTTAAATAAAATACACTAAGATTCCTGTGATGACTACCTTTTGTAAATATATCCACAATTCTTCCATCGGACTCTCTCATTAGATCATCAATAATAACAAGATGTGGGTTTTCACCGTCAAACATATTAACATTTGGAATTCCTTGATGGTAGTTAACATTTGGTAAATTATATAAAGGTTGCATTTCATCAAAGCACCATGTGATCTGATTAAAATCACAATTACATATTTCTGTAACTGATTTTATGAAATTTGTTACAAAATTTGACTTCCCACATCCACTTGGCCCCGCCACAATAGCAGTAAACGGATGGATAAAGTGAAACATTATACACGTCTAAAGTTCTAAGGGGTGAAATAAAAAATGAAAGTGTTGGTGTTAACAATTAATATATATTGCAAACATTATATAAAACAGAATGATCTGTATACTATTTCTAACACAATTAGTACATCATAATTTTACAATCAACTCAATCTCAAATAAATGCACACACACACACACACACACGCAAATATAAACAACAATTAACTTAAATTATTTACAATAAAACAACGATTAAATATGTAATAAACTCTACGTCATATTATACTATTATCATTATTTTACAATCAATACAAATTTTATTTACATGCAGACATAAAATTAAAAACTATCAACACTTACATAACGCAGTTTATAATGACCCCAAGCTAATGTTTCAATATTATTATCTAAAATATGCCTCTTTGTGTCATTATATGATAAACCAATCTTATTTAATTTTTGTGTAAAAATTGTGTGTTTAATTGATTTAAATCTAAGCATACTATAATATTGCACTTTTTTATTAAATAGAGAAGACTTATAATTATCCATGGTCATCTTTTTAGTGATACATTTATTTACGCCTTTTGCCTTGGCTATAGTCTTATTCTCTAAGTTAAAAGCGTACATTTTGGATCGTAAACCCACAAATTCTTTCATGATTTTACCATTATTTTCATCTTTAAAAAAACCTAATTTCTTTTTATTTAATTTTGGATATTCAAAAATATTATTTGCATCATAAGCTGAGGTATCAAAGTATGATGAAAGGTCAGGTTTTATATCAGAGTAAAAATCATCTGTAAATATATGATATATTAAACTATCCGTATCTGTATACAGTAATTTGATTTTACTAAACCTTTTAACCATATAGTTATAATGAAAATCATACATTAATGTTTTTGAAATATCTAAAATGCAAAACCCTAAATAAATTGGTTTGTTATATATTAACTTTGTTTTTCGCAACTGAACCGCAACTAGGTTTTCCGAAAATACTGAAAGACTATGAAATTGTGGTTTAGCGATTAGATCTTGAGCACCTAAAGCTTTGCCCTGGTTCTCCCAGTGTGTAACTAATTTTATGTTAACCCTTTTTTCAATATTGTCCATAGTCTTTCCGAAGACTGAATTATTCATTAATTTATAAAAATCTTTTTCGAAATCTGATTTTGCTAACGTTCTTAATTTTGTGTTTAGATCTATGTACATCTTCAACCAGCGAGACTGTTTAAATTTTAAAACTCTATGAATTTTAGTTAATTTAACCCCCATTTCTATGCACTGCTTTAAATTTCTGTAATGAATTACATATTTATCTTTATTATTTAAATTTGGGACTAGTTTATTTTCATTAATATTGTCTGCACAAATGTTTTCGGGGCATAAAGGAAAGTCCGAATGTAAATCATGAAGTTCATCTGGATATTCCAAATCAACTTCTAAAATAAAACCGAAGTTCGATGTCTCAGACACATTAAATTCTGTATTCGGATTTACCCATTCGAATCCACCAGTAGGAAGACATTGAGACATAGCCCAACCATATAAATTGTTGGCATCAAAATATGTGATATATGAATTTGGTTTCCCTGCATCATAATCCCCCATATATTTGTTATTAGCTCTAGCATAACGATTACTACATTGAGATACACCACCCCTGATACCTGATCTAATAAATGCAATTTTCTCATAATCTGTTAAAAGTTCTAATTCTATTTTTGTATATTTTAACATTGCTTCCCAACTTAAACCGGGTGCTGTGTAATAATGGGCAGGGTCTAAATCATAAGTATTAATACATAACTTTCTAAAGTTTTCAAATACATCGGTTAAAAGTAAAACGTCTGTTTTTAAATACAGGTTTGAATAATCTAGCATATTACAACACCCAAAGTGTTTCCAAACATCTTTAGCATGATTGTAATCATCATTTGAAATATGGGAATCTGTGAGCGAGCTATAAAAAAATTTTTGTTCGGGGAGCGATGTTAGGCTTAAACTATCATAATTAGTCATAAGTTCATATGGATAAACGCCTTTCCGTTTTAAACGAAAGAAATCTTCATCATTAGGATAATTTCTACGTAATTCTTGAAATTGATCATTACTGAGATTTTTGGCCAATTCTTCTAATTTACATGATAAAAACTTAAATGAATCTATGAATCTTAATATAATTTCGTGGTTATTCATTTTTAATTTTTTGGAAAAGGATATATATTTTTCTTTATTTTGAGGGATAACTTCGACTTCACCATCACAAAAGTTTAACGCGTGAACAATAAAATGAGCATCATAGTGACTAAGGTTGTGTAAAAATATTGGTATATAACGAGGTTTTCTGAACTTCGAGCTACATGATTCGTGAGCAACACCTATAAAACTACCGGTGTACCAATCAAAATCATAAAAATGTTCTGCTAACTCTGTTTCACAAATATGACAAATGGTTGCATTTGAAATTTGGTTTTTGTCTTCATTTGTTAGCGGAAGTGGAGGATATTTTTGAAGTCTATTTATTTCTTTGAGATTGTTAGATAAACTTTCCATAAACACTTGTGCACAGTTGGGTCCGCAATACGTTACATATTTTGATAATTTATCATCATATGAACATTTAATATAATAACCAAAACTATGTACTTCATGTTTCTGAATATTGTGTGTGAAAGGTTTGGAAGGATCGTTAGAACATGATTCTATTGGTTTTAAAAATGCTTCAAAATCAGCATAAACTACGAATGGTATCTTCAACTTTTTTTCATAACTATCAAATTTAATTTTATCATTTGAAATAGGTTGACCAAACCAATTCTTTTTTTTAAAAGTTTCACTGTTTGGTAATTCTGTACAAATGTGGGCACAATCGTATTGTTCATGGTTATTTAAACTTTCCTTAGATGGAAAGTGAAGTAGACATGCTTCGCAAATGTACATGATGTGACCGTCTTTTGAAATTTGTTTACTAACTAACCGCGATAAATTTTTTATGTAACAATAATGATTTTTTGTATCCTTGGAAAAAAATAATAAATTGATATGTCTATCTTTACGACACTTTGTTAAAAATAATGGACCTACTATAGAATTACATCGTTTTTCTTTATTATATTCTAACCCAAAAACATTAATACTAATATCATTTAATTTCTCTACTTTTGCTATGTCAGAAATTTTAACTGGAAAGGAAATACCATCAAATTTAAGTTTATTTGCATGTTTAACGTACGATGATACACGATCCGCGTTTTTGTTTACGGGATATAACGCCGAGAGTAACGCCCATTTAAAACAAAAATAATCCTTGCTTTTTACATTTATAACAGCCTTTTTTAATTTTATGTCACGAGGAAGATCTATGTATGAAGTACCGCGTAGGGGGTTAAATTTATTAACATTCATGTCTATAGATTTTATGTTTTTTAGACTCCATCCACTATCTTTTTTTTCAAATGCACTAATTTTAGTAGTAATTGTATCATTTAAAGATGAAAAAAAAATATTTAAGTCATCTCCTTGACAAATAATATAGTTAAGCGTTTGAAAATCGAACGTATCATGAATATCTTTAGTTTGTTGAACAAAATCAGCATGCAATATGAAGTTTACTTTAAAAATTATGTGTTGATGAATACACTCTTGTATTAAAAATAAAATATCATCTTTAATAGAATTTAAAAATAGTTCAGGAGTTTCAAAATTTACCAATGTCGAACTATCTACTCTACTCTTGATTTTATAAGTTAAAATCCTATTTCCAAAAGCAGATTCAATAACACTAACGTTTGATAAAGAATTATGTGAATTTAAAAGATTATTTTTGTGAACATTACTTTTAAAATGATTAGCTAAATACCGTTTCTTGATAAATATATGACACGTTAGACATTCCACTTGATCATCGTTACTGATACTGTTCCCTGCAGAGGTAGGCGCTTCTGCTTCCGTTGTTGGTTTTTTGATGATCTTGGGTTCTTTGCTGCTCGTTCGCTTCGTTCCTCTTCCAAGTTGTAGTGGTTGACTACTAAAATGTTTAAATTTATTAAAAACTGTACAAGACATTGTGTAAATTATGATCGAAATGAATGTTTATTTTACTTACTTAAACTGTGTTTCAACCATCGCACTGTGATTATACAACTCATCATCATACGATGAATCGAACAGTTGATCCTTCTCCATTTCATCACAAACTTTAGACAACTCCTGATTTAATTCGCTGTTGAATAGTTCCGTATTCTCTTCCATGGTTGTGGAGAAGAAAGCACTGGTGCACACTTCACTGAAGTTTGCCATCCTTATAGTAAAGAAGAAAATAGGTAGCAGAGTAAGTAACAGTTCAGTGTTGGTAGACCAACTGATACCCAAATTTCAAATAATGTCCGATATTTAAGTCTAACAAAGGATTAGAAATAGAATATAATGAGTACACGGAAGTAATTTAAGTAAACAGAATCACATTCACTAATGATCAGCTAATGACTGTCATTGTTAAAAAAGTATTTTTTAACTTTTTCACTTTCTGCTATTGTCTTTGTAATATTGTATACGAGGGCGTTTGTGTTGTCGTAGATGCTATCCTTATTAGTCTTTACGTAATATTTAATCCTCGTGGAAGCATGTTTCCAATGATCAGTAGTTGGAATCTTGGATAGCTTCTTCATATCGTACATTTCAATTTTGATGAGATGCGTCGCTTGGTCTCCATCGTCAGAATTAGTAGAAATGTATGATACACCATCTCTAGCGGCTCGTGCTACGGTTGATGATAACAACTTCCTCTTTTTTATTTTTGATTCAGCTTCAAAAAAATGATCAATCGATTGCGATTTTCTTTTTCCACCATCGCATGTGTTATTATTAATGACGATGTCATCACTCTCTTCTTGAGGGGAGAGTGGCGAGTAGTAATACTGTTTATAGGTATTTTCATCGAAGCTCAATGATTTCTGCAACAACACAGTTATCATGTTAATATCAATTTGTTAACACTTAATCATAAAAGTTAAAAAAGCTAAAGTTACAACCTATTAAAGTCCACTGCTGAACATAGGCCTCCTCTCATTTCTGAGAGGGTTTTAGGGCTACGCTGAGCACGTGGTAAATCAGCACTTAAAATTGTAATTAACAATTTAATTGGTGCCGGCGGGGATCGAACCCGGGTCGCGTACTGTGAATTTTACATTTTGCGCTAACCATCTGAGCTACCACGGCTTAACCATATACACACACATAATATTTAAATATAATTTGTTAACACTAAATCATACACACGTAAGAAAATAACAGAAAGAAAAGTAAGTTTGTCAATAGAATAAACACTTACATCCATGGCCTTTGATGCGTTGAAGTAACACAAACGTAGTATTGATAGATCCACTGCGGTCAAACGACCATACACTAACTCCATGACTGCAGTTGCTTGGTCTTATATAGTACCAGTGAGTAATAATTCTAATCTAAAGAATTTCTGCAGTAGAATTGATAGTATCTTTATGCGTCAACAAGCTTACCTTACATTCTGTTGCTTATCTCTACATTCCTACGTCCTTCCTGTCGTGTCTTGTTCAGTGTATTGGTGACTCAAATACGATTTGTATAACACAAAGAATGCAATTTAATATTTAGAAATCACTATAATTGATCACTCCTATATTAGTCATTGAGTAGATTGGTACTGTAATAATCTACTAATAGCAGTAATATTATGGATACACTAGATGTACAACAACATCTGAAAAAGATTCACCCCACTCTAGAAAATAATGTTTATGCTGCCAATAAACTACCCATGTACACCCACGTACCAACGTATATAATATGCAATTTGGATACAGATGATAAACCAGGGTCACATTGGGTAGATACGAATGACGTCGGTCAATATTTTGATTCATTCGGACGGGCACCTGTACGATATCATCTAGAGTTTTTTAAAAGAAATTGTAAAAGATGGAACTGGAATGTTGATAGGATTCAGAATGAGTGGACTTCAGTTTGTGGCGAATATTGCTTAATGTATTTGCTATATAAGTTTCAGGGATGTTCAATGCATAGTTTTACGAGTATATTTACAGGGAACACATTGTACAACGATATTTTAGTGGATGAGATGTTTCGCTCCTATTTTATAGATAATAAGTAATAAGATTTTGTATTTTATAAATAAAACTTTTAACAAAATTGGGTAATGTGTTTTATTAATGAGTCAGATTAGTGTAGATAGGAACAAAGGAGTATAAAGCCGACCCACACGCCGACGAATAAGAGATAATGACGGTAGTCAATCAACAATAGATAAGTAAATAAGGACAATGGAGCGCTAATGACGGTTGAGGCTCGAAGCGGATATCAATTAGATAAGAGTTAATTGATCTGTACATCTCCGGAACCGTGCATCCTACGCAAAAATAGACCGCAGATTCGTGATCAGAGCATGCCAAAACCTTTTTTTTTTTTATTTTTTTTTTTTTAGGATCGTGAGTCGACGAACATCGTACTTGTACCCCTTCTGAATCAGTGAGCCAGAACTGGTACATCGTAACTACTCAGGGGCCATAAGTAGAATTCAATTATTTTACCAAGTAGTATATACGTAGGCGGTCCCATAATGAATTGGCCTAACTATGAACCAATGAAGGAAATGAAACGAAACCAATTTTATTTTTCAATATAATCACCATGAATACTCTATATAACTATAACTAACACACTTCTGACATCTGTGAATCAACATCTCTAAACCTTTATAAAAACAATCACATTTTTTATCCTCAAAATGACTGAAGACGGCCGCCTGCAACTCTTCATCGCTTGAAAATTTTCTTCCTCTTAAGTCCCGCTTTAAATTTGGAAATAAATAATAGTCGGACGGGGCCATGTCTGGACTGTAAGGAGGATGTTGAACTTCTGTGAACCCGCATTGACGAACTGCATCCTTCGAAACACCAGTGGTATGAACAGGGGCGTTGTCATGGAGCAACAGGACACCTTTAGACAGCTTGCCTCTTCGTTTTTCTTTTATCTTGTCTCGTAATTTATATATTAAAGAAGCATAATATTCCACCATCAAAATGCCTTGAAAATCCCAAAATATTGTGCACATCAGTTTTTTTGTCGATTATTGCACCTTTGCCTTTCTAGGGGGCTTTTCACCCTTATAACGCCATTCCATTGACTCGCGCTTGCTTTGTGGATCATAATACAAATTCATAGTTTCATCACCAGTCACTAGCCGCTCGATCACAGTCTTTGGATTTTCGCCACAAAGATCCAAAAACTCCGAAGCGCAGCGCACTCTTTCCTGTCTCTGTACCGCTGAAAGAAGTTTCGGTACCCATCTTGCACTCACTTTCTTCATGTGAAGATGTTCATGGATCGCGCGATGAACGGTACTCTTAGAGAGCCCAAGCCTTGCTGCAATTTCTCTAATCTTCAAATGGCGTCACTCAGAACCTCCTCTTCGATAAGAGCAATCGTTTCGGGAGTGAGCACTTCCACAGGTCGACCGGCGTGGCCAAAGTCTTCGACGGTTTCTCTCCCGAGGCGAAACTCTTTCACCCAATTTTTCACTGTGCTATAGGAGGGGGCAGACTCTTTATACACGCCATCCAATCGTTCTTTTATATGGGCAGGGGATAAACCTTCTTTAAACAGAAACTTTATGACAGTTCGATACTCAGTTTTCGACATTTTGAAAAAATACGCGACTCTCGTTATTCAAATGCCTGTTAAACTAAGACTAAGCATTTCATGTCGATGCATGTTTCTTATATTAAGTGCATGATAAACGTACTATTTAATGCAAAACAACATGTAGCGACATGTCGCGTTGAACTATATCAGGCCAGTTCATTATGGGACCGCCTGGTATATGCAATTGCCGTGGGTTACTAAGTACTACTATCTTGAAAGTATTTGAAATATTAAAATGAAGGAAATTGTACTTAAGATTAGGATTTTTACGATATGTTTAAGTTATACATGTATAAGTGACATTCTACATGTAAATGAACACTTAAATGCAATTTAAATATGTTTAGCATTTCGTAAAAGTTAACCTTTAAGAAATATTCATTTTATCTTTAGTAAAATATTCAAAGTCTCTTTGAAACTTTTCTTTCGCAAGCAACTATTATAACAGCTGTAGGTCAGTTAATTAAAAAGCTCACGTAGAAGATTATTTTACTCTTGTAAATCTGGATATATCGGTTCGTTTGGATGCAGTTTGTATTTTACTAGTTTTAATTATTTTGGTAGAATGAGTTAATTTCATATTGTTGTTTTATTCTTTATATTACAACTTAAAAGAAAATTACCAGAGCCCTTAACATCATCACCTAGGATTACCATAAGTGATTTAAATGATTTTTGATATTTTAGGATTCCATTAGAAAGAATAACCTAAAACGAGAAATAGAACAACTTCGATGGAAAGTGAAAAAAGATGGGCTAAAGGTCAGAAGACTTCAAATGAAAATTAAACGTTTAAAAATGAAGGACGGATGCTTAATTTGAAATAACATATTAAGATTTTAATTGTTTTGATAAATAAAATTATATTAATTACAATAATTTGTCTATTTGTTCTCCCTCAGAAATATTAAGTAGTATACCGACACATACACAATAGTCCAGCCGTTTTAGCTTGAAAATACACATACACAGTACATACTAAGCGTGGGATAAGGTCAAGAAGAAAAGAAGAACACACAAACTTTTATTTTTATAATATTAGTGAGATTAGCAGGATCATTGTTACAGTAGGTGTAGGATTTTTTTTGTAATAACATCGGTATTTCAATCAAAAAAAGATGTGTCAATATGATTCACAAAATTAGTCTTGAAAAAATACTCTCTGGTACGAAATTTCTGAGTATGTCCCCTTACATCCTACACCAAAAGTAAGGTAGCTAAACTACATTGCAACATCGATATGGAACTACGCGAGTAGTTTTACTATACATCGGTAGATGTAAAATAGTTAAGTGGGCGGGACTTAACACCCCCTCATCCCGCAAATTGTCACGCGTCGTTACATAGTGAAATCTAATTACAACACCTCCTCTTTGTATTTGCTCCGTGGGTAGAGCCATGCTGCAGCTATATTATAGCTGTAGCACGAATGGGTCTAACATAATAACGCTGTGATTGGATATTTCAAGGTTGAACTTAGAATACCGAATCATAGTGATGGGACGGGATTTAGGACGTTGATCGATAAATTTAGGATTTATTGATTATTTACATATAAATAAATTAAACAATTATATATATATATATATATATATATATATATATATATATATATATATATAAACATTGTTTTATTTTTTAATAAATTTCAAATAAAAATTGTTTAATTTATTTATATGTATCAATAATCAATAAATCCTAAATTTATCGATCAACATCCCAAACCCCGTCCCATCACTATGTTTATATATATACAGAATAGGTCCCACATATACGCAATAAATGAAACCACAAGTAATACTAGTCCGTAGAAGTGTAGAAAAATTAAATATTAAATTAAAACCCGTAAAATAAAAAAGTGAAATTTTCAAACAAAATAAATATTAAAATAAATTCAGTAAAAGTGAACACTCTGTTTAGACAACGTACCTTGACCCCTTGGAAGAGTGACAACGTTGCACGCGGGTGGCACGCCGACAAAAGACACCGCTGTCGATATGTCGCAATACCAATAGTTTGCACTGCGTGGCAACGTCGCTTTTTAATGTTCAAGGATTCAAGTTCATTGAATCATTGACTTAGTGACCCAATTCTACAAAGTGTTCGAATTTGCTTAAAATTAAAACACTACTTTTTGACCTAATTACTGGACCGATTACGTTCATTTTTTGTATATCGTCAGCAAAGGCGATAACAAGTATATGGTTTCATTTATTGCATATATGTGGGACCCATTCTGTATATATATCTATATATGTACATATAATTTAATGATTTCTTAAATTTACGCGAACACTACACATTGAATAAAACTATATATACGGGTTTTTGTTATATTATTGTATACTTTTTTTCTAGCGTAAAATGTTGGCAAATTTACAGAACCGGAGACCCTTTTTACTGTAAACGAAGCGCTGCGTCGTAGTCTTCAGATCTCTGGGCCCAGCATCCACTTACTTGAACTGTACGCTCGCTTGTTACCCTTATTATACAAAAAAGCTAATACAGCGATAGCTAATAAAGCGAATACTGATATACTAGAAAAACGAGTGCGCGAGGCATTCCACCTTAGGGGTGACAACGTATTTTGATCCTTATTTAAGGACAGAATTAAATGTCTATGGACTTACCATCGGACTGTGCGCTCGCCACCTATTATCCTATATAAAAAGCTAGCGAATACACGCAGTGATGATAATGTTTTAAAAGTTAGATGATGTGATGCTGAATGAGTGTGAATACTTGTGCTCGATAAGCTCAAGGGTTAAGCGCTTACTGTACATTTGATATCAATAGTGTACCCGACCAACCCAGGTTAAATTTTCGCCGGCACTAATGAAATTTTTAATTACAATTTTAAGTGCTGGTTTATCACGTGCTCTACGGTGAAGGAAATCATCGTAAGAAAACGTGTGAAGTTCACCAACACGCATTGGGGTAGCGCGGCGGACTTTTCTTAGCCCTAAAACCTTCTCAGAAATGAGAGGAAGCGTGTGCCCAGGAGTGGCACGTAAGTAGCTGTAACTTTAAGTTAGTTACTCGACTCCAAAGAGTTAGTAACTCCTCTATGGGGCAATGCATATGCTTTTACCAACAAAGTGAAAATATTTTTACCCTTTTCTATCAAAAAGTTTAAAATTTTTATTAATCAAAAATTGTTTGTTACTAAAGAATACATAAAGACATTCACATATAAATTACAATTACATGACTGATAATAACCCCTGGGAATGATGTGATTGCTACCATGCTGTTTCTAAATGTTTTCATACTAACTGTATAAAATAGTATACTGTAAATTAATTTTATTTAAAAATTGACGTTGTGTTTCTTGCTGGTTCTTCCCAGGACAGAGGTTTTTTTTCTGAATCAGTGGTAAAAGTAAAAAAATCAGTAAGAATTGCATGTAATCATTATTGAGTAAAAATGATTGTATTGTATTCTATTCAGCTTGACTCACCTGGCCAGCCTGGTGGGCGAGTGCGCGATGCCCGCGACGAGCGTGAGGTCTTCGCACGACTGGCCCATCTGCATGGCGGAGTGCACCTCGCGCTCGTGCGCCACCTCGCGCGTGTTGCTCACGTCCGCGCACTCCTCCGCGCGCAGCTGGCTCACGCGCGGCGTCATGCGCCGCCCCCACACGCTCTGTCCATAGTCCACACGGTACGCCGTTACATTCACTTTTTAACCTTTTACCAGGTAGAGCCACATCACGTAAAAATGCAATAAAGATTATGGCTGTGGTACGAATGGGTCGGTTCGACCGTGGTGGGACCACGCTCTCAGAGAACACCAGCGTAATATAGTAGCTGTTAGCTTGTTTCGCATGGTGAGTGTAGAGAACCGGAAGCCCTTTTTACTGGAAACGAGGCTTTGTATCTGAGTACTCAGTGGTGACAATGCATCTACATTTTGATTTTTAATTAAGAATAAATGTAGATGTTTATTGGCTACAGCATCCACTTACCATCAGGTGGACTGTGTGCTCGTTTGTCACCCTTATAAAACTTGCGTGGATGGTACCGTGTGTTTTGACGAGACGTGCGTTCATGAAATTTGGCGGTTGGAATTAAACCGAACAATTCCTCAGAGCACTCCCCGTGATACATGCGATAGAAGATGCAAAGTGATGCAACATCTCTTCGCAGCGCCAGTGGATTAAGCCGATCGGAGAGGACTCGGTCGTCGAAGATTCGAGACGCTCTGCGCTGGATGCGGTCAAGTGGAAGGAGCTGGCACTGGGGAGCCCCGGCCCAGAGATGCGAACAGTATTTCATGAGAGGCTGAAGCTACACCTTGTAAACTTGCAGGCGGTGTGCCGGCATGAAATACTGTCCCGCTTTGTTGAGCACGCCAAGTTATTTAGAGGCCAATTTGGCTTTCTCTTCCAAGTGACCACGAAATTGCACATTACTCAATATGTCGAAACCGAGGATTCCGATACTGGCTGAGGCAACAAAGGGAGTGCCTTGGAACGGAGGACATACGACAAAGGAGTAATTTTTAGTGGTAAACGCTCAAACTTGTGTCTTCTGGGGATTGAACTCGAGTAGATTTAGTCGTCCCCAATCCGAGACTTTATTCAGCAAAGAATCGACTTCAAACACAAGTTTGTTCCGTTACTCGGCGAAATTTTCCCGAGAAATATTGGCACGGCCGGTGTATAGAGCATCACCAGTGCTGTCATCCTCATAGCAATGAATTTTACCGATTTGCAACATATCATTGATATGCAGAATAAACAGCGTTGGTGATAGCACGAAGGCTTGTGAAACACTAGCATTAATGGGCTTGTAATCGGAGCATGTACCATCTACTACGACCTTGATACTCCGATCTGCAAGAAAGCTGGTGATCCAATTGCACAATTTCTCAGGAAGCCCATAAAATGGAAGCTTCGAAAGAAGCGCTTCGTGGCAAATCCGATCGAAGGCCTTCACTATGTCCAAACTAACCGCCAAGGCCTCCCCCTTAGACTAAACCACCTGCGCCCATCGCTGTGTTAGGTAAACAAGATCACCAGTTGAGCGACCCTGACGGAAACCGTAATGGCAGTCACTAATCATCTGGTGCTCCTCAAGATACTGTATGAGCTTGCAGTTAACGATGGACTCCATTATTTTTGAGGAAAAGAGGTGATGATCTGCATTTCGATTCTTAATTAAGGATAAATGTATGGATCCACTTACCATATACCAGGTGGACTGTGTGTGAGTCTGTCACCCATATTCTATAAAAACATACGAAAAAGTAAAAAGCTCTATCCACACGTTACCTACGTCGTTACATTTACTTTTTTATTTACTGTTTTTTATACGCCATAAAACATTAATATTATAAATGTGAAAGTTACAAGTACAAGTAACGAGTTTTCACACCTAAACAGCTGAAACAATTTTGTAGAATTTTGTTATAGATAGATTTGACCTTGAACAAAGACAAAGGCTACTTTTGTCGCGAAATAAAACTTTAAGGGGGTTGAAATAGGCGATAAAAGTTTGTATGAGAAACCAACCATTTTTCAAGTTAGGGTTATAAATACGTAATAAAGATATATAATACAATAAAATGTATTATACTTAATTATAAATAAAAAATATTCATTTAGTTCTGTATAATCTTTATTCCATTCCCTTAAGATACAAAGGGCGAACTTAATGCCTACAGGCATTTTCCTATCGGCCGCTCGGCCAACCACGTAACTGAAGAATCTAAACCAGCAACGATGAACGAATTTTTCCAGTCAACAAAAAGTGGTAACAATTCGACGCCAGTTCGACAAAGATTAGCAACTAAAATAAACACGTAAACTTATGCAAAATATGTTTACCTAAGTTTATACATGGATATGTATAAACTTACGTATATATATTTTACATAAATTATATTATGAATAAATATAATCATATACATACTAATAACAATTGTTGTAAAGGTTAATTACATTCACTTATTTATCCACATACTTATTAATTTTTCTTCATTATGCAACCTTTATATAAAAGTAGACAGGCTGGTCTTAATGCCTTAAAACTATCTTCCAGTCAACTCTCGATGTAGTAAGATAATGTGATAAGTGCATCATAAGTGAAAACTAAGATTGAAAATAATATTTAATACATAAATAGCCAAACACACTGCGCCCCACTTTCCCCAAGGAGGGTCGCTTCCGATACGGCTGAAAGACTTTCTTACGCCAAAGCCAGTCCCAGGTGGTGTTTAGTGGGTAGGCTCAAGACTCAGGACTCAGACTCAAGGATTTATAGTGAGTCCCACATAACCACCACGCAGCCGGCTACTTAGAGCATTTACCACCTCCCTCCCCCGCTTCCCGGAGGGTAGCCCTTCACTTTTGCTTCTTGGCGCAAAAAAAGCCAAATATTTAAACGCTACTCAATTTTATATCTCGTGGTACCACAGTCACTTTGACTTATAAAAAAAATAAAGGACTAGAGACAACATATTGTGCTTACTTTCCCTCTTCATATCTTTCAAAACGGAACATGTAACGTAAAGTGGTAATAGTTCCGATTTTTAGACGTACGAGCGAACATTTAAACGTTAGTAAATTTTTCATCTCGCATATGTCGAGCACAAGGGACGATATGGACTCCTAGATTAATTTGTACGTTTACTTGATTAATAATAAGTACATTTCATAGATACTTACAGACAAATTGATCGGTGCCGATAGTGGACTGGAGCTGCCGCTATGCCGGCGTGTACGCGCCAGGTTGTTGTTCGAGAACATGCTGAAGAATGACGTGCTCCTGTAACAATATATATCAAATTTCTTTTAGGTACATTGATATTTATAAGCAAATGACATTGACGACTGTTAATTTACTAAATAGAGTATTTGTTTATTTAATTATTCTTTATTGTTCACCAAATATGGAATAAGTGAAGGATAACATGAATTTATTCTACGCCTTGCCTTCCATCGGACGTAGCACCACGTATTCGAACCAGTTTGTTGTTTCGTCGTCGGTAACGCGTACAGCAAAAGCTTTCCATCCGATAGCAATACGAGGGTCTTCAAGACAAGAGTGAATAAGCTTTTGTAAAATTACAACGCATTCACGATTGGTTGGATTAGTAGTGAAGTAGAATAGACAAAAAGGGCAACTATCACTGTCTAAAACTCGAGGTTGTTAATATGTAAGACGAAACAAAGTTTTAGTTGGTATGTAGTAGTGATAGTAAGGAAATTTCTTGAGGACTGATTCTGAGGTCTATTACTATTAAAGCGTATTGGTTTTCTACCGGATTTATTTCGGAGTGTGCGAAGGAATTGTATAAGTTAACTCCTCCCTCTCCCTTCCACCATGTGACAACCAGATACTCGGCCAGCCTCCATCCCTTGGTTGTTGACATACCACGCATTCGAACCAAACGATTTGCTTCATCGTTCATTATGCGTACAGCAAAGGAGTGGAATAAGTTGCCAGCATCTGTCTTTCCATCCGATTACAATGTGGGTGTCTTCAAGGCAAGAGTGAATAGCATTTTGTTGAGCTAAATCAGTGTGCTTTACGATCTTCATGTTCTTGCATCACCGCTTATTATAAGGTGGGATAATAGGCAAGCACTGCCATAGAATAGTTATAAAAAGAAATGAAATAGAGTGGAGAGATTGAACAGCATACAGTCGTAATATTTCCTATGAAAGATAATTATGAGCCACTTGAACTGTTTACAAAATTAACAAACGTAATCATATTTGCCAAGGGTAGTAATATACATATTAGCACTATATCAAAATTATTAACCAGAATTTCAGCCTATGTCAATAGTTAAGGGCAATATGGGGTGATTGCCTGGGACTTAATGCAATAAAGACAATAAGTCCGCCCTTTACGTCCCTTTACATGTATACCTGAGCCACCTGCATCTATGGACTTCCTGCACGTCCTACTAGGTCGTCATTCAATCTCGAGGGGTATCGCCCTACACTTCGCCTACCGGTACGAGGCTGCCACTCGAGAACCTTTTTCCCCATCGGTTGTCGGTTCTTTGAGCTATATGGCCGGCCCAATGCCACTTCAGCTTAGAAATCCGTTGGGCTATGTCGGTCACTCTGGTTCTACTGCAGATATCTAAGTTTATCACGCAGAGAAACACCGAGCATAGCCCTCTCCATAGCTCGCTGAGCGACCTTGAGCGTCCCCATACGGCCAGCAGTAAATAAATAAAAATATATTCTCAATGCTCATAGCATAGACGAGAGAAATCATCATCTCCAAAGTTACAATGTTATAAAATTTAATTTGTAAATTATTAAAGCATTAACAAATTATGCAACTGTCTATGCTCTATGCAACCTGCCTGGCTATTGTAATATGAGAAATTCATCTTTATTTCTTTATGTACAGCTAGACTAGATTTAATAAGGTTGTTTTTAATTTTTTTTATTTAATTATTTGGGTTAGCACCTACGCTGTTTCTTTTGCATATCAATGACATGTTGCAAAACAGTTACATTCATTTCTATGCGGACGACAGCACTGGTGATGCTATTTACATCGGCTGTGCCATTATTTCTCGGAAGCACGTCTTCTAACACCGGAACAAACTTCTTCAAAAGTCTTTGTTGAACAAAGTCTTTGATTGGAGGCGACCAAATTTAGACCAATTCAATCCCCAGAAGACAAAAGTTTACGCATTTGCCGCTAAAAAGGACGCCTTTGTCGTATCTCCCCAGTTTCAGCGCACTCGACTTGTTCCCTCAGACAGCATCAGAATCCTCGGCGTCGACATATCGGGTGATGTGCAGTTTCGTGGTCACTTGGAGGGGAAGGCTAAGTTGGCCTCTAAAAAGCTTAGCGTGCTCACGGGACAATATTTCATACCGGCAAACCGCTTGCAACTTTACAAGGCGCTGGTTCGGCCGCACATAGAATATTGTTCCGATTTCCGGGCCACGGCTCACAAGCCCTACCCCCTTCCACTTGACTGCATTCAGCGAAGAGTGGCTCGAATTGTCGACGACCGAGTTCTCTTTCGAGCTCGATTTACTGGCACTGCGAAGAGATGTTGCATCCCTTTGCATTTTCCATAACATTTACCACGGGGAGTGCTCTGAGGAATTGTTCAGATTAATTCAGTTCGCAAGACTTCTTTGTGGAATTGTCTCCCTCAGCAACAGCTTAAAAGTGCATTTCATAGCAAGTGCTCTGCAAATAAAACATAATTGTAAATTTGCTTATCTGTATGTTCATAATTTGTACAGAAGTGATAGATGTTGATATAATGCTTTATAGTTGTATTTTGAAATTATAATTTTAAATTTCAGCTTAGAAGTTAAAATTTTGCATATAACTTGATTAACAGCTGCCGTGTAATGTTCCATGTACAACTATAGCAAATATCCCCAATCAATATTATAGTTGTAGTACAAATGGGTCGGCTTGACCGGGGTAGGAGGTAAAATATGTAATGCTGCTGTTTTGTATGGTGAGTGTAGGGAACCTGAGACCCTTTTTACTGGAATCTAGGTGTTTCCATCTTAGTTCACAGGGATGACAATGTATTTGCATTTTGATCCTCAGTTGAGGATAAATGAGGATGTCTATGGGCCACAGCATCCTTTTCCATGAGATAGACTGTGTACTCGTTTGTCACCCAATGATATATAAAAAATTTAGCACTAGACTTTTGATAGGCTGTAATGAATCTGGGTACTTTTTATTGTAAATTTAGCTCTAACTAAATAATGTCGTCCAGACCGAATTTCTGTCACAGCCAACGGAGGCCGAATCTTAACAGACTGTCCTGTGCGGATGGCTAGTGTGTACGCAAGCACATAGGTGCATTCTCTATTTCCCCCCTGTCATAGTACAATGGGGAGGTAATAAAAAAGAATTTCTGAAAAGAAAAACTCAATAACTAATTTATTGGCCCATCTCGGAATTTGAAACCGAGACCTCATTATCAGCAGTCGCATTTACAGCCACCAGGGCAGTCAACAAAAATACAGACAGTAGCTGGATGTCTATATAAAATATATTGTGACACTTTCTATGTCATAATAATTTAGATCTTCTACATTGAAAGAAGATACTTATTAAATAAACATATATTTTCTTATTTGGTGCTGCAACAAATTAGGATAGTGGGGTAGCCAAAATCAATTATAAGAATTCTTGTATGACAGCAGAATCCTAAAAATAAAATTACAATTAAAATAAATTATTAATGTAAGTTATCAAGTTAAATAATAAGTAACCTCAAACAAAAAAAACAAAAGTCATAGAAATGCATGAATATTAATTAAAATACCTATTTTATCTACCGATTAGTGATATTGAATTCTGAGAAAATCAATTTATATTGCATGATACATTAAACTGATGGAAGTATCAGTGTTAGCAATCACAGCTTACAGCTTCAACATAAACTAACATTAATTCCAATGCAAAAAACAGACCTCATAAATCTTACAATTGCAGAATCACAACTGCAATATGCAACTTTTACTACATAACACTGCTTACAAAACACTTACATGGTTTCCCTTAGCCAATGAACTTGGTTCCAATGCAACAATAACATGAAATAATCTAAACATGTTATTGTTATCCTTTAATTGTTTATTAAAATAAGGAATGGACAAAGTTTATAAGCTTGTAATGGTACTGCATTCCTATCATAGTAAATTTTATATATATAGTATTAGAAATTTTTCTGACAATTGCTGCTGAATATACAATATTTAATAAGATGTGACTTCCATATGCGGTTTCCAGTAACATTTACAAATTGCAAGCGCTGTCATTTGACATCATATTTACTCAGATTAAAATGATAAAATGACCACGATGTGACATTTTGTTTTTTGTCATATTCATATCTGGATTTAAATTTATTATATTTTCTTAAGTGATAAGATAGGAGGATGGTTCAGATTAAATGTAAGAAATACAATGTCAATCAGAACACTGAGTTTTAACACAAATATTGGCTCCAATTTACCAACATGTACATATAATATTTGCATGTAACTGCCATCTAGGGCAGCTAGAGCTAGAAATGCAGAGCCTCATTTTTGAAGTATCTTAAAGTCTTCTATAATAGTCTTTGTACATAATTTAAAATATATATAATGTTATTTTACGTTAATTGCTATCCCTTGAAAGGGTCTTATCTTTTTTCCAAAATCCTCAATGTTATAGTCTCCATTATATATTTTTTATAGAGTAAGAGAGAGAAACAAGCACACAGTCCACCTGATTGTAAGTAGATGCTGTGGCCCATATACATCTACATTTATTCTCAATTAAGTATCAAAATGCAGATACATTGTCACCCTTGACGTCTAAGACAGAATGCCTCAGTTCCAGTAAAAAGTCTCCGGTTCACTGTACTCAACATACGATACGCAGCAGCATTAAGCTGCCATTTTACGATGGTATTCTGTGAGAGCACGGTCCTACCCAGGTCGAGCCGATCCATTTGTGGTACAACAATAATATAGCTGCAGTGTGACTATCACATACCAATATTCCAGTATATATAATTATTCTATATATTCTGTTTTATATGTATGCATGATGAAAGTTCGTAAATGAATGAGATTTTGCAGTCCATACTAACTACATGCTGTAAAATTATGTGATAATTATATTACCGCATAATATTTTAAACAAGAAACAAAAATATTGCATTTGTAATTGAATTCTTACTAGAAAATTGTTTTTATACAATGGACAAAATTTTTTCAAGTATTTCAAATATCTTAAATTTTATGTGGTGGTGGTATTTAGTTATTTTTTATTAATAATAATTATAATATGTACAATTTTTTGGTAATTAGTAATTTTTTTATATTTTATGTATATTCTATTCATAAATATTTTAATATTATTGTGTTACCATTTCTTACCAGTACATAGCTTATTTAGACAAAATTTTAGAAGTGTCTAGATTAGCCTTTAAGGAGTGTTATCACATTTTTTGTTTGCACTGTCTAATATGCAATGATGAATAAATTGTTTAACAGGACAATAATTTTTTGTATCTACTGAGTATCTTCTCAGATGAGACTTATTTATTTAGTAGATTCAAACCATTTAATTTTTTTAAGACACATGTATTTTAGTCCAATAATTAGTTCATTTAGTATTGTAATTTAGAAACTTTTTTTTCCATGTAATGAGTTACACTATCACTACAAGACATTTCAAGTCCACAGCTATACATAGGTTTCTCCCACCACAGACTGCTAAAAAGTAGTCCTGAACCTTCTGCGGTCATAACCCACTTCGGGTTTCATTAGGTTGTCACTTCATCTTCAGTGGGAGGGTTACCATTCACGGCACTTTTGTCAGTAGAAAGCTGCCAATCGAATCTTTTCTCCCCATCGGTTGTTAGTTCTTCTAACTATATGGCTTATAATCAGTAAGAAAATATTTTTGCCTTTTCAGGCTATATTGATATATTTTACTTCTACATATAAAACGTAGTGAGATTATATTTACACCTTGTATGTATATATTATGTAAATTATGAAAAGCTGAAATATTACTGAATTAATTTCTAGATTCCTGTTATAGGCATAATTTATTGAAATTAGAAATTGTACATATAAACTAAATGAATTTTCAATAATAAAATTAACCCTTCAATCCCCATAAAAATCTGATGCAGACGCATGCGCCCGGCAAATCCTACGCAGTCACATGCGACCTCACCCACCCCCAGCACTTAAAACCATTAAAAGTTATATTTAGAGATTACTTTTCTATTAAGAAGTTTGGCATTATAAAATCTATACAAAATTCTCTATATTAAAGTCAGGTTTTACTTCATTACATAAAGACTATTTTATTTTGATAACAAAAACAAAACATACCAAGTGAATGTCGGCAGCGTGTAAATCACAATTATTTCAATATATATTACTCGAAATTATTTACGTGAAAAGATAAATTGTATTCACACAAAAACTTTCATTTTTTATAATAAAACACTATACTAAAACACTAATAAAACCCAAATATCAACACAATAACATTCATGCGAAAATGGCATATGAAATAAACATAGATTATAAATAATTATCCATAAGATAACTTGACTTTTTATTGCAATAGAGGATAGAAAATGTCATATTGATTCTATAATGTCAAACTTCGTCATAGAAAAGTAGCCTCTAAATATAAGTTTTAATGGTTTAAAGTGTTGTGGTTGTGCACGGTCGATTCCGACCGTTTATACTTTGTTGGAATAGCAGCACGGTCGGATTCGACTGCTTGGGGGCTGAGGGGTTAAGATAATATTGTTTCTTTAGTTAATATTAGAAAATATAAATTTTAAATGGATAGTTGTCAACATCACTATATATTTTACCTTAATAATGTAAAATTTCTTACTTATTGTTAAAGTTGTTATCAACTAACTCATAAAAATCTAATTTACACAACAAAAAGTCATTAAAATTTTTACATTTACCCATGACATTTTAATTGATAAAATGTCTTGATAAAAACGAAACTTAAATATTTACTTATACTTTATACAGCATTTACATAACAATGTGTATTTTCATGTTAAAAATAACAAAGGGTGAAAATATATATTGCTAACTTCCATAAAAAGAAAAATTGTGTACAATTTAAACAAGCTATCATAGTAATGCTTTTAAATAGAAAAACAATGAAAATATCTATAAAATTACTCTATATACATTTAGACTAAGTTATTGCTAGTATGGCGACCTAAAAATTTAATACCATGTAAACGAAATTCTAAATACGGCTAAAGCACTCTATTAGCAACCTAAGCAGCTGTCAAAAATAGGCAATATAACGACACAATTCGATCCTGTGGGAGGCAACAACTATTTTACCTGGGCGCTGTGTTCGTAGTGGGCGATGTAACTGTGGTAGAAGCTGCCTCATTGATAAGAGGTGCGCTGCTGCACCTTTTCAATATGTTAGGTGCATCCACATCCATTATCTAAAGCCAACATTCATTTACTGACGTATCGCCTAAGTATATACACAAGGCTTGCCGACACAATTTATGATCTGCTGTTTATGTAACACTGTAAGTGCACTTAGAAAAATTCTAAAATACAAACTATTCTACCATTATGACTACATAAATATCTAATATATCGCGTAAATATAACAAAAATACAAAACAAAGTTAAAATACACTACTCGAGAAGCTAAAAAGAGGCTCGAGGCTGACCTGTCAAACCGCCGCAACAGTAACGTTCGAAAAAGTTTTATCTTAGATTTGGTTGCGTTCAAAATTCAGAAGTGATGGCATCGTTAACCAAATAATAATAAATATGTATGTGTGTCACAAAGTCATCATAATATGTGTGTGAGCAAAAGAAATACTGTCCAGTATAAGATGGTATAGGAAACTGAGATTAAAACACAAAACGAAATAACCGCTACAGTCTCATTTTATAAAAACTCGCAATTATTTTCTTGATCAAATATTGCTCTGATGTGAAGTGATTTTGTTTATATGTACAAAAAATGTTGCCTCTTATATTATAATTTTCTCTTGCATCATGGACGCTATTAACATATATATATATATATATATATATATATATATATATATATATATATATATATATATATATATATATATATATATATATATATATATATATAATATATATATATATATTCGACAAACATCCAGGCCCAGAACAATTATTTATCGGCCACACAAATACTTGTTCAGTGCGGTATTCAATCCTGCAGCCCTGTGCGCCCCAACTCAATGCGCCACGAAGACATTGAATGGAAGTGGTTGTAATATTGTGTCGATATAACAAAAGACCGCGTGAACGAGTTCGCCAAGTTTGCACGAAACGGCCAGTTTTATTTCAATTTATAATTATCATCCAACATCTTTATTTTCACTAAGGTTTTTTTACTATATTATATCATAATATCATAATATAATTTTTGCTTATACGGTCCAACTATTTATTTTTGCTAACGTTAATATTTTACGCAAAACATCGCTATTATTCGACAATTATAAAAAATGTGTTAGTTTACGTATTTAACATAACCGTCACGGACCCGAACTCATTAACCCTTTAATTCGCAATGTTGTATGTGAACAACATAACAAATAGAAAAAAATTTCAACAAAAAAAAAATAACTGTTTCAATGGTTACAATTTTCAATATCATAGCAAAAACGAAACACTACCGAAAAAAATATATAGAACGTCACAAAGTGTCATTGATATTGTTACGAGCTTGAGGTTCGTGACAGTAAAAATTGCCGATAGAATTACCTAAATTAACACTTTAATTTACTTTGCACAAATTAAAGTTAAAAACACTAATAATTAAACACACTAATTCACTTAATTCCGCTCCGAAGCTTCGCTTGTGTCACCGAGTTCAACTCTGCCTCGATCGCATCTTGCAGCGCCTATTTATTTAAATTAGCAAAGAAACATCCCGAATATTCAAGTAAACGCGCGCAAAGGGACGAGTGCGCGAGTATAGATTTTCTAGAAACTTAGTTCTTCGGATTGCGCTGTTGGTTGAGAGATTTGTGATGTCATTTTCTGCAAAGCTCCCCTCGCTCTCGTTCCTGACACTAGATGGCGCTAGTTGCAACGCTGCCCCCTCCTAAGACCTGCTCGTCCCGAGCATTATCGGTCCCATAATAACGCGCCAAGCGATCCACATGGACGGTCTTAGGCGTCCCTCTTGCGCCTTTCTGTATCCGGTAGGTCACATCGTTGATTGTTGTTGATTGAGCTTGAAGCTTAGGAGATTTCCCTTTGCTGCGGACTGGATTGTGCAACCACACTAATGAACCTTCGTTGAACCCTTTATTGTTCATTTTGCGGTCGTACCGGGTTTTCATTTTCTCAGACATTTGCTGGCCCGATTGTCGGACGTGCTCATAAATGTCATTCATTTTGTTCAGCAAGTCATTTGCATAATCGGTTATACCTAAGAGCATACATTACATGGAGGGAGCACTGTGTGAGCAGAAAGCGTGATCGGCGTAGAGAGAGATACTGAGTTTAGGTAGAGTCTGTCTCTCTCGCACATGCTTCTGATTCGTCTCGTCACCTTGCTTAGCGCATGCCCAATGAAACAGCCAATGACAGTGACTGTGCGAGAGAGACAGACTGTACCTAAACTCAGTCTCTCTCTCTCTACGCCGATCACGCTTTCTGCTCACACAGTGCTCCCTCCATGTAATGTATGCTCTAAGGGTTATACTGCGTGGGGCACCAGGTGGTATCCCGGTGGTCAGGTCTGCAGGCAGCCGTAATTCTCTTCCAAAGTTTGCGAAAGCTGGTGTTACTGCTGTACTTTCGTGAACAGAACTTCGATATGACAACAAAAACGGTTGTATGTGCTTGTCCCAATCTCGTTGCCGATTGTCTACAACTTTTGCTAGGTACCTCTCCAATGTCTGATTAAATCGTTCCACCATTCCATCAGATTGCGGGTGATAAGAAGTCGTTCTTGTTTTATGAGTACCCATAACTCGGCAAGTTTCCTGGAATATTTGAGACTCAAAATTCCTTCCTTGATCGCTGTGAATCTCTAAAGGTACTCCAAAACGACAGAAGACTTCATGAACTAGTTTATCTGCAACTGTTGAAGCTTCTTGATTTGGAATGGCGAAAACTTCTGGCCACTTTGTGAAGTAATCCATCACAACCATGAAATACTTGTTACCGCTTTCACTCTCCGGAAACGGCCCCGCCACGTCAATGGCTATTCTCTCCCATGGTGCACCAACATTGTACAACTTCAATGCACCTCTACTACGAGTCTGAGGTCCCTTTACAGCCGCACAACTTGTACATTTGCGACACCAGTCCTTGACATCGTTTCGACAGTGGACCCAGTAAAACTGTTCTCGGACCTTCAGTAGAGTTCGTTTAACTCCCAGATGGACTCTTGAACGACCATTATGGCACAGCTGTAGAACATTCGGCACTTTAGCTTGAGGGACAACCATTTGCAAACGACAGCTGTCTCCTCGACCATTGTCCCATTCACGGCACAGGACTCCATCCTGAATCAGCAAGCTGCCCAATAGCTTTTCGTGGTTGAACTCATCGCTGAGACGTCCCTCCACTTAGGCTTGGTAGCACGGGCCTTCATCCATCCCAGAATCGGCTTGATGTCCGGATCTTCCTGCTGTGCATGTCGTAGGCTGTCCTTCCACCCGTTGCTGAGGTGGTCTGTCCTGAGCATCCTCACGGATACCACTTCCTTACTCTCTTGCCTACTACAATGGTTGCAATCTTCAGGACAAGGTCTTCTTGACAATGCATCTGCGTTGCCGTGAGATTTCCCGCTGCAGTGTCGGATAGTAAAGTCGTATTCCTGCTGCTGCTGGGCGGTGCTGTTAGCCGCACTTCCTTTCTGAGACCGTTCACCTTCCCTTCCTAGGGTGTGCTTAGGGCAGCTGGACCGAAGATGGCCCCTTTCCTCACAGCCATAGCACCTAGGGCTGTATCTTTTATTGTGGTCGCGAACCGTAACTGCTGTAACCTCCCTAGCGTGAGGTGAACGATGATCCTGTCGCCGCCAGGCAGTGCCGTTAGCTGCACTACCCTCTCGGGATCGATCAACTCTCCTTTCCACGGTTCGCTTAGGGCAGCTGGATTGAAGATGGCCCTTTTCCCCACAGCCATAGCACCTTGGGCTGTATCCTTTGTTGCGGTCGCGAACTGTAGCTGCTGCAACCTCCCTGACGCGATGGGAACGATGATCCTGCCGCACGGCTTCCACCTCCAGTGCATGGGCCAAGGCGTCCTTAAGCGTCTCGTGGTGCCCGAGCCTCACAGCAGCTCTGACTTCCAGATCGCGGATGCCGTCGATGAACGTCTGCACCAGGTTCCCTTCAATGAGCGCAGGTACAGACCGGTATGCTTTTCTAACCATCTTCTCCACCTCAAGGGCCCACTGCTGCAGGTTTTCGTTGCTGCGTTGCACGCGATCTTTAAGCTGCGCGCGAAAGACGTGTTCGAGTTGAGCGTCACCATATCTCGCCTCCAATGCCTCAAGGAGCTGCTCGTAGGTCACTTTCTTACCGAGAGCTTCCAACACGGTTAAGGCTTGGTCGCGCAGGCCTAAGGTGAGTGCAGTCATGGCCTGGCTTTTATTCCAGCCGTTTGCCTTCATGACGGCCCCGAACTGGATTTTGTAGGCCGACCAGGAAGAAGTCCCGTCGAACGGTGGTACCTTGAACCCACGTAGCGAAGGTGTAGTAGCTATTGCGGGGGCTGCAGTTCCATCCCCAAGTTTGAGGTCGTTCAGCGTTTTCTTCACGTCAGCCATCACGTTGCCAACCCGATGGTTCACATGGTTGATTCGGGTTTCATGTTCTTCGATTCGGGTTTCAGCTTCCGACAGATGGTTGTCGTGTTGAGCAACCCTATCCTTCACCTGCCTTATCTCTTTCCCAAAGGTAGCGTGAAGGTCCTTCATGAGGAGCATCTGCTCTTCCGGCCGACGAGCCTGTTCCGCCTGCTGACGGGCCTGTTCCTCCTGTCCGCTCTGCAGCTGCTCTTTCAACTGACGGACCTGTTCCGCCTGCTGGCAAGCCTGCTGCTCCTGTCGGCGAGCCTGCTCCTCCTGTCGGCGGGCCTGCTCCTGCAGCATCACCATCACGGCGCCTAAATCAGGTGCTGCAGATGCAGGAGCTACTGACGGACCGACATCCGTTGCCGACCGCTGGCCCTCCGACGTCTGCGGCGTTGCACCACCAAATCTTCGTTGGTCCGTCTCCTGCTGGCGTTGACTTCGGGTACGGACACCCTCCGTTTCCTCCTTAGGTAAAATCGGCATTATTTTATCCCACTTCTGACACCAATTGTTACGAGCTTGAGGTTCGTGACAATAAAAATTGCCAATAGAATTACCTAAATTAACACTTTAATTTACTTTACACAAATTAAAGTTAAAAACACTAATAATTAAACACACTAATTCACTTAATTCCGCTCCGAAGCTTCGCTTGTGTCGCCGAGTTCAACTCTGCCTCGATCGCATCTTGCAGCGCCTATTTATTTAAATTAGCAAAGAAACATCCCGAATATTCAAGTAAACGCGCGCAAAGGGACGAGTGCGCGAGTATAGATTTTCTAGAAACTTAGTTCTTCGGATGGCGCTGTTGGTTGAGAGATTTGTGATGTCATTTTCTGCAAAGCTCCCCTCGCTCTCATTCCTGACACTAGATGGCGCTAGTTGCAACAATATGTCATTTACTCGCAAAATGGCGTCGAGACTACTAGCACCTTGCGGACCTTGCGGTTAGATAGTAGTTTTATTTATTAGTTTAAAGCAACAATATTGCCTATTATATGTTACTATTTACCTCTCAGATACTTACTGTTGTAATTTGTGTGCAAAACCTATAGTAATTACTTGTAAAGAAGGAAACATATGTTTGTAAAAGAGTATGTTGTAGGGCACCTACATTGCGAAGTATTGAGAAAATTAATGTGGGTTATATATATTGTTGACAGACAACGCTGTCCCTTTAGTAGGTATATTGACGATTTATTTTATAACAGTGTTTTTTATTTCATTTGCGTTTTTTTATAACGTTTCTTTTCGAATTAAACTCTCTCTATATACAGAATGGGTCCCACATATATGCAATAAATGAAACCATATACTTGTTATCGCCTTTGCTGACGATATACAAAAAATGAAAGTAATCGGTCCAGTAATTAGGCCAAAAAGTAGAGTTTTAATTTTAAGCAAATTTGAACACTCTATAGAATTGGGTCACTAAGTAAATGATTCAATGAACTTGAATGAATCCTTGAACATTAAAAAGCGACGTTGCCACGCAGTGCAAACTATTGGTATTGCGACATATCGACAGCGGTGTCTTTTGTCGGCGTGCCACCCGCGTGCAACGTTGGATCACTCTTCCAAGGGGTCAAAGTACGTTGTCTAAACAGAGTGTTCACTTTTACTGAATTTATTTTAATATTTATTTTGTTTGAAAATTTCACTTTTTTATTTTACGGGTTTCAATTTAATATTTAATTTTTCTACACTTCTACGGACTAGTATTACTTGTGGTTTAATTTATTGCATATATGTGGGACCCATTCTGTATATTTATATATATATATATATATATATATATATATATATATATATATATATATATATATATATATATATATATATATATATATATTGCAAAATATACAGGTACAATCTATTTTTTATATTCATCCAACGATAGGTCGTCTAAAATGTTTTCATTTATGAAGTTTAGGTATCGCTGTCCGTTAAGTCGCTGTGGCAGAAACACCGATCCCAGTATGCGATTCTTAAATAAACCTGCCCATACGTTAACTGATTATCGGGTTGGGTGCCCAGTTTGTCGAACTACGTGCGGGTTAACCTCGGAATACACATGTGTATTTCTTCGGTTCCACCGCCCATTTCTGGTAAATGTCGACTCGTCCGTTCAGATGATGTGCTAAATGAAACCAAGCACACGTTATTGCTGGTCTAATAACCAACGGCAGGAAATTCACAGTCGTGATCACCGTGAACTAAAGCATGCACTTTGTGGACTTTGTATGGGCGCATTCGGTTACGCTTTAATATCTTGTGAACTGTCCAGTATGACGCACTTGTTCCATCACGACGACTTAACAATTTAGTGATACTTCGTATCCCTAGGTTCGGATTCCGGCGAACCACATCTAAAATGCGCTGCTCGGAGTGAACAGTCACGTGACTTCCACCTCTTGCCGCTACCGGTGCAATGGCCCGATTTTCCAACACTCGCTCGAGCGGTCGGGAATTACTTTCGGTAAATATAGTAATCGTAATGCACGCTAAGCATTCCCGCGAGCTTCTCCAAGGGATATTAACACGTTGGCGTATTTACGAGCATTATAGACGTACTATACGTAATACAATACCCTTTATTGAACACTAAAAATACAACATAACAAGAAACAAACAAAGAGAAAAACAAAAGGCGGTCTTATTGCTATGCAGCAATTTCTTCCAGACAACCTAAATAGGAAATAAAAATAAGTGAAAAGTTATGTAATGGGTAGAGTGCACTATAAATAATATTATAATCTATAAATATAAAAGAAATTTAATAAACATGCTGGAATTTACTTAATCGATAGACTAGTGATCATAAAACGACAGGAATAGATAAAAGGAGGAGGGATGATTTAGAAGGAGAGATAATGTTTTTTAACTTAACAACAAGTAATGACGAGAAATACGTAGTTCTACTACACGAAAATCCAACGCCCGTGCAAGTTAGCATCAGATTTCGTCATTCTTGGGTCATACTTCAACCAAGCTAATCATTTTAATTTAGTTATAGAATTATTGTAATCTTTCTTTATAAAATTTATATTTTAAGAATTGGTTTTTTTAAGTCCTGCGGCTGCAGCTAACGTACTTCGAGTAATAACTACAAGAATTTAATAAACAAAACGACTGAACTGTCGCTCACGCGCACATCAACACGGAATTGTATCAAAAACTAAAATGAATCCCGCCAAATCCAAACCCGCCAAAACAAATGCCTACCGCTAAGTTCGTGATTCGTGTGTCCTTGCGTTTAGTAATTTGATCATTTCCACAGATCGCTAAACCGTTACGACATTCCCAACTTTAATGTTATAAGTTTAGTTATTCCTACGACTAGTCTTCATATGAAATTTAGTAGAATTTAGTAGTTTTAGTTGTAATTTTTAATACAATTAGATAATCAATTGTACCCTGACGCAACAAGCAGTTCGTTACTACAAAAATTATATTGAATTTAATAAATATACCTAATTGGATACCTACTCACTTATACACACTATTTCATCGTTGCCTTTGATTTTGTTGAGAAAATAGAAATAAAATGGTACTGAATCATTTAATATTTAAAATCGATTACAAATATGATCGATAGTTAATTATTCTATCAGGATTAATCCAAAAAATAATTCTTTTACATTATTTTAATTGACTTTCCCTCTTTAAATCCATCCAATACTATGAATTTAAAAAGAGGTAAGTCAAAACTATTAAAATTACTTGCAATATGCTCGGTTTTCGGTGCAACATGTGCAGCGCTGCCTACAGCAATTTGTCGAATTCCCCGAAAATCCATGTCAAATTTAGGGATAAAACTTTAACAAATTCCCCACAAATTAGCCTCAATTTTATTTTAAAACATGAAACAATTTTAACTAATTTCATAAGATTTATTTTTTAACTAATTTTTTTTCTTTTTTGCCAATATTTTTTTCACACTGTCCATATATTTGATTTGATACAAGCATTTTACTTCATGGAGTATTTTTAATTCCTTCACTGTTGCCATTAAAAAGGACCACAGCAGTATCTGCATTCACTTTGCTTTAAAAAAAGAAATGAAAAGCATTAAACGATATACAAAAGTTGCTATAATAAATCCGAAAATTAAATGTGGTGCAACAAGATAATTAAAACATGGGAGTCATTCGATATTCATAAGTAACCTAACAAAAGTGTTAAGATAGGTCTTTAGATTTCTTTAAAAAAGTTGTGACTGGGCGCGGGCAATCGATTTTCAAAATCCCCACATAATACCAATATCCCAAAAACCCAACGTAACTTTAAATTCCCCGCAATTTGGGGAATTCCCCACATGTTGGCAACGCTGAACACATGTAAATTTCGAGGCGACACGAGTCGGCCAGGCGTGGGTGTAAGGGAACGGTAGAGTAAGCGTAAGTACAGTAATACCTATTTATTTTATTTATTTATTTATTTATTCTTTTTTGTAAACCACAATACAGAAACATCAATATAGTTAAAACTAATTAAAGTATGTACAATAGGCTGTCTTATCACTGAAAGTGATTTCTTCCAGACAACCTTTGCGTAGAGGAATGATGCAAACAAAAGTTACAAATAGAGGGGGGCATACAAAATAATAATAATAAAAAATACAATAATACATACAAATAAAAGTAAGTGAAAGTTATATATAAAATATCATATAATAGATTAAATGAAAAGAGTAAGAGAAAGGTATAGTAATTTATCTAATAGCGTTCTAAATAATACGATTTAACAAGAATTTTGAAAAAGTGAAGAGATTTAGCACGACGAATATGGAGAGGTAAGGAGTTCCACAATCGCACAGCGGTTACGGTGAAGGATTTCTTGAAAAAGGAAGAAGAGTGCAAAGGTGTAGAGAGAGAAAGATTGATGGAGGATCGAAGGAACCGATTATGGGTAAGAGAAAGATACTGGAAACGGTTTTTTAAATAAAGAGGAGTAGAAGGATTAAACAGCACACTATACAACGCGGAGAGAATGTGAGTATTCCTGCGAAGGCGGATCGGGAGCCATTTGAGCTGTTTGCGAAATTGGGAGATATGATCATATTTGCGAAGCCCAAATATAAATATAATGCATAAATTTTGAATGCGCTCAAGCTTATTAAGCTGCTCCTCGGTAATGTCAAGATAGCAAATATCAGCATAGTCAAGGATAGGCAGAAGAAGAGACTGGGCGAGCGTAACTTTAGTTGCTGTGGGAAGGAAATTACGTAATCTACGTAAAGAGCTTAACGCAGCAAACATTTTTCTACTGACCTCATTAACCTGTGAGGTCCAAGACATACAGGAGTCAAGATACAACCCCAGGTTTTTAACCTTGTTACTGTAAGGGATTAGAGTGCAGTCTAGTATAATAGGGGGTAGGGAAGACCAGTCAATTTTACCAATTAATCTAGAACTACCGATGACAATGACCTGAGTTTTCTTAGGATTAATCGTTAAACCATAACATTTACTCCAATTCGAAATACAAGTCAGATCAGCGTTAATAGTGTCAACTGCTTTAGATAGATCTTCAAGAGAGGACTGAGTATAGATTTGGAGATCATCAGCATACAAGTGGTAGGAAGAGGACAAATTAAATAAATTACCTAATCCCTTGTTTCATACCGAGCTAGATAAAAAGAGTTCAGTGTCCGCGCAATTTTTGACCCTATTTTAAGTTTCACTGTTGGTTTTAATGTTTCAATATTTTCATGACTTTTTTATGAAATTACCTTTTCATTTTGCTGTGATAACATGATGAGCATGAATAAAGATAATAATAGTTTCACAAACACCCGGCATATAACATAATAACATTAATATTATTTAAGATATTTTAATTCTTTATTTTTTACTTGTTTAATAAACTGTTTTAACATAAACTAATTACTGATAGTAATAATTAAACTACTGAATATTCGTCCAGTACTCGAACATTTTTTGGTCCTTCGAGCTGAATATTGACATTAAACACGCATCATATAATAGAGTATTATATTTCAGCAAGCATTTGCAGCACCTCTGTGTTGAAATACTGTTCCTCTTATAGCTAAATAGTCATTTTATGCAGTTTCAATTTGTTGGTGGTTTTGAAAGTAATTCCTTTTGACATTGTTAAAATTTTTTGAAAATGTAAATGCAATGATCATCGTTACAAAGAGAAAATTTGATTCCAGCAACGTTATAAGATTTTACAATCGATTTATTTGTCACATTTTGATTAAAATTGAATTACTTCATGTAATTATCATTCGATGATGAATTCTAGTTACGTTGAGACCTAACGTTTAGTTTGGATATGTTCTCCTACTTCCACCGACATAATTCTAGTGGTTTAAATTTTCGTTCGGGTCTGTGGACAGGTAGGTATCGGTATGTGTCAGCCTCGGAAAGGGTCCTTATGTTGATAGGAATCGATAAGTCTACGCCCTCAGTGTTAAATATCCTACTCCTCTCAACATGAAGGACCACACACTTATTCGTCTCCAGCTCCATCCTAATAGAATTGCTAAAATCACAAGCCATGTTTAGCAATTCCATAAGATAAGAGCGACTGGAGGCGAATAATTTGTATAGAAAAGGTAGGTCACTTTTGCACCTCCTTTCCGAAGGTGAAATCCTCTCCCGATGCCCTCCAGTAATGTACTGAGAGGGTTCAGAGAGAGGCAAAACCAAATTGTATTCAAACATTTGCCCTGGAAGATTCCCCTTCTTACCCTTATGTGGTCCTCTACAGCCGACATCCGCTCTCCTAAATGACAAAGGATCATACTCCACTGCCCGAGGAAGTCTCTAACTGTTCAGTAGGGTGGAGCGAATTTTTTTTCACCTTATCGTAATCTAATAGTGCGCAAAAGGTGCCTTTAGTGAAAAATATTATTTGGATTGATTTAGAGTAATTGCCTCCACAAAGTCATCGAAATTTTATAAAAAGATGATTTTCGATCCAGTATTGACGCTATGTATATATGCTATTATTAAATAAATTGTAATATTTTGTTCTATTATTTTTTAGTGTAAAATATAGTTAATTTTCAAGTTTCAAGACAAAGTTTTTACGTAAACTTACTTCAAATCAAAGCTATCATGATGGCGCGCGCGGGAAGTAATTCTGGCGCACGTGAGGGAGGCAGTGTTTCCACACTGAGGGGAAGTTCCCCTTTTGAGGGGAAATTAGGGTCCAGAGGAGAAGAAAAAGGGGAAAGACATGAATGAAAAGGGAAAATCATGGGTAAACCGTAGCTTAAAATATTGCGGAAAATTTCGGAGTTATTTTTGTGTGGACTATATCGTGGACTATAGTGTTACCGTATAAAAGAAACGGTGGCGATACGTCGTCGGAGTCACAGACCTTGTAACTCCATCAAAAGAAATTTTACAGGAGGCACGAAAAACTTCACCACGAAATTTTTTGTAGAAGGTTTAATTTAATTTTATATACATAATATACTTAAGGGGGCTTCGGGAGTTTTGCTATTAGATGCAGTCAGAAATTAGTAATACTACAGTATAAAAATGTCATTTTGAAAAATAGAGCTACGAGGTCTGCGACTTAAGCCAACGACATGCAGGTTTAATATATTTCTGGTCAGGCTATAAATAAGCTGAATGTTGAATTATACTTTATTCATGCTTTGTCTAATATTTTTTTTTGGAATCGCTTGCAGTTGCATTGGACTGTACGAACTTAAGGTGCAGTATTTCAAACTGATTTTTCTAAAGTTGTGCAGAGGTTGTTCCCGTTCTTTTCAAACCAGATTTTATTGATCAAACTGTTCATTATCGAGCCTATTGCGTTTATCTGTTTTAATAGTTTTTATATCACTAAGTAACAGTTCTACGGCAGCATTGGAAAAAGGCAGTGACATAAAATAGTTTACCAAAATTGGCAGTTGAATGAATTTGCGTCTGCCCTCAACATTTTTTTTGAAACATTTTTTTCCAATGCCGTACAGTATCCGTGGAATCGTTAGAATCCATATCTGCAAGGAGACTTTGATTTCTCAATTCCTCGTCTAGTTCTGTTAAATCCACGGTAATGTGTGAACATTGGCGTTAAATTTCATGAATATAAATTATGTCAAACAAACCCCTGCTAACCAAATTAATCCTTATCAGACAGAAGAACATTTTGAATTGCAACGTATTTATTTAGGTGTGCATGCAATTCATTTATTAACATAGGTGGAAAATAAAGAAAACTGTGAAGTTCAAAAAGTTTTTTAGATGGCAAAAATGTTTTATATTGAATCGATCGTACAGATTAAGAAACCATTTGTATTTGAAGGTGTGCACAATGATTCGTCTTTTTTAAATCCTAAAGAAATTGACAGCCAGTGATATGTGCAGTTACATCAAACTAGTGATGAGCAAAGTCGACAAGTTTTTTCGATGTTTCAGCGCAATTTTACTCTGTGGTACCTATGCTTGGTTATTATTTAGTATGTATCACCCAATTATAAGTGATTGTATACCAAACAATGATATTATAAGGTGGAATGAGCAGATTTTTACTACTAGTGCTAAAACTACAGCAGAATAATTTTTGAGGGGAAAAAAGTCCTGAGAAGGGGAAATCTCAATTGAGGCGTGGGGAAAGGAAATCATTAAAGTGGAAACACTGGAGGTAGGTAATTTGTTGCAGATTTATCGTGCAAGCCAGTATGCTATTGCTTTTCAATGTGAAAGGCCGCGCTTTTATCTATTTCACAATATTTCTTTGTTGTTTGAAGCATGGAGAGAACCTGTAGTGTATTTAAGTGTCCCTTTTTTGGTGATATCCAAGATATTAAAGAGAACACTATACCTACGTATGAAGATGTGATGAAGTCCTACGAGTGGACCAGATATCAACTAAAATTGCAACTGGAAAATCCAATATTTTCTCTTCAAATAGGAGATATTGTGGCACCTAGAGTTGAAAATATCTGGCAAACTGTGTCTATTCCAACCGTAACTAGAACACGAGTTATACAAATGTTAAAAGCCTACCAATTAAAATGTAAAAATTCACTCAAGTATATTAAGAAGCTTCCTTCAGAAAATTTGGATAGTTTTCGAGAAATGGTAATAAATATTACAGAACAATGGCTGTTAAAGAGCACATTTCCCTAATTCAGGAGCCGGGTTCTATCTGCATGGATTATGTAATACCTAGCAGTAGCACTGGTTCGGCGAAAGCAGTAGAATTAGCAAGCACAGGGTTCTTAGCAAAGGAAAGTATTTCCCTAGAACATCTTGTAGCAATATGTTGTGATGGGACTAATGTAAATTCTGAAAAGTACGACCATATCCTTGCAAATAAAGATTATTATTATATGGGGTATCTATATAGTTTTCTCATCTGGTTGGGTTCTATAAATATATAATTATAAATGAAAATGAAAAGATAAATATACATAAATATCAATAAAGCAAAATAAATACAAAAATACATAAATAAATAAAGCCCAACCAGATGGAAGCCCTCGGCAGGGGAGACCAAACGGCCGAGGGTTAGGGGGAAAGGGAAAGAAACCGGTGGACGATGCGGGCGGTATCGAGGAGCACCACCTTCTGCATTTGAGCCCGGAGCGATCCGTCACGGAGTCCCAGTCGCCTCAGATGACCCGAGAAGCTAACTGGAAATAGCCCATTCGCAGAGACGACTACAGGAATAATTTCGGTCGGCAGACCACCCCACATGTCGGTCACCTCGTGAGCCAGGTCCAGATATTTTGTTTTCTTATCTGATTCGGCTTTCACTAGGTTCTCGTCATATGTAATGGTAATGTTGACCACAAATATCCTCGAATGTGCCCGGTCCATCAGCACAATATCAGGTTTATTCGCAAAAATAGTCCTGTATGTGATGATGGCCCGGTCCCAGTAGAGCCGGGCGCGATCATTTTCGACCACGGCTTCCGTAAGTACTTATAATAAGGCAGTTTCCGATCCACGAGATAGTATTTCAGAGCGAGCTCCTGGTGAGAATCCTGGCTACCAGGTTGTGCCTGTGCAAGTACTCAGAGTTAGAAAGCGCCGAACAACCAGAGATGACATGCCTAAGTGACTCACCGGGATGGCGACAAGCTCGACAGATGTCGACGGTGCCATCCTTTAGAATGTATCTCCGATAGTTGTTGGTATTAATAACCTGATCCTGTACTGCACAGACAAAACCCTCGGTTTCCCCGAAGAGGTCACCGAAACGTAGCCAGTTGAGGGAGGCGACTGTATCTATGTAGGGCTCATGTAGAGCCCTGTAGTACCTCCCGTGGAGCTCCTTCTCCTTCCATAAGGTCACCGAAACGTAGCCAGTAGAGGGAGGTAACTGAGTCTACGAAAGGCTCATGTAGTATCTCCCATGGAGCTCCTTCTCCTTCCATACGGTCTCCCGCTCGGAAATGTTCTGTACTGCCGGGTCCTGCCATTGCTCGTTGGCTAAGGTAGAGGGATAAGCTCTTTATTACTAGAAATGACGTCATTATAGAATGGATCATCCGATCTCGCCAAGAAGTAATGACGGAGGCTGCACACTTCGCGATTATGCATAGTGAGCGCGCTCAAAAAGCCACGCCCACCATACTTTCGCGGCAAGTACAGCCTCATTACCGACGATCTCGGATGATGCATCCTATGGGACGTCATGGTAGTGCGGACTTTTCTATCCAGGGCGTTAAGTTCAATCTGAGTCCACCTGAGTATGGCCAAAGGTATACATGAGGACAGGCATGACCCAACCGTTATATGCGTGTGTCTTATTCACACCGGACAAAAGTCTGTTAAGCACTTTGGTCAAGCGTGCATAGAACACGCCGCAAACTGACTGTTTCATACCAGCCTCCATTTAGGCATTTGTTTTTATATATTAACGGAAGCGCTTCGGAACCCAAGTTTTAGCCTGGTCAGTTGGGAAAGATACTGGAAACTTGTAAACAAAAGCCGATTAAGAAATTCCAACCCAACGAAGCAGAATCACTGCCAAAAAATAGCCCCAGATTTGAGCACAGATCAAAATTACTTGCACGAGATCAAGTTCTTTTCCAGAAGATCTAGCAAAAAGGTCTCCAGTTGTGTACCTCATCATCACATTCTTTTTTACACAATCTCATGCTCGTTGGCTCACACGTGCTAATTGAATCCTACGTTTGTATGTAGCAACAGAGAAACCATCATAGAATACGATTGCTCTGGCTACATTTGTCGTAAATGTTTACGCCCCAGCTAGGTTCTCGATTAATATTAAACCATTATGTAAAGATGAAGCTCGACATCTATTTAAAATTATATTTATTTCCAGGTATCTGCCAGAATCCTTGAAAGAAGTGATCGATCTCATCATTCAACGCAATAACTACTTCGCAGATCCTGAGCATTTTGCTACTTGAAATTATTACAGATGATAAAAGGCACATTAGTGAATTGGCAGCCCGGCGTATATTAAAAGCACAGAGTATATAGCAATCCCCTGTACCAAGGCTATTCGAGATGCCTGATATTAATTGGAGCGCAACAACCTACATTGATGTGATAAATTGGCTTGTGATAATTAGCACACCATTACTGAATCGCCGATCTTGAAATACATAATTGACCAAGAAATTCAGAAAATTGTCCAATCTGGTAGTAAGGGTGAACTTTTGTTTTTAACTTTTGTCTCCCGTGTCATATTCATACCGAGACTGTTGTGCGAGCTGTGAAGCTGACAAAAGAAGCGAAGTCATTTCTCAATGTAAGGATTTATCACGATTGGGGGCCATAAAAGCCAAATAAACAATATAGGATTCCACATAAGAAAATGCCAAAATTCGAAATTTTTAAGGAAAATTGACGATTTGTTTTTTAACACATATGATTGAATTTTGTTTCACTTTTTTATTAAATTACATTATAAGTATTCTAATTATATTATTGAGTTTCATTTATAATCTCTAGTTAACTGTTATTTATTATTTATCTTAGCTCAAACTTACTAAACTTTTTCGATGCCTCTGCTGAGGCAGCAGATGTTATTCAATTGAGCTGGAAAAAGGTAAATTGACTTTTGTTCGCGCCACTTTGCACTATCGCTTAACGCTTATAAGGGATTCGTTAATTATTATCCAATAAGATTACTGCAAAGCCCATTTCCGGTTTCCTATCTACCGCTTTATGCCCAGCATGTGCATTCTGGTTACGGGCTCACACAAGCTGAGAAGACACGCAATCAACCGCACCGCTTATATCTCGCATCATCGCTCCCGCCCTCGTGTAATTTGGATATTGAATTATACAAGCATATAGTAAAAAGTATAGACATTTGCAATAACGCTATATTTCGTGATTATCTGTGAAGTTGATAAGTGTGAAGACAGCCGGCAGCCATCGAGACACGAGGCAGATCAGCGGAAGTCCAGGTGGGTGCACATGCATTCCTTCACGTCCTCCCTATATCCCGAATTTAGGGGATTTGCAGTATCACGAATAAATTAAATTCCATTCACCGCTCGCACCGCGCTCATATACAGTCCACTATTCTATTTACATCAATAGCCGCACCGCATAACATTATTTAATACATTTGAACCAGCAGTTTGGTGGTTGAAGGCCAAACGCCAAATCCACCAACTTTAAAGATAAGGCACTAATCCCGCGCTATTATAATTTAATAAAAAAGGCGACACTGAAGAGGATTTCGGTCTGTACGAGGTTGACTGAACTGTAGGGTGGAGCGCCTTATTTGAGTTCAGATTATGAAAGATTCTCGCACTCAAAATGGATATTAGTGTCTTGTATATGGTCAATAGACAAGTGATGGGGGTATCCGTTCGGATCTGTGGTATCCTGGTCTTTAGGAACCTAATGAGTGAACCCAGTATTGAAGAGTCACGGTAGCGGCTTCAGATCGAGAGCCTTTTGAAACTGTCGGGCGAGCACAACGTGACACATCATGAACCCCTTTAGCCAGTAGTAATGCATTCCGTTGAGTCCCGGACTTCCATTTCATTTCAGTCCATTATAATAAAAGAAGTGTTTCTAGACTTTTATGCAGCCATCAAACATGGGGCAGCAGAGTTAGTCAACCAAGTGACTGACTAAATTATTTAACGACAAAAATATTGATTTAAAAAATGTGTGGGGCAAGGTTATGATGGAGCAATTGTGATGAGTGATGTGTATAATGGTGTATAAAAACATATTAAGGATATCTAGCCTAACGCGCAGTACGTACATTGTGCCACTCATAATTTAAAAATAATTTTTTTCGTGATAAATGATACCGTTAGCCATTGTGTGGAAAAACCGATTTTTTTCGCAATTTGGATTTGTATAACTTTTACGGAAACAAGATCAAACACTCTAAAAAAACAGATTCAGATTCAGAGAGAACTTAAAGACAGTTCTAAAGAGTCCTAATAAAGATGAGCGTAGTGAAGCAGAGAGTATTAAAAAAAAAAAACACTAAATTTCGAGTTCGTGTTGCTTTGAGAATTTATGCACAGTGTAATGAATGATATGAAATATGCATCCAAATTTTTCCAATAATGCGACATCAATTTGGGCGAGGCAAGCTTTAGTAGACACCAAAGCAAAGTAGCAAAATAGAAATGATTTCGAATTAATCAAGTGCAAAGCCAGTGAAACTGTAAGAAAATATTGTATAGATACCCAATATGTTTATGATTATGCTTTATTAATTTTAAATATGAGTGATCATTATTTAATGTTTGAGAGTCAAGAAAATTATAAATAAAATAATTGTGACTTACCACTATATCACCTGGTTGGGCGGCGGGCCTTAGGGTTCCCGAGTTCGATTCCCCGGTCGAGCCTTGACCCTATTACGCGAGATGTTATACTAGATGGACTGTATTCGCGGGAAGCTTCTTCTGCCTCAACAAGATGGCGGATGTGGCACGCAGTTCCTTGACAATGCACTCGCTCTTCCGAAATCTATTGCTTGTCAAGGTTATGAAGGAATCCTGCTTGAGCACGGTAGGAGAAATGAAATGGGGTGGGTTAACTAACAAACAATTAATGCTCAAGCAGGCACTGAATTACAGGAAAAACACACTTACCGGGGTGTGACTTCGATGCGGCTGAGGCGCTTCCGTTGCGGTGATGCGACGTGAGGTGGGTTCTTCTGGGGCGCCCCAGAGATGTGATCCAGGCCAGTCGTGCGAAGGAATAGTGCGGTGCGACTATATCTCACACTATGTGAGGCGGTTACTTCTGGAGCGCGACTGCTCCAGGTGATGCGGTTCAGACTAGCGGCGCGTGGCAAGAGAGCGCTCGAGGGCAGTGCGCGAGCTTATATTGCTTCGGCTTTCCCACCAATGCATCTCGGTCGGGCGCGCTTCTCATTGGTTGAAAGAATCAGGCCACCTTCTAGAATCTCCTCTTTCCCCTCTCACCCCCCCCCCCCCACCCTTTCAGTGTGTACGGAGGGACAATAGGGCAAAGGAAGGAGAAACACTTGGCAAATATACCCTCGAATAAAATTAAAATACACGAATCGTTTCCGCGTAACCATCCCCCCCCCCCCGGCTTGAAGGGTCCCCTTCAAAATAACTAACGCTAAGACTAAACCTAATTTTCGACTACAATTTCTAATCTAGAAAGCTAATTAAAACTATTGAATGGGCAAAGGGCACAAACGGACAACAGGGCGCATGTAAGACCCAGTCGTGGTTCTAACGCGAGCTACCCTAGTTACCCCGTCGGAACCGGGAAAAACTTCTTCGACGATCCCTAATGGCTAATGGAGAGGCGGCGTATTCTCCTTGGTGAGCACAACCACAGTTCCGACAGTTAAAAGTTCAGTTGTTGTGTTCCATTTTTGCCGAGACTGCAACGTATGCAAGTATTCCATCCTCCATCGTTTCCAAAACGACTGCACCAACCGGTCCAATAATTTATGGCGTGCGGAAATACTAAGTTTGTTCTCGTCCATGTCTATGGCGGGCAGATACTTCAAAGGCGTTAAATTCAAAAAATGTGCTGGAGTTAGAGCCAGCGGCTCCAAGGGGTCACTTGTCAAAGTACGACAAAGGGGGCGACTATTCATGACGCACTCAATTTAAACGAGCACAGTACTTCGAAGGACAAAATTTGATCTCCTATTACTCGGTATAAATGACTCTTTAGACTCTTAATATTAGTCTCCCAATTGCCCCAAAATGGCTCGCGGCCGAGACGTTCAGAGACCACTCGATGCGGTTCTCGGCTAGGATGTGAGCGAACTCCGAATTATAATATTTACTGGTTAAAAGCTCATGTAGTTCTGATAAAATACGTTTCGCGCCGACGTAGTTTGTACCGTTATCCGAATACAATTTACTCACAGGGCCACGGCGGGAAAGAAATCTTTTAAATGCACCCATGAAACCCGCTGTGCTTAGATCAACAACGAGTTCTATACGCACAGCCCAAGTAGTCAGACATACGAAATTGCAGACGTAAGCTTTCGTGGATCTTATACCACGCCCGTGAGTGAGCGTGACCTTAAACGGACCAGCAAAGTCAGACTCGGTGTGCGTAAAGGGCTTTACGGATTGTGTTACTCGACAAGACCTAAGGTCCGCCATTTCCGGAAATGACGGCTTAGGACGTACTCGAAAGCAAGATATACATCTGTGCACCCTATTGCGGATTAAATTACGTGCTGAAAGAATCCAATAATTCTGACGCAAGATTGACATCAGCAAGTCGGGGCCAGCGTGAGAATTCAATTTATGGTGGTAGTCAACTAGAACAAAAACATTAAAAAAACAATACGTTGAAAAGCGCGACTACACGTTCTATTCGATTGTAATCTTGTAATTTCATCGGAAAAATGCGCACGTTGAAGTTCACGTAATACTAGCAACTCGGCACAACTACAATCGGACGTAACGATATACGAACAAACATTACTTATCGACTTTTAAACTACAAAGGCTGTAACAACAAAAATGATTTAAATGTAACACAGCGTATTGCTGTGGCGCGGTTAAACTATACTATTTTATTTTTATTTTTTATGGAACACTAACAAGCTAAACAAACACTAAGAAAATACTAATATATAATTCTATCAACGACAAACTAATATTTAAATAATAAAACTATCCAATCACAAGTATGCAATTTCTAAGCGACTAAACTATAATTAAGCTGTATTGTGCCTTATCGTGAGCGACCCTCTTTTGGGAAAAGAGGGCGCAGGCGGCTACGAGCCGCTGAGGGAGTGCCTACGAAGGCAAATTAATATTAGTTAATATAATAATTTAATTTAATTAGAGTTGGCCTGAGCCGCCAGGAGGCAGTTCAGGTCGTTTGTTAGTTTATTAGGCGGGTCTGAGAGAGAGTGTCTCGGCCTGCGGACTCGATAGCGAGAGGGGGGTGGGGCTGCATAAGTAACTGCCTCACGAATTAAATGATTTGAGTGCGACTCTGAGGCTTTGAAGAAGTTCTCAGAGAGTTTTTGGAGAAATTGTTGGATTGTGGGGAGCTCTAGGTCCCGATGAAGGTCAGCATTACGGACGTACCAAGGTGCGTTCGCAGCTCGACGACAGAAAAGGTTTTGAACTATTTGGAGTTCATTAATGATTTTAGGGTTGGCGTGGGCAAAAACGGGGCCCGCGTATGACATGACTGGTCGTATACAGACCTTATAAAGGGTACGCTTGTTTCTAAGGGACATTTTACTGTGTCGGCCCAACATACTGTTGAGCCTACTCAGATAGAACCGTGCGTGACGGGTTACTCTTTTGACGTGGGGCCTAAAAGTGAGCCATGTGTCTAGATTGACACCTAAATATTTGGCGGTCGTATGCCAGGGGACAGGGGTCCCTAGCATACGTATTGGTGGAGTGTTTTTAAGACGGCGTCGTTTATAATCGAAGTGAACAGCGGAGCTCTTCTCCGGGTTCACATCGATGCGCAATTTTTTGAACCAAGCTCCTAGGTCATCGACTGACTTTTGGATCTTATTCCGTATGAAGGGTAGTGAGATGCCTTTGCAGTAGATAGCAGTGTCATCTGCGAAGAGGGAGAGCTGTACACCTTTCGACGGGATGGGAATGTCGTTGGTGAACAGGATGTACAGCAGAGGAGCAAGTACTGAGCCCTGAGGGACACCAGCCTTGATAGTTCGCTGTGAAGATAGCGTGCCTTCGTGTCTAAAACGAAAGGTACAATGCTTTAAGTAGGAGGCCACGAGACGTACTAGACGATCGGGGAGACCTATTTTGTAGAGCTTGTAGATAAGGCCTGTATGCCAGACTCTATCGAAAGCTTTAGCTATGTCGAAAAAGACCGCGATGGTCTTATGACGACGAGGATAGAAACCACTGAGGATATATTCCACAATGCGGTGAACTTGTTGGGGACATGAGTTTTGGGCTCGGAAGCCGAATTGATGGGGAATGATAAGAGGGTAACCGTCTGTGGGAAACAGATAGCGCCTTATACGTGTTTGGATGACTCTTTCGAAGAGCTTGCCCATTGCCTTGAGGAGGCTAATGGGGCGATGACGGGAGGGGAGGTTGAGAGGCTTGCCTGGTTTGGGAATTCCAATCACAGTTGCCTCTTTCCACGTAGTGGGAAAGTAACTAAGGTTGAAGCAGGCGTTGAAGATAATAGATAAAAAGGTTAACACCTACTCAGGAAAGCTTTTTAGGGCTTGGTTGGAGATGCCATCCGCGCCCGGAGCCTTTTTAGGCTTAAGTCCTTTGATGAGGGATGAAATCTCATCATTGGACACAGAGATAGGTTCGGAAGCCGTAGGGGGTGAGGTCCGGCGGCGGACCTCATCCTCCACTGCCTGGACGTGTGAGGAGTCGACGGGTTGAGAGCTAGGAGAGCATTGAGCGGCAATGCTATCTGCAAAACACACAGCCTTTTCCTCGTCCTCGAAGGCAACCGTGCCGTCGGGACGGAAGAGAGGGGGAGTGTGGGTGATAGCGTCTATGATATTCTCCATGAGTTTACTCTTTTCGAGGTCTCGAAATTCAGAGAGGCGGAAACGGAGTTCTCGTTGAAGACGATTGGCCGCGCGCCTATATTCGGGGGTAAGATATTTTGCTGCTCTCCGGAAAGCAGCTTTTGTGGCTTTTAATAGGTTGCTAATATGTAGGGGAAACCCACTATTGTTAGCAACCGAGACGACCCTTTCGTTCTCCTTAAGGGAGGATTTAATAAGGGTGGAGAGTGAATCGACCGCGGTGTCGATTTTTTCGGGACTGTCTAAGTCCGACGGTAGGGAGATGGTAGAGTCCTGTGAGTCCAGAGCTTTAGCTAGGGACTCCTTGAATCCCTTCCAGTTAGTGAAGGTTTTCGTGTGTGTTGGGGGAGGTGGCTGATGGCCAAGAATGAGGGAGACCGGTCGGTGATCGGATCCTAGATCGTCTAGTGTCTCGATTGCTCTGAAGTTGAGAGAAACTCCTTGGAGTAACGCATCTAGTACATCGGGGGCGTGATCGGTGTTATCGGGAAAGTGAGTAACACCGAGGGGACTATGGACGGTAATATCAAGAGACTGCGTGATATCGAGCAGTATCTTGCCACTAGGCGACGTAGTACGGCATGTCCATTCAGTATGCTTGGAGTTAAAATCTCCAAACATAATGACTGAATTGCCTGAAGATAAAATGGCCTCAAAATCTTTTTTGAGGGGATGGGTTCCTGAAGGGATGTAACAGGAGGTTATGAGGATGGACTGATGTCCAGTCATAGCTAGCCTGCATACCGTGGCTTCCATGTTGGTAAGCTGCGGAGTAGAAATGGGCGAGCAATGAAGTGTCTTCTTGTAATAGATGGCCGTTCCGCCGCCTCGGCGGTCGGGTCTGTCGTTACGAAGAAGAGAGAAGTTTTAATAGAAAGGCCTTTAGTGTCCTTGGTTTTGAGATTAGTTTCCTGTAGGAGGAGGAAATCGGCTTCACGATTCCGAAGAAAGAGCTCTGGGAGGTTATTTCGCAAACCGCGAATATTAAATGATACAAGCGATAAACCCTTAGGTTTGATACGACCGTGAGATTTTGGTAGAGTAATTTGCACTGACATTGAAGTTAAGTTAATTAAGTTAAGAGACGTTCTTGGGGGGACTTCGCAGCTCGCAGTTTGCGTGCTACTACCGTGATTTCCCTGATGTCTATATTCCTAATAGCGGAATATAGTGTATTGTAGTTGTGGCCGTGGAAGGAAAAGGGGAGATCTCCCGCCGGGCAAGGTGTTCTGCCCGGGGAGCGACCGATACTCCGTGTGATAGTTCGGAGAAGTTCTATATATGCTGTTTATGATTCGGAATGTTGATAGCGTGATTTAAGCTTTGGTGTGTTTCGCTTGCGGCGCGACGACAGCGCCGCCACATAGTCATCAGGTGTGGGCTCTGACTCATGGGAGTAGGAGGTTGTCCGCGGTGGGTCTGCCTTTTTGGGGCCCCAGGGAAAGACTGGAGGCTGCATAGGTTTGGAGAAGCCCGGAGGGGGTCGAATTATGCCCTGAGGGGGCCTAGGGGGACCCTGAGAGGGTCGAGAGAAGCCCTGGATGGGCTGAGAAAGGCCCTGACGGGGCCGTTGGTGGAGGACCGGGAATGAGCGGTCATTGACCGGCGGTGGAGCTTGCCTAGGAGGGGGCGAGGTTGAGATGCGCGGGGGCAACCCCTATAGTTAGCCGGGTGTCCTGTCTGTTTGCACAGGACACATGCGGGCGGGGATTCGGCGTCTTTGGGCCGGGGACACTCTTTAGTGTTGTGGGGTTCGAGGCACTTAACGCACCTGGGTGGGGCGGAGCAGTTGGCCGCCGCATGACCATATAGTTGGCAGCGGTGGCACTGCGCCGGGAAACCGCGCCTATGTGGGGGCTCTACCTTCACTCTCGACAGGCCACACACTGTGCGTACTTGCTGGAAGATGGTTTTAGCCTCCGGCACGTTGGATAGGATGACTAAGGCAAGGTTGAATCTCTTGCCCGTTCTACTGTGCATTTTGTGCACGGCTTCCACGGGGAAGCCTTGGGACTTAAGGTCCTCAAGGATTTCCTCGTTGGAGAATTCGAAAGGGACGCCTCGGATGATGGCCCTGACTTTACGCTCTTCCGGGAGAGCGTAAGTGTGATAAGAAAGTCGTTCGGCTGTGAATAGCCTGGTGAGTTTGCGGAAATCCTCGATCGAGCTGGGGATGATTTTGATAGCCTCCCCGAGGTTGACGGCATGGTCGTACTTGATTCCTGCGTCGTAGCAGGTTTTCGACAGCTGGGTAAATTTTGCCTTGTCTCTTAGGAAGACAGTGGGCGGAACTTGCTTCTTAGCAAGGACTGGAGCACATCGAGGATGGTTTTGTTTGAGTTGGGATGTCTAGTGACATAAGTGGGACGGCGGCAGCGGCGGGGGCTGCGGAGGTTGTAGGAGCGGCAGGGGAAGATGAGATAGGGGGGGTACGTTTTAACGTGGCGCGCTTACCGTTGCGCTTGGAGTTAACGGTGGTAAATGTAGACTCCCCGGTTCCGTCGGAGTCATAGGACTCCGATGAACCGGAGCCTGAAGTCGTGGCGGGACTCTTCCGGGAGGCTGGCGCCGAGGACTCGGAGCATGCGTACTCCATTTCTAAGGGGGCAGAAGACTCAAGGGGGGCAAAGGAGTTCCTCGTTTCGAGGTATGTCGCGATTACTGGCGGCGGATGGTGTGCCTGAGGGGCAGGGAGGGGAGCCTGGGCGGCGATGCATTGCTAGACAGCGCATCACAGAGTAGCTTTATAACACGGCAATGTTGCCAGCGTTTAGTATTGTTAGTAAATAAGACACCTACATGTCCCGTAGTCAGAGGTAATGGACCTCCAATAAAAATACACAGGGCTCTATAAATTTGAAATTTTATTCTCGTCTAGATCGTAGTATTAACTTTAATATAAATGCATCAGTAGTAGATAAAGTCACCGAGCGGCTGCCAACCGTTTCGGTCGACACCTCAGCAATGATTGATTTTGAGAATTTGACTCTGGTAGACGATACTTACGCCATCCCCGGATATATAGACATGCTCATTGGAGTATCGGTTTTTCCTCATCTTTTGTTACACAATAAGGTCAAGGGCAACTCCTCGTATACCGCGCCTTACGCACTGGAGATCGTCTTGGGCCACGTCATCGTTGGTTCCGCCCCTATCATGGATATTTCAGCAACCTCCTATTGTTGTATGGCTGTCGAACCGCTCGAGTCGTAAGTTCGAAAATTTTGGGAGATGGAGGAGGTGAACGTTCCACCTATAATTAACCCAGATGATAGATTATGCGAGGAAATTTAGGTCCGCACGACCGTTCGTGATCGCGACGGTCGATATAGTGTAGCGCTACCCTTTAAAGGGGATATTCAAGATAGTCTCTCGGAGACTCACATCAAATGGCGGAAAAACGTTTCTATTGTTTGGAGCGCAAGATGCTCGTTTCGCCCAGATTGAAAGAATAATCTGACGCTGTCATTGATGAATATATATAAGGGATGGTTACATATCACTTGCGGCTCCAAAATTAGATAACTACGAAGACACGCCGTCGTATTTCATACCACATCACGGTGTCATTAGGGAAGACAAACTTACGTCCAAGTTACGTGTAGTGCTCGATGCTAATGCTAGAACTAGCACTCACCTTTCTCTTAATGATATTCTCTATAGTGGGCAAAATTTGCAGGGCAACTTATTTAATATAATAGCAAATTTTCGTTTGTTTATTATTGCATTATCCGCCGATATTCGCCAAATGTTTCTTTGCATAGGGGTCCGTGAATGCGACCGTCGATTTCAGCGCATTTTATATCGCTCTAACCCAAAGGAACCTCTAATGGTGTTTGAATTTAATCGCGTTTGTTTTGGTTTAAAGTCGAGCCCATTTCATGCGCTACGCACGGTGAAACAGCTCGCCTCTGATGAGGGTCCCTTTTATCCTAAAGCTAACATGGCAATTGAGAGTGGTTTATATACGGATGATTTTCAGTACTCGGTCGATAGCGTAGAGGAGGCCATCTTAACCATCGCCGAGGTTATAAAGCTCATGAAATCGGGTCAATTCGATCTCGTCAAGTGGACTAGTAATTCGCGTACGGTTTTGGATACAATCACACTATCACACCGCCTTTCGGCGATAAAAGAATTTGACGATTCTGATACGCACAAGGTGCTCGGTTTGTGTTGGTCACCGGAGTTCGACGTGTTTAGCCTTAAGGTAAACCCACCCGCAGAAACGTGCACAAAGCGCACAATGCTGTCATGCATTGCTAGATTATGGGATGTCATGGGTTTCGTAGCCCCGGTGGTGCTATACGCTAAGCTTTTGATTAAACAACTTTGGTTATGTGAATGCGATTGGGATGACCCGCCGCCTGATAGCATTGTTCGTTCGTGGCTATGTTTTAGAGAGGAATTTCCTTTACTAAGCGAAATTAAAATACCACGTCATATAAACGTCGATAGAAATAGCGTCATCACTGTCGTTGTGTTTGCAGACGCTAGCGAGAAGGCTTACGGGGGTGTTGTATATTTTCACGTCCAGAATAATGGTAGAAACTCGATCAGCCTCATTAGCTCTAAGTCAAGAGTCTCCCCCCGTAAGGTTGGCTCTCTCGCGCGCTTAGAGCTTTGCGCGATATTACTCCTTGCCAAGCTTATCACCGCAGTTACCAGTGCATGTAGTGATAGAGTTCACATAGAAAGAATATTTGCTTTTTCTGACTCAACCGTCGCTTTATGTTGGGTTCATTCTTAACTCCACCGTTGGTATACGTTTGTTGCGAGCCGAGTGGCCAAGATACAAGACGAGTTAGGGTCACGGAACTTTTATCACGTGTCCGGTACGGAAAACCTACAACAAATAAGCGACGGTAGCCTAATGGCAGGGCGCGTACCGCGAACTCAAAAAGGTCGTGGGTTCAAATCCGCTTAAGCTTACCACGAGTGGTTAAGGGGAATATTAGTAATGTTTATAGCATTGTTAACTATCCCGTGGACTCACTTCGATGCAAATAATGGACCACCCGCTTTGGTTCCACGGACCTTCTTGGGTTCACTTAGAGCCCTCACAGTGGCCAATAACCGATTTCGACCCTTCGTCAGTGTCCCAACCACCGGAAGAAAAGAGGCACGCTCTGGTTGCGAACGTTTCTTTGCTTTGGCGACCCGTTTATCCTCTTGGTCGAAATGATTGCATAGCGTGATTTACGTTTGTCGATTCGCGAAGCTTCTACCGCGACGTTTGTATATCGTTGCGTCCGATTATAGCTATGCCGAGTTGCTAGTATTGCGTGAAATTTAACGTACTCATTTTTCCGATGAAATTACAGGATTACAGTCGAATAGAACTTGTAATCGCGCTTTTCAACGCCTTAAGCCATTTTTACAAGATGGAATCGTTAGAGTAGGTGGGCGCTTGTCTAACTCGCAGTTGTTTCGATCAACGGCACCCTATAGTTTTACCGCGTAAGGACCATATCATGAATTTATTAGTGGATTACTACCATAAATTGAATTCTCACGCTGGCCCCGACTTGTTGATGTCAATCTTGCGTAAGAATTATTGGATTCTTTCTGCACTTAATTTAATCCGCAATCGGGTGCACAGATGTATGGCTTTCTTTCGAGTACGTCCCAAGCCGTCATTTCCGGAAATGGCGGACCTTAGGTCTTGTCGTGTAACACAATCCGCAAAGCCCTTTACGCACACCGGGTCTGATTTTGCTGGTCCGTTTAAGGTCACGCTCACTCGCGGGCGTGGTATAAGATCCACGAAAGCTTACGTCTGCATTTTCGTATGTCTGACTACTCGTGCTGTGCATATAGAACTTGTTGGTGATCTAAGCACAGCGGGCTTCATGGGTACATTTAAAAGATTTCTTTCCCGCCGTGGCCCTGTGAGTAAATTGTATTCGGATAACGGTACAAACTACGTTGGCGCGAAACGTATTTTATCAGAACTACATGAGTTGCTAACCAGTAAATATTATAATTCGGAGTTCGCTCACATCCTAGTCGAGAATCGCATCGTGTGGTCTCTGAGCGTCCCCGCCGCGAGCCATTTTGGGGGAAATTGGGAGGCTAATATTAAGAGTCTAAAGCGCCATTTATATAGAGTAATAGGAGATCAAATTTTGTCCTTCGAAGAGTTAAGTACCGTGCTCGCTCAAATTGAGTGCGTCATGAACAGTCGCCCCCTTTGTCGTACGTTGTCAAGTGACCCTTCGGAGCCGCTGACTCTAAGGGAGGTACACATATTTGATTTAAAATGCAAAATGCTTTTAGATTTAGTTTGTGTAAAGTGAGAGTCAGTATCTTTTCTATTGTAAAGCATTTTTCTCCTAGGGTTTGTATCTTGCTTCTTTAAATTGAAAAGCAAAAAATGTATTTCCACTAAGCATTTATTAACAGGTTTATAGGCTTAATGACACAGTTCCTTTTTCTCAATCAATACATTTTTGTAATTATTGAAGTCTATTTATTGTTTTTGGTTTTTGAAGTTTTGATTTAGTTTTAGAAATCTGCGACGATTTACACCTGAAAATTAAAGTACTATTTATGGATCATAAAATTACTTAACTAAAACTATTATTATTATTACATATGTAAATTTCGCGTTACCGTGTAGATGTGGTGTTAGAATAAAAGAACGAGGCGACAGAGGGAATCAAATCAGATGGGCAGCAGTGTCTTACTAATAACGACTAAAAATAAAAAATAAACTGAGGTTGCCAGCCTGTTTGCCAAGCGTGGCAACTATGGCCAATATCCCCCCTCTGAAGAAATCTATGAAGGAAGCCTATGTGTGCAGTGGATTTTAATAGGCAGTGGATTTTAATAGGCTGTAATAGTAACGATAACATAGAGGAAAGTAACCAAGTATGGAATACCATTTTGTTTTTGTGTTATAAAAAAAAGATATTCTAAATCAAAAACTTTTATTCTTATTCATTATCAGTCATACAGTTGCGCATAACTTATTGACAGTTTTGTTTTACATATATTAATTTAAAATATAAAATTTTCTCTAACTATATCGAACATAAAGGCACCTAATTATGGAATAGGTACCCAAATATGGAATACTATAAAACTATGAATAATAAACCTTTACTTTTATGAGGTACTACAGGAACTGTGGTCAATTTTAAAAATGTAAGTAATTTAATACTTGCAAAAATCACAGATCCATGTATCGAAGTCTCCACTTGCGCAATCACCATGTGCCCAGAGCCCGCACATGAGGCATTTGATCCATGTCTCTACTCTAGTATCTTGAGAAAACAAGCTATTACAGAACATACACTCTGCATCTTCTGAGTCAGGAGCTTCCAGTCCTATGACGGCATCAGGCTCACTGTCTGTGTCAAAATGTATTTCTTCTTCATCGTCTGAATCAATGGGACTATTTTGAGACTTGGTTTTCTCTTTTTGCTGTTTTCCTTTAGTTTTCTCTTCTTTCTGTTTTTTTTTTGGCTTTGATAATTTATTCTCTTTTTCTTTTTTCTTTTTATTACTGTCAATGAGTTGATTTTTATATGGAGAATATGTTATTATTACAGCAATAGTTGTTTTTCTACCTCTATTAGAAATCTTTCTTTTTTTTATCTGGCACTGGGCTGATGTCATAGGGCAACACCAGATTTAGAGTACTGCGAGAAAGCCTGGAAGTTGAGGGGATTCTGGATCGAATTCTGTGTCTTGTCTTGGTGTGACAGAAGTTTCAGTTAAAATCAAACTATTATCAGGTGGTCTTGCATCGTTTGTTGATGATTCTTTCGACTCGCAGCTAGATTTTGTTGGAGTGGCATTGATTGTGCAACCATCTTTTACTGCATCTTGTTGGGCAGCAAGGTAGTCTATCTCGCTGAATATGTTTTTATTCAATAGCCAAAGGCCTATAACGCGAAAGCCATTCGCTGCAATTTCCCCTGTTTGCACTTTCAAGTAAGATCTGTCAAATAGTTTAACAATGTCTTAAGGACTTAGTGACCTTTTATAGTTTTTTATCCACATTCGTATTTCTCCGCTATAATAGGTTTTTAGTGGTCCCATAAAAGTTTTATCCAACGGCTTCAGTTTGTGGGTTGTGTGTGGAGGTATGGAAACAATTTCAACGTTGTTCTCTCTTGCAATATCAATAACGTCGATGTTTCGTGTGTGAGAATAATGTCCATCTAAGATCAACAAAACTTTCGATTCTGGGGTCGGGTTGGTGTGTTTGATGAAATGCTTAAACCAATCTGTAAATATTTGCATTTGGATCCATCCTGATGGATGTGCAACGCCTACCGCACCTGGAGGACTGCCTCTCATTAGCTGTTCGCTCATATTTTTCCTGTGAAAAATGATGTAAGGAGGCACAAAATGGCCAGTAACATTCATAGCAATAACTATTGTCATTAATGACCCTCTTTCAGCTGAAGTAAGTGAAGCTATTTGTCGTTTTCCTTTGTGACCGATAACTTGAGGTATCTTGGTTTGAACCACTGTAAGCCCAGATTCGTCGACGTTATATATGCGATTCGGAGTACAGTTACCCTTAGTGTAGACTTCTTCAAGAATATCAAAAAAGCGTCTACTTTTTCTTTACTGAAACCAAAAGCTCTTGCAAAAGACGTGAGTGGGTCTTCTCATCGAAAGTTTTTGCTTACGACGGTTTAAAAATTGCTTTAGCCACTTTTTTCCAGTCATTCCGGACTCACCAAACGGATTCTCCAAATGATTGCGTTTGGCCAACATATACGCCGTTCTACGAACATCATTCCTCGTCAAACCATGAAACTTGCTCTCCATCTTTAAAATATATTCTACTAGTAGATTTTCGAGCTGATTACCTAAAACAGATTTTCTTCCTAATTTAGTGGCTGCAGCTTCTTCTGGAGATAGTTCATTTTTCTGACACAATCGAAAAAAGCGGTTCTTGGTACATCAAAGTGTTTTGCTGCTTTAAAATAACCCATTTTTTCTCTCTAACCATTCGTATAGTTTCTGTCATGTGATCTGTGTTCCATTCTTTACGTTTTCCTTTTGAACTTGAAGACGTCATTCTAAAACCAAAATATTAAATTTGAAATCTAGCCAGATGATATTGTGGTACTTATCCAAATTCGGAATAGTCCATATTTAGACTCCATGGACTGTCCATATTCGGAAATTTCAAAGTAATCAAAACGTATATCAGATTTTTTACTCATCAAGATCAGACAAGAAAAAACCTCTAAAACAATCAAACAAACATGTAATCAATGCATACTCATAATATACAATATTATTTCCAATCATGTTTTGAGAAATACTTAGCTTTTACGTACCTTAAAAACTATTCTCACAGCGCCAAAACAAAACACTCTCACTGCGGCGACAACATTCCCCCGACTGACAAGTGGAAAACTGTACGCGAGTATAATGATGGAAAGAGACAGAAACTCACTGTCTTTTGCAACTAGGAGTATTCGTTTCCAAGACATGGTGGTATTCCATTCTAGGGATACTATTCCATATTTGGTTACTTTCCTCTACATAAATTTTTTTGCTATTAAAGCTTACAGCCCTACGAACATGTATATGTTTTTTATAATTTGTAACGTAAAATAAAATAAACAAGTATATTGATATACAGGATACTCCATAAATAACTAACTAATAACAACATTAATGGTAAAATTGAACACAAAAGATTACTTTTAGTTTTACATTTAAAATTTTGTTTGCTGGTGCTGTTGACAAATACAGATGACTTAATAATGTTTACAATAGTTGGTAGAGCAGCTTCAGGTTCATCTGAAATAAATAAATAAAATGTAATTTTTTTTCATTATGACTTTTACATTTACGCAAATACTACACATGGTATAAAACTAATATTAAAGTTGTTAAGAATTATATTGTAATTATTATATATTAATTATCAAAAAACTAATATTACGGATTTTATCGCACTCAATTTTAACTTTTTTAAATTCCCGACGTTTCGGGTACTTTATAGCACCCATGGTCACGGGCGTACTTAGGCGTTTGACGTCCTGATGTCATAACTTAATTTTTAATAATTGGTGCCATCTACGCAGAACGAGCTTAAAGTATCTGAAGTAAGTATATGCTTCAGTGTTTCGTTCTCAACATTAGATAGCACAGGTAGTTCCACATACACAGTAGCGGATTATCCTAAAGGAAAACGTGCGTAGGGGCAAGCGGGGAAATAAATTCCACATGTTCTCATTTAATTTATATTGAAGTGGGTTGTACAAAATTTTTAATTTTACCACTTGTTTCTACAGCTTTATTCATACACCTGCTTTTATATAAGTGATAAAAATGACACTTACTACTTCTGGAAAAGTATGTAGAATCTTTTGATAATGTCCTCTGTGAGTCCCATTCCCTAGGCTTCTCCCACTGTGACACTTCACTGATACGGTTATAATAATACTTCTCGCCAGATGAACTAATTTTTTCTGACCATTCACTGCCTGAAGACACGCTTGCAGCTGGTGCACTTCTTTTGTCATATTTACTAATCATACTAATACTACAGTTCATGCCACTAGTCCTATTTTTTTTCTCAGATTCACACAAATCAACATTAAAAAATAAACAGACACTTCTTCAAATATTACCGAATATAGAACAAAATTTTAGTTTAGTATAAGACATAAGAATTGCTGTTCCTTCATACTATAAACTAAAATACTACTAAACAAGCACTTTATTGACCTAGTTTATGACATACGGAGATTTATACACACGGATGGTTCCTTACATAATCCTATCCTAAGATATATATATATATATATATATATATATATATATATATATATATATATATATATATATATATATATATATATATATATATATATATATATATATATATATATATATATATATATAAGTTGTCCCAAAATTCAACTATAAGTCAACACCGGAGGATAGACCTGCCCCGGATTAATCGGGGAAAAAAAGAAAAAAAATATATCCCAATTATATTTTAAGTTATATAAAAAGAATTTCTTCAGAAATTAAGACCGTTTATGATATTTTTCACTACCATGACCACAATTTTTTCAATATTTGTTTCTTTTTTTTATAGGCAACCTGAATAGCACTGCTATCTACCACAATTCTTAAAAAATCCAGAATAACTCTTGTTTTATCACGAAAATTAATGAAACTTATTTTATTCCCTAAATTTTTTGAAGACTTACTTAACCAACTTTAACTTATCGTGTTGTAAAAACGACGAATTGACGCAACTAAACAACATTTCAAAATGGTATAATACTCTAGGAAAACAAGTTATAAAAAAATATGGGTCTATTATTTCTAAACAGGGGCCAAATTCCTTAAATTGTAATTGTCAGTAATCACTTTTACTACATGCCCAAAATGGGTTCTTGTTACAATTTCTAGGAATTTGAATGGGGCATACATACCTTAGATGTTAGAGAGAGATAGATAGTTAGGATATTTACGTTAAAAAGAGTTTACTGCGCACCGTTCCCAATTCAACTTACGTGGCTCTCGTACATACTATCGACTTTTGGTTTGGCTTTTTGGACTGGAATCGACCTGCAAACTTAACTGACCTGGCATTATTTGGACTGGAAGTGATCTGCAAACTGAACTGACCTGGCATTATCTTGGACTACGATTGTGTGTTTTGTGATTTAGAGTTGTGGCGCATTTTGGACTGTTTGGCGTTTAACATGCCGCAACCGTACACACCACAGGAATACACCAATATGCATTTAATCTATGGAGAATGCCGATGTAATGCTAACGCTGCTAGCAGACTGTATCGAGAAAGATACCCAAATGCTCAAAGATATCCTGATTATAGAGTGTTTATTGATGTGCATCAAGCGTTTTCGGAGGGTCGTATGCCATCCAATAGGAGAAGCGTTGGAAGACCTAGATTGGATCGTGATGAAAAAGTTCTCAATGAGATAGAAAATGATTTGACTACTTCGGTACGTGCCATAGAAGAAGCTACAGGAATCCTGAAAATTTCTGCACATCGAATATTAAAACGTCACAAACTTCACCCGTATCACTACAAGCGTGTGCAGACGTTATTACCGCGGGACTATCCGCTACGAGTCACATTTTGCCGTGTGATGCTGCAAAGGCACAGTGAAGATCCCCAACTCCTAGACAAAATTCTATGGTCGGATGAAACAACAAGCAAGAAAGATGGGTATTTAAATCTTCACGACCTACATAGTTGGAGTAATGAAAATCCGCACTTGAGACAAGACAAATCCCAATATCAATTCAAGGTTAACCTATGGACATATTAAATGGAAAAGTAAATGGGCCCTTTGAGTTACAAGGAAACTTAGATTGCAATAGTTATTTAAACTTTTTACAAAATGACTTGCAAGAATTGTTAGACGACGTGCCCTTAAGTGATCTCCAAAACATGTGGTTCCAAAATGATGGTTGCCCAGCACATTACGCCCATCCTGTGCGAGAATATTTAAATCAAGAGTATCCAGGGCGTAGGATCGGGCGAGTTGGTCCTATCTTATGGCCACCCCGTTCACCCGATTTGAACCCCCTGGACTTCTTCTATTGGGGTTGTCTTAAAAAGAGGGTCTACTCAAAACCCATTGCGACATTGGACGAGCTTCGTCGAAATATCACTCAGGCTGCTGATTACATTAATAGAAGAAGATATGCAAGACAAATAAAACGATTATTTTTAAGGCGATGTCGTGCATGTATTAATGCTGGTGGCAAACAGTTCGAACATTTGCTATAATGTTAATAACTTAATAAATTATACGTGAAACTGTTTGTACCATTTGTTTTGAAATATTAAACATTTTTCAAGAACTAATACTTTTATTACACCCGACCGTCATTTGGCCCCTGTTAAGAAATAATAGGGCCATATTTTTTATAACTTGTTTTCTTAGAGTATTATACCATTTTGGAATGTTGGTTAGTTGCGTCAATTTTTAAAAAAAACTTGCCATACTTGTGTTCGTACTTTTTTTTACACCACGATAAGTTAAAATTGGTTAAAAGTAAAAGTTTTCAAAAATTTAGGTAATAAAATAAGTTTCATTTATTTTCGTGATAAAACAAGAGTTATTCTGATTTTTTTTAATAATTGTGGTAGATAGCAGTGCTAGTCAGGTTGCCTATAAAAAAAAGAAACGAATATTAAAAAATTGTGGTCATTTCTGAAGAATTTCATTTTTTTTATATAACTTAAAATATAATTGGGATATATATTTTTTTCTTTTTTCCCCGATTAGTCCGGGGCAGGTCTATCCTCCGGTGTTGGCTTATCGTTGAATTTTGGAACATGCTGTATATATATATATATATATATATATATATATATATATATATATATATATATATATATATGTGTGTGTGTGTGTGTGTGTGTGTGTGTGTGTGTGTGCGTGTGTGTGTGTGTGTGTGCGTAGATTGCACACCAAAACCGAACGGGAAGACAGACTAATATACCTATATGTTATATAGAACGCGTTTTCCGTAGTAAAACTAGGTTTTACTAAATGCCTTTGTGAAAACTAGATAAAACTAGTGGTCACTACGAGCTTTAGTTAAAACTAGCACTAAAGAAACTAATTTGGGATTGAAAACAAGATATACTAAATATGTATTTATTAAAAGTTTTTTACACAGGAATATTGACACAGTGATTTCTGCAACGGCTCCTTCGCCCTTGTGTACCAAATCACAGGCACTCATGCTCACCTCCGCAGCTTCGCAAAGCTGTCTGCGATTTGCTACAGCGAGCGGGGGCTGCTCTCCCTACGCGCCTACGGCTTTACAAATACACTCTAGGGGTAGCGCAGACGAGACTACGTGAAGTTGGGGCATTCTGATCCAGCTTTGGTACAGATTCGATATATCTTATCTATAATAATAGCTCATTCTCAGGTCCATTAAGCAAGCCAAAGTCCAAAGTAACGCAAACAAATCAAAAACAAAAAAAAGAACCAAAGCCTGGGTCGTTTAACCTCGGTCGGAACAGTTTTAACTGACTCTCTTCGGAAAAACGCGTATATACACATACAGATACTTCAACAAGTTAGTCAGTAATAAATCAGTTTTTTGGCAGTACGGTCGTTTGATATCAATTGCATACGCTAAATTTGGCGAAGAGGTGTGTACAAGTACACGAAAGTTAAAAAAAATGGCTTACCGTTGTTCCGAATTTTGACTAAAAAAATAATTAGTGGTCGATTTTTAAAGGAAAATTGACGCAATTTTTCAAAAACAATAACATCAGTGAAGACAATAAAAGTGCAATACTTATAGCGAACTTCTAGCATGAAACGTATTGTTACGAGCTTGAGGTTCGTGACAATAAAAATTGCCGATAAAATTACCTAAATTAACACTTTAATTTACTTTACACAAATTAAAATTTAAAACACTAATAATTAAACACACTTTATTCCGCTCCGAAGCTTCGCTTGTGTCGCCAACTCAACACTGCCTCGATCGCATCTTGCAGCGCCTATTTATTTAAATTAGCAAAGAAGCATCCCGAATATTCAAGTAAATGCGCGCAAAGGGACGAGTGTGCGAGTGTAGATTTTCTAGAAACTTAGTTCTTCGGATGGCGCTGTCGGTTGAGAGATTTGTGATGTCATTTTCTGCAAAGCTCCCCTCGCTCTCGTTCCTGACACTAGATGGCGCTAGTTGACTTATTCACGCAACACTGCCCCCTCCTAAGACATGCTCGTCCCGAGCATTATCGGTCCCATAATAACGCGCCAAGCGATCCACATGGACGATCTTAGGAGTCCCTATTGCGCCTTTCTGTATCCGGTAGGTCACATCGTTGATCCTGGTTACAATCCGGTACGGGCCGTCCCATTTAGCTTGAAGCTTAGGAGATTTCCCTTTGCTGCGGACTGGATTGTGCAACCACACTAATGAACCTTCGTTGAACCCTTTATTGTTCATTTTGGTCGTACCGGGTTTTCATTTTCTCAGACATTTGCTGGCCCGATTGTCTGACGTGCTCATAAATGTCATTCATTTTATTCCGCAAGTCATTTGCATAATCGGTTATACTGCGTGGGGCATCAGGTGATATCCCGGTTATCAGGTCTGCAGGCAGCCGTAATTCTCTTCCAAAGTTTGCGAAAACTGGTGTCACTGCTGTACTTTCGTGAACAGAACTTCGATATGACAACAAAAACGGTTGTATGTGCTTGTCCCAATCTCGTTGCCGATTGTCTACAACTTTTGCTAGGTACCTCTCCAATGTCTGATTAAATCGTTCCACCATTCCATCAGATTGCGGGTGATAAGAAGTCGTTCTTGTTTTATGAGTACCCATAACTCGGCAAGTTTCCTGGAATATTTGAGACTCAAAATTCCTTCCTTGATCGCTGTGAATCTCTAAAGGTACTCCAAAACGACAGAAGACTTCATGAACTAGTTTATCTGCAACTGTTGGAGCTTTTTGATTTGGAATGGCGAAAACTTCTGGCCACTTTGTGAAGTAATCCATCACAACCATGAAATACTTGTTACCGCTTTCACTCTCCGGAAACGGCCCCGCCACGTCAATAGCTATTCTCTCCCATGGTGCACCAACATTGTACAACTTCAATGCACCTCTACTACGAGTCTGAGGTCCCTTTACAGCCGCACAACTTGTATATTTGCGACACCAGTCCTCGACATCGTTTCGACAGTGGACCCAGTAAAACCGTTCTCGGATCTTCAGTAGAGTTCGTTTAACTCCCAGATGGCCTCCTGAATAATCATTATGGTACAGCTGTAGAACATCCGGTACTTTAGCTTTAGGGACAACCATTTGTAAATGACAGCTGTCTCCCCGAACATTTTCCCATTTACGGCACAGAACTCCATCCTGAAGCAGCAAGCTGTCACACTGGGCCCAATAGCTTTTAGTAGTCAAACTCATCGCTGAGACGTCGCTCCACTTGGGCTTGGGAGCACTGGCCTTCATCCATTCCAGGATCGACTTGATGTCTGGATCTTCCTGCTGTGCACGTTGTAAGCTGTCCTTCCACTCGTTGCTGAGGTGGTCTGCCCTGAGCATCCTCACGGATACCACTTCCTTACTCTCTTGCCTAGTACAATGTTTGCAATCTTCAGGACAAGGTCTTCTTGACAATGCATCTGCGTTGCCATGAGATTTCCCGTTGCGATGTTCGATCTCAAAGTCGTATTCCTGCAGTAGTTCAATCCACCTCGCAACTTGTCCTTCTGGATTTTTAAACTGCAATAGCCATTTTAGTGCAGCATGGTCAGTTCGTAAGTGAAATTTTCGCCCCAGAAGATATTTGCTAAAATGCTGCAACGACTTTACCACAGCTAGCAACTCGCGTCTTGTGACACAGTAGTTCCTTTCCGGTTTTGACAACGACTTGCTGAAGTACGCTATCACGACCTCTTGGTCACCATTACGTTGAGACAACACACCGCCAAGTCCTATATCACTTGCATCTGTGTCAAATATAAATTCTTTGCTTGCATCAGGGTATCCCAAAATAGGTGTTTTGCACAGACGGTCCTTGAGCTCCTGGAATGCGATATTACAACTTTCATCCCAGCAGAAATGTCGCTTCTCCTCGGTTAGCTTATGCAGAGGTTTGGCTATATCTGCAAAGTTCTTCACAAAACGTCGGTAATAGGAGCACAAACCCTAAAATGCTCTAACCTGCGTCTTGTCTTTTGGAACCGGCCAATCCTTTACAGCTGCGATTTTCTCTGGATCCGTGCGGATACCTTCTTCCGACACTACATACCCCAAAAAGTTGACTTGCCGTTTGAATAGTGAACATTTCTTCGGACTCAACTTGAGGTTGGCACTCTTAATCTTCATGAGCACGCGTTCCAGGTTTTGAAGGTGTTCCTCAAACGTACGGCCCAAGATGATGATGTCATCCAAGTAGACCAGACAGGCATCGCCAATTAGCCCGGTAAGTTCCATCAGCCTTTCAAACGTTGCTGGAGCATTGCACAACCCAAACGGCATTACTTTAAATTGCCACAGACCCTTTCCCGGCGAGAACGCAGTTTTCTCCTTATCCTTAGGGTCAATTTCAACTTGCCAGTAGCCACTTTTTAGGTCCAGCGTGCTAAACCACTTTACTCCTGTAAGCATGTCCAGCGTGTCGTCAATTCTTGGCAAGGGATAGCTATCCTTCTTAGTAACGTTGTTCAGACGGCGGTAGTCAACACAAAACCGCATGCTGCCATCCTTCTTCTTTACCAGTACCACGGGTGAACACCATGGACTAGATGAAGGTTCAATAACACCATCCTTCACCATTCCCTCAATCATGGTTTCCACTTCCTTTTCACGTGCTACCGGCAATCTTCTTGGCCGCTGACGGATAGGCAATTCTTCACCTGTGTTTATTTTGTGTTGAACTAAACCAGTCTTTCCTATGTCAGCATCGTTTGATGAGAATACATCGGCGTACTCGAGTAACAACTTCTTCGCCTTCATAACAGCCTCGAACTGGATTTTGTAGGCTGACCAGGAAGAAGTCATGTCGAACGGTGGCACTTTGAAACCACGTAGCGAAGGTGTAGTAGCTACTACTGGAGCTGTAGTTCCATCACCCAGTTTGAGGTCGTCCAGCGTTTTCTTCACGTCAGCCACCACGTAATCAACCCGATTGTTCACTTGGTCGATTTGGGTTTTAGCTTCCTTGATTTGGGTTTCAGCTTCCGACAGGCGGTTGTCATGTTGAGCAACCCTATCATTCACCTCCTTTATCTCTTTCCCAAAGGTAGCATGAAGGTCCTTAATGATGAGCATCTGCTCTTCCGACCGACGGGCCCGTTCCTCCTGTCGGCGGGCCTGTTCCTCCTGTCCGCCTCGCAGCTGCTCTTCCAATCGGCGGGCCTGTTCCTCCTGTCCGCCCCGCAGCTGTTCTTCCAAACGACGGACCTGTTCCTCCTGTCGGCGGGCCTGTTCCTGCAGCATCACCATCAGAGCACCTAAGTCAGGTGCTGCAGATGTAGGAGCTACTGACGGGCCTGCAGCCGGCGGCTGGCCCTCCGACGTCTGCGGCGTTGCACCACCAAATCTTCTTTGGTCCGTCTCCTGCTGGCGTTGACTTCGGGTACGGACACCCTCCGTTTCCTCCTTAGGTAAAATCGGCATGATTTTATCCCACTTCTGACACCAATTGTCACGAACCTCAAGCTCGTAACAGTATCGACTCCTTGCGTACTCGCGGAAGATACCATCGCTAAATTACAGAGCATTATAGGAGAGAGGCCAAGGTGCTAGTGAGCAGTGAAACTGACATTAGCATCAAGGATGAGCTGGTATTCTACTCAGTTGGCGAGACTAGTTGTCGAAGCGGTGGCAGCCATTGGAGAACCAGTAGGTCGGTATGCATGCACGTTCCACCGAGGACAGTGAAAGAGGTGACAGAGCGATTGTATCTTGTAACGGGCGTAAAACAGAGGTTACCAATCGTTGCGCAGTATGTGGTTTAAACGCATAGTGCAGAAAAGTGCCATTATAGGACCTATCGGTCTAAGAAGTGATGTTTTAAAAAAATGTGTGAAATTCGCGTACACAATATCGATAACGTTACGAAGGAAACAGAATCAGTCAGAGGCTGTGGGGACCGCACGGAATGCCGTTTGCATAATATGTATGAAACTTTCGCTCCTATTACTGTGGTAGTGAATATTAAGAGATAAAAAAAGCGAAATTACATGGTTTCCTCGCTGAAATTATATGCTTTTCGTTCGTTGCTTGAAATAACAATTACTTCTTAAAATAGTTCGTTTTCTCTACTTCAATAGCTCAGAACAAATTTTAGATAGGTAACTTATTAATTTATTTAGTAATTATCATTCTCCCGATGCATGTTTAGACCAAAACTACTATTTGGAAGCTTCTATTGAATATCGACCATCAAAAAAATATTTTTAACTCTCAAACATCCTATACTTTAATAATCCTAGAATACATTTTCGTTATATGCCTTTCACGTAAAGAAAAAAAATCGACATAATTCAATTAACGACCGAAAAATCTTCAATACAAGTCCCAATATCTCCGAAGTTCTACATCATTTTGACGTAAAATCTATACCAAAGAATCATAAATAATTTCTTAAACTATACTATTATTTTTACTTTTTAAATTGTTACTATTATTTTTTAATTAATTATATAAAAGTACCATATATTTATAACAGAAAGCGAGTAACCCGGGTTCGATCCCCGCCTTCACCAATGAAATTGTTAATTGCAATTTTAATTGCTGATTTACCACGGGCTCGGCGGTGAAGGAAAACATCGTGAGGAAACCTGCATGTCTGAGGAATAAGAAAAAAATATTTCGAAGACATGTGAAGTTCGCCAACACGCATTGGGGCAGCGCGGCGGATACTTCCTTGCCCTAAAACCCTCTCAGAAATGAGGTGAGGCCTGTGCCCAGCAGTGGGACATATATAGGCTGTAACTTTACTTTACTTTATATTTCACTGCGCAATCTGCGATCATTATGGTGCGAGCGCCTGTCGAGGTTGAACCTGCGTCAGTTGATTTCGCGTTCTTTCGATACTATCGTAGTGTGCGTCGATTGGCGTATAAGCGCTGCTATTTTGTTCGTGTCAGAGCATCGTCAACTACGACCGTAGTTTGTGATCATGGGAAATATTCACTTTCGTACAGTATATTTCAATCAGTATAAAGTTCGCACATTTTTACTATACCAGATAGTTAACTAATTATAGTGATTTTGATTGTAGCTGAGCTTTCTTACCAGTCGTAATAGCGAAAAATAAATATAAGTATCAATGCGTCACTAAACGTAAAAAATGAAATATCCTATCTCTGGAGAAATAATAATGGAGAAAAATTTCAGCATGTTTGCCATATGGACTGGCCCAGATTATGCAGTAAAAGTACTAAAAACCTACAAAGACGACCAATTTTGGATTTTGATTACTACGTAACAATTAAAATATTTATGTGTACTTATTTCAACACTAAGGTTCATAAATAACGAAAAATATATCAAAATAGATTATAATAAATTAATGAGATAACATAAAAATGACACACCAAAAATTTCCATCCACTGAACTCCATCCTAAGAAAACTGATATTGTGGAAGATCAAGATCATTTAGTCGCTATACTCACGGTATCATAGTGCGAGCAAGTGAATAGATAAGAAAGAAAGTACCGCTCGCGTAGTTCGTCGCCCGCTCGGTGCGTAAAATACCTAAATTTGCCTAACACCAAAATGTAAGAGGGCTCTTAACAATAAACATTTACGTATGGAATTGGACTCGAGATCAGGCATTTCAGTTATGTCCGAACAATTTTTTTTGCAATACTTTCCTACCGTAGCATTGAATTATAAATGTAATATTAGAACGTATGTTTGTAATGGTTACAAAATTACGCCTTTGGGTGATTTCAGTAAAAAGATAAACTACTTATAATGATTTCACGAAAAAATTAAATTTATTTGTTATCAAAAATGATGGGGCACCACTTTTCGGGCGTGATTTTATATTCCAATTTAACATTAATTTGAGATCAGTTAATAATAATAACATTATAGTAAACAGCTATGAAAATGGAGTGCAAATTTTATTAAATACGTACGCTGACTTGTGGAGTAACGAGCTTGGGGTATTTAATAAATTTAAAATCACCTTGCACATTAAAAACAACGCGGTATCAAAGTTTTTAAGCCACGAACTGTGCCTTTTGGCCAGAAAGACAAAGTAAATGAAGAAATTGACTGAATAACACATGCGAGCATTCTGATTCCGGTTGACAAATCTGAGCCAATCTGCTGTGTCAAGAGCTACAGAAGATTTCAGGAGGCTGGTTCTTACTCTAAGAGGCCAGATACCAGTCGGCGCCAGCTTACTTCTGAGAAAAACGGCCGTTTAATCGTTTCGACGAGTTTAGAAATCGTCACCTCGACGGTGTTTCTGTCCAGCAGCAGCTGAGAGAAGTTCAAGGAGTATCTGTCAGTCAATGAACAGTCAGAAGACGATTAAGAGAAGCGGACCTCATTCCAAGATGGCCTACGAGACCCAAAATTGACCACAGCTCACCGACAAGGGCGTCTTGAATGGAGTACTGAGCAACGGCGGTCTGGCCTGTTCACTAATAAGTGCAGAGTTTGTCAACGTGGTAGTGACAGGAGAGCTCAGGTCTACAGGCGTCCAGGCGAGCGAGGAAACATACAATCCTGCTCCCCACCGTATAGTGCCAAGAACGCTGGCTACTTTTCCCCTCTGAATGGCTATACTTAACCTTTGAGCGAGAAAATAACCAGCCCTCTTATCACTAGCAGGAATTCTCAGTCGCCGATACAGTTTTGTAGGAACTTCATCGCTTGTAAACCCACGAACCGATAAATCTCTACAACAAATGGCACAAATATGATACTCATCTCTCAGAAACTCACATCTGCGCAATGATTCCAAAAGGAAGGATAGGCCCATCTAAATATTCTACTCGTAACTTTTTCATACAAGAAAAAGTAGCACATATGTCGTAATACAAGCGTAATATCAAAACACGCCGTAACCAGGGTCAGTAGTTACGATGTACCAGTTCTGGCTCACTTGTAGAGAGGTTGTACCAGTTCTGGCGCACTGAGTCAGAAGTTGTACAAGTACGACGTTCGTCGATTCACGATCCTAAAAAAAAAAAAAAAGGTTTTGGCATGCTCTGATCACGAATCTGCGGTCCATTTTTGCGTAGGATGCACGGTTCCGGAGATGTGCAGATCAATTAACTCTTATCTAATTGATATCCGCTTCGAGCCTCAACCGTCATTAGCGCTCCATTGTCCTTATCTACTTATCTATTGTTGATTGACTACCGTCATTATCTATTATTCGTCGGCGTGTGGGTCGGCTTATGCTATTGTATTATACTCCTTTGTTCCTATCTACACTAATCTGACTCATTAATAAAACACATTACCTAATTTTGTTAAAAATTTTATTTATAAAATACAAAATCTTATTACTTATTATCTATAAAATAGGAGCGAAACATCTCATCCACTAAAATATCGTTGTACAATGTGTTCCCTGTAAATATACTCGTAAAACTATGCATTGAACATCCCTGAAACTTATATAGCAAATACATTAAGCAATATTCGCCACAAACTGAAGTCCTATCAACATTCCAGTTCCATCTTTTACAATTTCTTTTAAAAAACTCTAGATGATATCGTACAGGTGCCCGTCCAAATGAATCAAAATATTGACCGACGTCATTCGTATCGATATATAAAGCTACCCAATGTGACCCTGGTTTATCATCTGTATCCAAATTGCATATTACCTAGTCAGGTCATAAATTCTATCACATGTTTAATATAAAATAATTGAAACAAGTTTATTCATTATGTAACCATTTATATACCAAAATGAACTTAACAAAACATAGATTCTTATGACACTATAGTTTATTCAAAACGACCTCCGTAATTTTGAATACAGGCCTTCAATCTGCGCAGCCAGTCGTCTATCTCACCACGAACGAGGTCCATGTCATATCGGCGGCTGCCTTAATTAAAGATGTCTTGAGTGACTCGAAATTGGGATGAGGCTTTGAGCACGCCTTTTCCTCCAAGCGTTACCATATCTTGTAATCTAACGGATTCAAATCTGGACTGGTCTTTGTGTCGGATGAAGTCGATTTCACGCGCCGCCAGCCAGTCTTTTTTTTTGTTTTTAAAGAACGTTCCCTCCACACTAGGTTTTTCTCCTGTATCGTGGGGGGCAGTTTACAAACACAAATTTCACAAGGACAAACATCCAAACTCGGAACAATTACTTGTAGGTCGTACAAATACTTGTTCCGTGCGGGATTCGAACCCGCAACCCCCAAGCGCAGCCACTCATTGCTAAGCCACTACGCCACGGAGCTGTCAAAAGTCTTGTGTGCTCTTCGCTCTATGAGCTGACGCCGAATCTTGTTGGAATACCCAGTGCCTGTAATAACAGGAACATGGTATGAGAAACAGGTTACACAAGGTTCGTCAGGACTGTATTTTGATACACAACTGCATTCGTTTTTAACCTTTCTCACAAAAATGTACCTCTGTTAAGCCCCAATAAGAAACTCCCAACCACACCATGAGCGAGGATGGAAAATGACCCCGTTGGACACGCGGAATACGGTTGCTCGCTTCTTCACTACTGTGTGCGTACACCTTATCATTTTGTTTGTTGTAGCTCTCTTCTACGGTAAAAAATTTTTCATCCGAAAAAAGAATTTCCCGATATTTTTTTCCCGCGTACCGCTTCAACAAAGCGCGGCATCTCTTCAGTCTCAGATCCATTAGACGAGCATTCAAACGATGTCCTGTTTTTCTTCGATATGCCCGAAGCCCTAAGTCTTCATTTAACGCCGTGGTTCTGCTTAACCCCATCTGAAGGGCCAACAGTTTCTGCTTACGTTTGGGATTTCTTTGAATTCGCACCTTTACAGCTTTTATCACTGCTGGAGTCCTAACAAATCGAGGGCGACCACTTCTTGACCTGTCATCTACACTAGAGTCTTCATTGTATCGTTTGATGGTACGATAAACGAATCTTTTGGTTATATTCAAATTTTCAGTATATCAAAAAATTTAATTGGCGCGTAATCGCAACTGCAACACGGTCTTTTTTAAGCGCCCACTCCATATGTAAAAATGAGTAAAATTCTAAAAAGTATACAGTTTTATTTTCATGAACAATTCGAATTCAATAAACTTTTTTGTGACCAGCATTCTAAAAGAAAAGTTTTTACTGTGTGACAATACTTATGACCTGACTAGGTATATACGTTGGTACGTGGGTGTACATGGGCAGTCAGTGAGTAGCACATTATTTTCTAGACTGGGGTGAATCTTTTTCAGATGTTGTTGTCGTTTGACGGTACGATAAACGAATCTTTTGGTTATATTCAAATTTTCAGTATATCAAAAAATTTAATTGGCGCGTAATCGCAACTGCAACACGGTCTTTTTTAAGCGCCCACTCCATATGTAAAAATGAGTAAAATTCTAAAAAGTATACAGTTTTATTTTCATGAACAATTCGAATTCAATAAACTTTTTTGTGACCAGCATTCTAAAAGAAAAGTTTTTACTGTGTGACAATACTTATGACCTGACTAGGTATATACGTTGGTACGTGGGTGTACATGGGCAGTCAGTGAGTAGCGCATTATTTTCTAGACTGGGGTGAATCTTTTTCAGATGTTGTTGTACATCTAGTGTATCCATGATATTACTGCTATTAGTAGATTACTACAGTACAATCTACTCAATGACTAACATAGGAATGATCAATTATGTGATTTCTAAATATTAAATTGCATTTTTTCTGTTATACGAGTCATCAATACACTGAATAAGACGCAACACGAAGAATGTGAGATAAGGTTGTTGACGCATAAAGTTGTTATCAATTCTACTGTAGAAATTCTTTAGATTAGAATTATTACTTACTGGTACTATATAAGACCAAGCAACTGCAGTCATGGAGTTAGTGTATGGTCGTTTGACCGCAGTGTATCTATCAATAATACATTTGTGTTACTTCAACGCATCAAAGGCCATAGATGTAAGTGTTTAATCTATTGACAAACTTACTTTTCTTTCTGTTATTTTTTTACGTGTGTATGATTTTGAACGACAGGCCTGTTGGTCTAGTGATTAGTGACCCTGACTGTTATGCCGGAGATCGTGGGTTCGATTCCCACCCAGGACAAATGTTTGTGTGATGAGCACGATCATTTGTTCTGTGTCTGAGTGTAATTTATCTATAATATTTATGTATTTAGAAATATATAAGTATGTTTATCAGTTGTCTAGTACCCATAACACAAGCTCTGCTTAGCTTGGGACTAGATGGCGTTGTGTGATAGTTGTGGAATATTATTATTATTATTTAGTGTTAACAAATTATATTTAAATATTTTGTGTGTGTATATGATTAAGCCGTGGTAGCTCAGATGGTTAGCGCAAGCTGTAAATTTTACAGTACGTAACGCGGGTTCGATCCCCGCCAACACCAATTAAATTGTTAATTGCAATTTTAAGTGTTTATTCTATTGACACACTTACTTTTCTTTCTGTTATTTTCTTACGTGTGTATGATTTAGTGTTAACAAATTATATTTAAATATTTTGTGTGTGTATATGATTAAGCCGTGGTAGCTCAGATGGTTAGCGCAAGCTGTAAATTTTACAGTACGTAACGCGGGTTCGATCCCCGCCGACACCAATTAAATTGTTAATTGCAATTTTAAGTGTTTATTCTATTGACACACTTACTTTTCTTTCTGTTATTTTCTTACGTGTGTATGATTTAGTGTTAACAAATTATATTTAAATATTGTGTGTGTGTATATGATTAAGCCGTGGTAGCTCAGATGGTTAGCGCAAGATGTAAATTTTACAGTACGTAACGCGGGTTCGATCCCCGCCGACACCACTTAAATTGTTAATTGCAATTTTAAGTGCTGATTTACCACGTGCTCGGCGGTGAAGGAAAACATCGTGAGGAAACCTGCATGTCTGAGAAAATTTCGAAGGCATGTGAAGTTCGCCAACACGCATTGAGACCGCGCCGCGGACATTTCCTAGCCATAAATACAAAGACAATAGCAGAAAGTAAAAAGTTAAAAAATACTTTTTTAACAATGACAGTCATTAGTTGATCATTAGTGAATGTGATTCTGTTTTCTTAAATTACAGGAAGAAAAGAGCAGAAGGAAGAAATGGGACGATGGGAAGTAATGAAGAATGAATTGTTATGTGAAGTTTGTTGGAACAAACATATTTTAGTCACGTGTAAATACTTTTAATATTTGGGTTCAAAATGACACAAAATCTAAAAAATATTAGATACATCATCGACATGGACGGATTTTACATTACATATCCTCATAAACATTTTCAATGTAGAGAAATGGCTATTCTAGACGTAAAACTATCTAATAAAAATGATTCGTTTATCGATCATTATTTGTTTCGGCCAAGTTGTCCTTTCAATTATTTGTCGCAAAAAGACAAAAAAACTGTTCGTTATTGTGAAATACACGTGCACGGCATTCCATATTTTGATGTGACCGAAGAATTAAAATGTGCCTACAAACAAGAGAACATCATTCCCATATTAAATTGGTATATTAGAAATTTGTGCAAAGACGAAGTGATCGCATACAAAGGTGGTTCAACAGAAAAACAATTTTTAAAAATGTTGACGACGAATGATAGAATTTTTAATATTGAAGAATACAAATGTCCAAAATACAATGATTTGGTAAATGTCATAAATTTAAACAAACGTTATGTGTGTAATAATCATATATTTGCAAAAAATAATCACAAAATTTTACACTGTTCTTGTGACGAAGTGTGGGTTTTTTACGAGTGGTTATTGCTTGAAAATAAAATTTTAAATTAATCATAAATTTTGTTTGATTTCCCAAAAACATTAGTTATAGTATACTATATAATACAAAATTGGTTCAACAGAAAAACAATTTTTAAAAATGTTGACGACGAATGATAGAATTTTTAATATTGAAGAATACAAATGTCCAAAATACAATGATTTGGTAAATGTCATAAATTTAAACAAACGTTATGTGTGTAATAATCATATATTTGCAAAAAATAATCACAAAATTTTACATTGTTCTTGTGACGAAGTGTGGGTTTTTTACAAGTGGTTATTGCTTGAAAATAAAATTTTAAATTAATCATAAATTTTGTTTGATTTCCCAAAAACATTAGTTATAGTATACTATATAATACAAAATTGGTTCAACAGAAAAACAATTTTTAAAAATGTTGACGACGAATGATAGAATTTTTAATATTGAAGAATACAAATGTCCAAAATACAATGATTTGGTAAAGATTGATTTCCCAAAAACATTTTTAAAAATTGTTTTTCTGTTGAACCAATTTTGTATTATATAGTATACTATAACTAATGTTTTTGGGAAATCAAACAAAATTTATGATTAATTTAAAATTTTATTTTCAAGCAATAACCACTCGTAAAAAACCCACACTTCGTCACAAGAACAGTGTAAAATTTTGTGATTATTTTTTGCAAATATATTATTATTACACACATAACGTTTGTTTAAATTTATGACATTTACCAAATCATTGTATTTTGGACATTGTATTCTTCAATATTAAAAATTCTATCATTCGTCGTCAACATTTTTAAAAATTGTTTTTCTGTTGAACCAATTTTGTATTATATAGTATACTATAACTAATGTTTTTGGGAAATCAAACAAAATTTATGATTAATTTAAAATTTTATTTTCAAGCAATAACCACTTGTAAAAAACCCACACTTCGTCACAAGAACAATGTAAAATTTTGTGATTATTTTTTGCAAATATATGATTATTACACACATAACGTTTGTTTAAATTTATGACATTTACCAAATCATTGTATTTTGGACATTTGTATTCTTCAATATTAAAAATTCTATCATTCGTCGTCAACATTTTTAAAAATTGTTTTTCTGTTGAACCACCTTTGTATGCGATCACTTCGTCTTTGCACAAATTTCTAATATACCAATTTAATATGGGAATGATGTTCTCTTGTTTGTAGGCACATTTTAATTCTTCGGTCACATCAAAATATGGAATGCCGTGCACGTGTATTTCACAATAACGAACAGTTTTTTTGTCTTTTTGCGACAAATAATTGAAAGGACAACTTGGCCGAAACAAATAATGATCGATAAACGAATCATTTTTATTAGATAGTTTTACGTCTAGAATAGCCATTTCTCTACATTGAAAATGTTTATGAGGATATGTAATGTAAAATCCGTCCATGTCGATGATGTATCTAATATTTTTTAGATTTTGTGTCATTTTGAACCCAAATATTAAAAGTATTTACACGTGACTAAAATATGTTTGTTCCAACAAACTTCACATAACAATTCATTCTTCATTACTTCCCATCGTCCCATTTCTTCCTTCTGCTCTTTTCTTCCTGTAATTTAAGAAAACAGAATCACATTCACTAATGATCAACTAATGACTGTCATTGTTAAAAAAGTATTTTTTAACTTTTTACTTTCTGCTATTGTCTTTGTATTTATGGCTAGGAAATGTCCGCGGCGCGGTCTCAATGCGTGTTGGCGAACTTCACATGCCTTCGAAATTTTCTCAGACATGCAGGTTTCCTCACGATGTTTTCCTTCACCGCCGAGCACGTGGTAAATCAGCACTTAAAATTGCAATTAACAATTTAATTGGTGTCGGCGGGGATCGAACCCGCGTTACGTACTGTAAAATTTACAGCTTGCGCTAACCATCTGAGCTACCACGGCTTAATCATATACACACACAAAATATTTAAATATAATTTGTTAACACTAAATCATACACACGTAAGAAAATAACAGAAAGAAAAGTAAGTGTGTCAATAGAATAAACACTTAAAATTGCAATTAACAATTTAATTGGTGTTGGCGGGGATCGAACCCGCGTTACGTACTGTAAAATTTACAGCTTGCGCTAACCATCTGAGCTACCACGGCTTAATCATATACACACACAAAATATTTAAATATAATTTGTTAACACTAAATAATAATAATAATAATAATAATATATTCCACAACTATCACACAACGCCATCTAGTCCCAAGCTAAGCAGAGCTTGTGTTATGGGTACTAGACAACTGATAAACATACTTATATATTTCTAAATACATAAATATTATAGATAAATTACACTCAGACACAGAACAAATGATCGTGCTCATCACACAAACATTTGTCCTGGGTGGGAATCGAACCCACGATCTCCGGCATAACAGTCAGGGTCACTAATCACTAGACCAACAGGCCTGTCGTTCAAAATCATACACACGTAAAAAAATAACAGAAAGAAAAGTAAGTTTGTCAATAGATTAAACACTTACATCTATGGCCTTTGATGCGTTGAAGTAACACAAATGTATTATTGATAGATACACTGCGGTCAAACGACCATACACTAACTCCATGACTGCAGTTGCTTGGTCTTATATAGTACCAGTAAGTAATAATTCTAATCTAAAGAATTTCTACAGTAGAATTGATAACAACTTTATGCGTCAACAACCTTATCTCACATTCTTCGTGTTGCGTCTTATTCAGTGTATTGATGACTCGTATAACAGAAAAAATGCAATTTAATATTTAGAAATCACATAATTGATCATTCCTATGTTAGTCATTGAGTAGATTGTACTGTAGTAATCTACTAATAGCAGTAATATCATGGATACACTAGATGTACAACAACATCTGAAAAAGATTCACCCCAGTCTAGAAAATAATGCGCTACTCACTGACTGCCCATGTACACCCACGTACCAACGTATATACCTAGTCAGGTCATAAGTATTGTCACACAGTAAAAACTTTTCTTTTAGAATGCTGGTCACAAAAAAGTTTATTGAATTCGAATTGTTCATGAAAATAAAACTGTATACTTTTTAGAATTTTACTCATTTTTACATATGGAGTGGGCGCTTAAAAAAGACCGTGTTGCAGTTGCGATTACGCGCCAATTAAATTTTTTGATATACTGAAAATTTGAATATAACCAAAAGATTCGTTTATCGTACCGTCAAACGACAACAACATCTGAAAAAGATTCACCCCAGTCTAGAAAATAATGTGCTACTCACTGACTGCCCATGTACACCCACGTACCAACGTATATACCTAGTCAGGTCATAAGTATTGTCACACAGTAAAAACTTTTCTTTTAGAATGCTGGTCACAAAAAAGTTTATTGAATTCGAATTGTTCATGAAAATAAAACTGTATACTTTTTAGAATTTTACTCATTTTTACATATGGAGTGGGCGCTTAAAAAAGACCGTGTTGCAGTTGCGATTACGCGCCAATTAAATTTTTTGATATACTGAAAATTTGAATATAACCAAAAGATTCGTTTATCGTACCATCAAACGATACAATGAAGACTCTAGTGTAGATGACAGGTCAAGAAGTGGTCGCCCTCGATTTGTTAGGACTCCAGCAGTGATAAAAGCTGTAAAGGTGCGAATTCAAAGAAATCCCAAACGTAAGCAGAAACTGTTGGCCCTTCAGATGGGGTTAAGCAGAACCACGGCGTTAAATGAAGACTTAGGGCTTCGGGCATATCGAAGAAAAACAGGACATCGTTTGAATGCTCGTCTAATGGATCTGAGACTGAAGAGATGCCGCGCTTTGTTGAAGCGGTACGCGGGAAAAAAATATCGGGAAATTCTTTTTTCGGATGAAAAATTTTTTACCGTAGAAGAGAGCTACAACAAACAAAATGATAAGGTGTACGCACACAGTAGTGAAGAAGCGAGCAACCGTATTCCGCGTGTCCAACGGGGTCATTTTCCATCCTCGCTCATGGTGTGGTTGGGAGTTTCTTATTGGGGCTTAACAGAGGTACATTTTTGTGAGAAAGGTTAAAAACGAATGCAGTTGTGTATCAAAATACAGTCCTGACGAACCTTGTGTAACCTGTTTCTCATACCATGTTCCTGTTATTACAGGCACTGGGTATTCCAACAAGATTCGGCGTCAGCTCATAGAGCGAAGAGCACACAAGACTTTTGACAGCTCCGTGGCGTAGTGGCTTAGCAATGAGTGGCTGCGCTTGGGGGTTGCGGGTTCGAATCCCGCACGGAACAAGTATTTGTACGACCTACAAGTAATTGTTCCGAGTTTGGATGTTTGTCCTTGTGAAATTTGTGTTTGTAAACTGCCCCCCACGATACAGGAGAAAAACCTAGTGTGGAGGGAACGTTCTTTAAAAACAAAAAAAAAGACTGGCTGGCGGCGCGTGAAATCGACTTCATCCGACACAAAGACCAGTCCAGATTTGAATCCGTTAGATTACAAGATATGGTAACGCTTGGAGGAAAAGGCGTGCTCAAAGCCTCATCCCAATTTCGAGTCACTCAAGACATCTTTAATTAAGGCAGCCGCCGATATGACATGGACCTCGTTCGTGGTGAGATAGACGACTGGCTGCGCAGATTGAAGGCCTGTATTCAAAATTACGGAGGTCGTTTTGAATAAACTATAGTGTCATAAGAATCTATGTTTTGTTAAGTTCATTTTGGTATATAAATGGTTACATAATGAATAAACTTGTTTCAATTATTTTATATTAAACATGTGATAGAATTTATGACCTGACTAGGTAATATGCAATTTGGATACAGATGATAAACCAGGGTCACATTGGGTAGCTTTATATATCGATACGAATGACGTCGGTCAATATTTTGATTCATTTGGACGGGCACCTGTACGATATCATCTAGAGTTTTTTAAAAGAAATTGTAAAAGATGGAACTGGAATGTTGATAGGACTTCAGTTTGTGGCGAATATTGCTTAATGTATTTGCTATATAAGTTTCAGGGATGTTCAATGCATAGTTTTACGAGTATATTTACAGGGAACACATTGTACAACGATATTTTAGTGGATGAGATGTTTCGCTCCTATTTTATAGATAATAAGTAATAAGATTTTGTATTTTATAAATAAAACTTTTAACAAAATTAGGTAATGTGTTTTATTAATGAGTCAGATTAGTGTAGATAGGAACAAAGGAGTATAATACAATAGCATAAGCCGACCCACACGCCGACGAATAATAGATAATGACGGTAGTCAATCAACAATAGATAAGTAGATAAGGACAATGGAGCGCTAATGACGGTTGAGGCTCGAAGCGGATATCAATTAGATAAGAGTTAATTGATCTGCACATCTCCGGAACCGTGCATCCTACGCAAAAATGGACCGCAGATTCGTGATCAGAGCATGCCAAAACCTTTTTTTTTTTTTTTTTTAGGATCGTGAATCGACGAACGTCGTACTTGTACAACTTCTGACTCAGTGCGCCAGAACTGGTACAACCTCTCTACAAGTGAGCCAGAACTGGTACATCGTAACTACTAGGGTCGGATTTCGTAGTATAATTATCCTAATTATACCATTACTTCATACTTTGTAGTAGGTACATTGTATCGTATTAATACTAGGCGAAAATACCATAATTTTATCTGAAGGTCGACTTGTATTATTATTGGGTCCTTTTAAATTTTAATATTAACCCTACGATATCGAGAATTTCTGTATTGTACATGAGTACCACGTCTTTTTAATATAATTAGAATTAGCTCCCTTTCTGGTCAATCGATCCTTTTCTTCTGCACTCTTTTCGTTTAACCTTATTGAATATAAAATATATTAGGTACCAATATTCAAAATTTAACTTACACTAAGTTGTTCTTTAGACAAAATTTAAACAGAAATAAAAATAAAACCGTCAAGAAACGAAACGTAAGTATAGATAAAACTAGATGCGTGACACCAAAAATCCGGCACATGGGAAAAAATGAAACATGAAACGTCAAACGTGATATAATTTTTTTTTAAATAGTATAGTATTATTTTCCGTGTACAATATTTTTGAAGGCCTGAATCCAACCCTGGCTTCTTTGCAAATTATTGGACCCCAACCTAAAGTATGGAAGTGTACCCCCCATACTTTAGGTTGGGGTCCAATAATTTGCAAAGACACTGCAATCATCACAGCTGTTATAGTCAAACACTAATTTATCACTATGTCTACTTGACGATTACGAAGATGTTGTTCAATATGTCCACCTTGTACCTCTATACATTGTGACACCGACTTATAATGTCTGAACGCACGCGTTGCATAACAGACATTTCGGACTTTATTTTTTCAAAGGCTGCGACTATACGCATACGCATTTCTGCCTCGGTATCGCATGTTTTTTGGAATACAGTCTGCTTAATCGTACCCCAGAGATAAAAATCTAAAGTAAGATCAGGTGATCGTGCCGGCCTGTTGACCGGTCCACCGCGGCCAATTCATCTTTCACCGAACTCAGTATCCAAAAAACTTCTTACACAACGGGAGAAATGCGGTGGAGCACCATCGTGTTGAAACCACATGCGACGAATGAGGTCTGGGGAGGAAATTTATTTCGTCAAGTTCATTGCTTAGTTCTTCTCGCAAAAAATCTCGCTCATTGTGTGGTTTAGGAAATACGAACCAATAATTTTGTCACCTATAATTCCCGCCCACACATTGTTGATGATTGGTTGATGATGATGATTGTGATTTTCCATCGGTGTTGAAAGTGGCTTGGTTTATACGGATTGTCGGATGCGGATTTGTCGTTGACCATACGTGTTCATTAAATACACCTGTTCTTACAAAAGAGCATTCATCCGTAAAAAGTACGCGGTTCAAAAACTCAGAATCTCCTTCAACCTTATCAAGTAACCATCTACAGTAATCCATTCTCAGCTCGTAGTCGTTAGGAAGAAGACACTGAACTCGGCGATAATGATATGGGTGCTGGCTATCATTGAGGGCTCTCCAAACGCGCATATGGTTCACACCTAGTTCACGTGCCACCGAGCGCGTGCTCCGCGTCGCATTTTCCTCAAACATGTCGATAATGTGCTCCTCAATGTCGTCGTCGTACATCCTCGGTCTTCCTGAATCTGTAAGTTGTTGATCACGGCCATGCACATTGCCAGTATTGTACATACGAATGTGAAGTCGTTGGAACGTCATTGCCGACGGCAATTGTATATTTCGTGGAGTAGCAAAGCACTCCCCGTAAAGTCTTCGTGCTGCTGCATAGTTGCAGTTACATTTCCCGAGACACATCAACATACTAAAATATTCCTCGTTTGAGTAAGACATCGCACACAAGTCACTCACGGCGGAATATTAATTTCGCAATATAAAACACAACCATCAATATCAGTGCTAACGCGCTACTGGTGCTTGATGCTTGTTTGTTTGCATAGACGTGGCAAAGCTATTGTACTCTATAACATAATTTTGATATTTTCTAAATCGATAAAAATTTCGTGATTTTTTATGTTATTTTTTTAATAATTGTTATTATTTATTTATTTATCTCAGACAGCGTCCGTAAGTGTTATTAAGAAATTAAATTATAGCTAGGATTAATAAAAATACATTAAAACACTTTATAACAAGAAACATTTAAAAATTGTGTTATAAATCCACACAATAACAAATACTTAAACTATTATGCTGCTATGTTTTTCAAAATCTAATAATTAGCAATTTTTTTTATCGACCGACGATTAACAATACTTATTTATATTTCTATTCTTGACCACTGAATTGTGACAAAATTTTATGTTTATAAAACTTCCCATGATTTTAAATATTAGTGCTAAATATTAGCACAGAATAAATAATAGATACGACGACCACGAAGATGTTGTTCAATATGTCCATCTCTCACACATTTGCGGCACCGGCTTACATGTTTTATCGACCGACGATAAAAAACCCTTATTTTTATTTTTATTCTTGATCACTGAATTGTGACAAAATTTTATGTTCATAAAACTTCCCATGTTTTAAATATTACTACTAATTATTAGCACAGAATAAATAATAGATATTGGATCAAAATTAGTTAATCGGCATATAGTGGACGCTTTTTTTTATCACTCGAAGAGTGGAGTTTTTTGGGTTTTTCCTAGTACCTAAGTCCTTCGTCGGCTTTCGCTTTTGAGTTCAAAGAGCGCGCAAAACGCCGCGTATATTACCTATTAATTATGTTTTGTTTATTATATTCTAGCAATAAACGACAATATGAATTTATTTAAAAAAATAATTACTACCTACTACATAAATTCTTTATCGAATAATATTTCATATGAAAAATACATACTAAATTTCTCCTACAAATAGTTGCAAATTTGGAATTAATCACGATATTTTATGCATGAAATAACCATTTTAAATATTTTCGTAGATCTATTTAGCAAAAAAGTGGAAATTTATAACATAAGTATTCAAATGATACTTATAATATACATAATGATACTAGATGTATAGTTGTAGCACGAATGGGTCGGCTCGACCGGGGAAGGACCACGCTCTCACAGAATACCAGCGTGAAATGGTTGCTTAATGCTGCTGTATTTCGTATGGTGAGTGTAGAGAATCGGAGAACCTTTTTACTGGAAATGAGGCATTCCATCTTAGTCCTCACAGGTGACAACGCATCTGCATTTTGATTCGTAACCGAGGATAGATGTAGATGTCTATGGGCCACAGCAAGCACTTACCATCAGGTGGACTGTGTGCTCGTTTGTCTCCTTATACTATAAAAAAAATACTATGTGTATTGGGGTTGAAATAATAACCATTTCATTATAATTTCTATTATTTTGAAATTAAAATTTTCTGAGAATAACTGAGTCTAGATAGGTATAAAAATTTACACAAAAACCTTGGGGAAGCACGCGCCGCTTAGCGGCTTGCTTTGAGTCGGCCATGTCAGTGACCTCATATCGGCCGTAGAATATTATTTATTCTGTGACGTAGATAATATTATGTCGGCACGTGTCGGTAATAGGCCTTCTACACGGTCGGGACCAACCACCAACCGTCGTGACCTTGGTCGAGTTGATGTAAAAATGGACAGTGTAGACATCGGTTGTCTGAACAATATTTTGGTTGAGTCCGACGGCCTTGGTCACGAGCGCATCCCTCACGACAAGTTGGGTCCGTGGTTGACGCCGACCGTGTGGAACGCTGTCGGCCGACGAGAGCGCCTCAGTGCGCGCTTAGCAGTCATCGCAGGTGGATGTTTAACGGCACTACGGAAGCAAAGAAAGTGAGGTCCTGACCAAATTCTTGTCACTGTACTGTGATTTACCATGTCATGTTTGTTTAAAGTAATGCGCTCTTTCAGCCACAACTTTATCCATTTAATTTTTTGTCCCTTTTTTTATCTTCATTCAAGCATAGAAACGTTAAAGCTAAACCGATTTTTGTTGTATAGAAAAGCAAGGAGCCATTTTTAAAAATAACTACCTTACGTCTTTACTCTTTAAATACCAGAGACAACTGACAAGTTGAGTCAACCACCCGACCGTGTAGAACGAATACAAAAATCGGTTGACCCGACCAAGGTCACGACGGTTGGTGGTTGGTCCCGACCGTGTTGCGAGAAGCGCTTTAAGTTCAGAAGCAAATAACATTTTTAGAAATTTAATATTTCTTAAGTTATCTTATTAGAAACCTAAAAACCCCATTTAAAGCAACCAAAAAAATTTTTCATTATCATAATTACCATGCCTATGTGTACACCTATACGTCCCTGAAACGACCAACAGGGTTTTTGTTACATACTGTATATATATATATATATATATATATATATATATATATATATATATATATATATATATATATATATATATATATAAATATACAGAATGGGTCCCACATATATGCAATAAATGAAACCACAAGTAATACTAGTCCGTAGAAGTGTAGAAAAATTAAATATTAAATTAAAACCCGTAAAATAAAAAAGTGAAATTTTCAAACAAAATAAATATTAAAATAAATTCAGTAAAAGCGAACACTCTGTTTAGACAACGTACCTTGACCCCTTGGAAGAGTGACAACATTGCACGCGGGTAGCACGCCGAAAAAAGGCACCGCTGTCGATATGTCGCAATACCAATAGTTTGCACTGCGTGGCAACGTCGCTTTTTAATGTTCAAGGATTCATTCAAGTTCATTGAATCATTGACTTAGTGACCCAATTCTATAGAGTGTTCAAATTTGCTTAAAATTAAAACTCTACTTTTTGACCTAATTACTGGACCGATTACGTTCATTTTTTGTATATCGTCAGCAAAGGCGATAACAAGTATATGGTTTCATTTATTGCATATATGTGGGACCCATTCTGTATATACCTTGTCGTACGCCTTTGCCGAATTTGAAACATTCGCCTTTCTTTTCCAGTTGTATTCTCGCTGTACTCTTGTTGTAAACGTTTTTAATTAAGCGGATATACTTGTGATCAATTCCTTGTTCTTTTAGTGACTCCCATATATTTGCGTGAAATAAAGAATCGAACGCCTTGCTGTAGTCGACGAAGCCAATATAGTAGGTTAATTGGTATTCTTTATACTTCTCCATAACTTGGCGTACTACGTGAATGTGGTCGAGCACTGCCTATGGCCACTGGGCTTTACGAAAACCCGCCTGCTCAATGGGTTGGTGTTCGTCTAATGTTTTCTCAATCCGATTTAGTAAGATCTTAGCAAATACTTTATATAAATTGGACATTAGGCTGATGGGGCGATAGTTCCCGATTTCATATTTGTCTCCTTTTTATATAGAAGAATAATGTTCGATGGTGTCCATTGCTGTGGGATAATTTCGGTGATTAGTATCTCGTTGAATATCGATAAGGACTGGTGCTATAACTTCTTTACTTTCTTTTAAGATTTCATTGTTTATACCATCTGGTCCTGGTGCCTTGTCTCTCTTTTGGCTATCTATAGCATTTATTACTTCACTCATAAGGATGATAGGGACGTTTGAGGTTTCCTCTAAGTCGTCTTCGTCTTGAGCGATGTTGTGTTCGTATATCTTTCTGTAATAAGATGTGGCAATTCCTAAGATGTTTTTTCTGTGGTGGCTGTATTCTCCGCTGAGGTTTTTAATTTTTGCGATCCAGTCTTTTGAGTTTGTTAATTCCTTGCTAACAAGGAATTAACATACTGTATATACATAACAATAATAAATGTTAATATTACTGAAATCTATAATACGTCTTTAATTAAACCCTAATCCCTTAAAATATAAATATAACCGCCTATAGTATAGATAGCCGTATATACATAACTACATACAACTATCTACAACGTATGGGTACAATGGCGACTTTAATTTAATACACGGGTAGGGCTAGTGACCATTAATCATATTCATTTTGAAAAGTTAAAATTACTCGTAAATTGAAAAATTAGTTTTTTCAAACAAACTAAATATTAAAAAAGTAACTAAAATCGGGATCACCCTTGCGAAAATTCATTCATGAAAATACTTACCTAGTTGGTTTACGTTAACTCGGAGCGGCAACGCAGCGTTTAGCGGGCTGGCAACCGCGCAAAGTGTCTTGTTTATCAAAGAAACTTATCGGCGTGGCGGCGCGCGTCCTAAGTGGTACCTACAGCGGAGATGCTTAGTCAAACACGTATCATATCACACTCTCTTGCGCCCTCCTTTCTGCCAAGGAGGGTCAGATCGTTAAGCCAATTCCTAAAAGGCGGTGTTTAGTGGGTAAAAGTCCCCACATAACCACGCAGCCGGCTGCGTGGTATGCTATGAGCATTCACCGCCTCCCTCCCCCGCTTTCCGGAGGGTTGCCCATATTTGCTTCGGGCGCAAAAAAAATGACACTCTCGTGTTACTATTTGTTAACTGTCATCACTAATCACTGCTTTAATTTGTCTTTATTTTAAATTATCTTGTTTTTAATAAGGCCACCGTGTTGGCAGATACAAAGTAAACGGCGTTTCATGTTTTCTCGCACATTTGATAATAAATTGTCAATTATAGCCATTTCCCTCAATTTCTCAAACGCATTTATTATTCGATGGCGTAATTGTTCCACCGAATCCACGTTCTCCGCGTATACATCGTTTTTGATGCACCCCCAGAAAAAAAATCGAGTGGCGTGAGGTCTGGCGATCTTGCTGGCCACCTACGAAGTCCAAATCTACCAATCCATTGTGCACCAAACGTGTCATTTAGCCACTGCCTGGCTGTTGTTACAGAGCGTGCAGGCGCGCCATCTAATTGGTACCACATTCGTTGGTATCGATGGACGTTTAGGTTGTTTGTGTATTCTGACACCGTATTATTTAATAGATTAACAAACCTTTCGCCGTTCAAAGCCCCATCAATGAATACGGGTCCGATGTTGTCACCGTGAATAGCTGCCCAAACATTTACCGAAAATCTGTACTGATGGGCTGACTGCCGCCAAACGCGCGGATTTTGGTTTTTTGGTGCCCAGTGGTGCAGATTGTGCTGGTTCCACATGCCGTTTCTGGTGAACGTGCTTTCATCAGTCCAACAAATTTGAGAAAGAAAGTCACTGTCCTCTTCAATTTTTTTCAGTAACCACTGACAATAATGGGTTGACTGGTAGAGAATGCCTCAAAGCATTAAGTCCGCCCTTTGTATTCTTTTGTTAAGGATGCAATAAAGAATAAAATAAATAAAATAATTAACTCTTATTATTTTATCACGCGATAGCAGAGTATGTACTTTTCTAAACTTGAATGGGTGCCACTTTTCGCCCTTTAATATCCTATGGACGGTTCTGTGATGGACTTGAAAATGCACTCTGGCGAAGGCTAGTTTTGGGTTGGTCTTCGAAGTGTTTTTTTTTGGGTATTGTCGTGTAGGCGGTCGATCAGGGCGTTGATACCTAGGATCTACTGGTCGGTTTTCGCGGATGCGCTGAAGAGCTCCTACAATAGAGAGAGAGTGCGAGAATGAGTAGGGCATTGTCTTGTATCGCCATATCTCTCGCGATATGCTCTAATCGCAAGGGCGGCATTTTGATGACATTCTCCGTAAATTAGGATCATGTCCGCATATTCAGCTGCTGTGTAGTTGGGATGTGTATTTGCCATCACGATCACAGGTTTACACAAACACTAATAACACAAATAAAAGCGTCCGTATCGCAAGAGATGTAAATGTACCAACTAGATTGGAAAAAACCAAAACAAAGCGTTTTTATCGCAGTACCATAACCTAATTACACAAAAATTAATAAATAAAACAATAGGTAAGCGTCTTTGCGCGGAATTATTCACCAAAATATTAGTCGACCTAATTATGCGCACTGCTATGAACAAGTGTGTCAAGGACACGGGTTCAGCTAGTACTATAAAAATATTTCGATATCAGTGCGGCGGGGTGCGGGAGAGGATCAGGTGTCTCCTGCGCCGGCCGCTCGCCGACAAATCTTCTTTCCTTCAATAGTATTGCTTATTCGTTTTCATTTCGACGATGCAATGTTATGATCCGTGACCCCGGCAAATGACCGCTGCGCGACAGTTCTTTAAGTACAGGTTGCTCTAACATGCTATTTTCTAAAATTTTAAATATATCCGTAAATAATGACGTTTAATGGCAATATAATTTCGTCATGAAATGAAAGTGTGAAAACGCATATGTGTGGTAAATTAAAGTCGCCATTGTATCCCCACGTTGTATAGTCAACTCAACATGATATTGAGATTAGTTCAAGGGATACCTATGATACCAGACGGCGACACTATTCATATTGGGTGACAAAAAATCCTAGGAGATGGCTTGGCTCTCTATTTCTGTATATATTACTCTACTCTCTCTACTATATATTACTACGATTAACACATTTTATTACATTAAAACACATTTTATTACACAAACGTTATTTATTTTTAATAATAACTCTAAAAATAAAATGCTTGATCTTGTCTTGTCTAATACTAACATTGTTGATATTCTGTTATGTCCTGATCCTTTGACATGTGTTGATCCCCTTCATCCGCCATTAGTTTTTTCGATGGATTTTACAGATCCGGCACCACTAGTCCCTAATAACACAATTACAAAATTTTGCTTCCACAAGGCTGATTATGAAAATATAAGGAAGGATCTAAATGAAATTGATTGGTGGGAAATTTTGGGTGAATGTCTTTGTGTTGATGATATGGTTGCAGTATTTTATGACATAATTCGTAAGTTAATACGGAAATATGTACCTAAGGCTAAACCGCGTAGTCATAAATACCCAGTTTGGTTTACTCCGTGTCTGATAAAATGTATTAAAGAAAAATATAAATATAGGATGAAAGTTCGCAAATATAACAATCCTCGCGATAAACTCTGTTTTGACTTGCTGAAAAGAAGATGTGAGAAGATGCTAGCATACTCCTACGCTAAGTATATAGAATGCCTTGAACTCTCTTTAAAGTCAAACCCAAAGTTGATTTGGTCATTCCTAAAACAAAAGAAAGGTAAAAGTTCGTATCCTTCTAAAATTAAAGACGATAATAAATTTGTTTCCAATGGAACAGACATTTGTAATGTATTCGCTAGTCATTTTTCGTCAGTATACAGTCGCAATAATAATATCCAAAACTACGATACTAGTCCTAATCTTATGAACCCTTGTTGCAATGTGTACCTTGATTATTTATCTTATACAGTGGACCAGGTTTACAAAGTTTTAAAAAGACTCGACATTAAGAAAGGAGCTGGAGCAGATGGCATTCCAGCAATATTTGTACGCAATTGCGCTAACGCATTGGCTTTGCCTATTGCACTGATAATCAATAGATCTCTTAAGACTAGTACATATCCAATCTTGTGGAAAGAAGCCCTTGTGTTGCCTTTGTTCAAAACCGGTGACAAAGAGGAAGCTAAAAATTATAGACCTATTTCCATTATTTCTGTTTTCTCAAAAGTGTTTGAGAAACTTGTATGTCCCGTTGTTTCATGGCACTTTAAGCAATTTGTTACATCTGAACAGCGTGGGTTTGTGAAAGCTCGATCAACAGTAACTAACCTAGTTTCCTTTGTGGAGGACATTACTGAATCTCTTGATACTGGTCAATCCATTGATGCAATCTACACAGATTTCAGTAAGGCCTTTGACAAGGTTGATCACTCTATTTTACTTGTAAAACTCAAAAGTATAGGTATAGCAAACCCTTTGCTGGACTGGTTTAAGTCATATCTTGCCAATCGGTCGTCAACTGTTGTTGTTGATGGTTATGCTTCTGAGCCGTTTTTTGCCTATACTGGCGTACCTCAAGGATCTCATCTTGGGCCTTTGTTGTTTAACATTTTCACCAACGACATCAGTAATTGCTTTAAGAATTCGAAATCTTATTTATTTGCTGACGATCTAAAGATCTTTAGACCTGTCTCCTCAAGTTCTGATGCAGAATTCTTACAGGAAGACTTAAATAACTTGACATTATGGTGTCGTAGCAACGGTATGACACTAAATGCTGACAAGTGTTATGTTATAAAATTTTCTAGAAAGAAAACATCTCTTGCAACAACATATTACATTGATGGTCGTATTCTGTCTGAAGTTCCCCACATACGCGATTTAGGAGTTATTCTCGACAATAAGCTTCGTTATAATATCCACATAGATAATGTTGTCAACAAGGGTTTTAGGACTCTTGGCTTCCTCTTCCGTAACTGTAAGCAATTCAGAGATACTCGCACTAAAATAATTATTTACTCAGCCTTGGTACGAAGTATCTTGGAATACTGCAGCGTAGTATGGAATCCCCACTTTAATATTTACTCACATAGAATTGAAAGGATACAAAAGAGATTTCTTTTGCATTTATCTTACGATCATAACCTAGTTAAAACTCTTAGAACTTACGAAGATAAGCTAAATTACTTTAAGCTTCAGCTGCTTTCGAATCGAAGACAGCTCCTTGACCTTATTTTCTTGTATAAGTTGGTGAATGGCGTCATTGATAGTTCTTACTTACTAGCCAAATAAAATTTTCGTACCGCATTGAAGTCAAAAAGGCCGTCGTTTTATATACCATTCGTAGAAAAGAGCACACGTTCTCATCAAGCGCGCTATTCTCCGATTAATAGACTGATGTTGAGTTTTAATGCTATATATAAATTATCACATAAGAATAGTATTGGTGCCATAATGACTAATGATAACAAACATAAAGATAGAAAAGTTGATATTGACATAATATTTTCGGATAATCTTTGGAAATTTAAGCGTGATTTATTACATTTATATTCCTCAAATAATTTTATTGTGAATTACAATTATTATTTGTATTATTTGTATTATTATTTGTAATTGTAATTCACATTAAAATTATATTATTTTTCTTTAAGCTAAATTGTGATTAGGAAATGATTGTATATTATAATTTATTAATGATTTTATTTTTGTTATGTTTAACGTTCATAAAATTTCTAAAGTTAATAACAATAGTGGAATATGCATGATTTAATTTAATTAATTATATAACACTAAATTCTGATATATTTATTGATCTCTTAATTTTTGTATTCAATTTAATTCACTGCATATGTTTACTTGTGTCCATTTTTTTGTAATGAAATGTGTGTAACACCCATAATTAAGTCTACACTTAGTTTTTATGATTTTTTGCAAAATTATTATGCTTTTGTTAGTGTATGTCTTGTTGGTGTTAATTAATAAAAAAAAAATAATATAACAATCCTGAGACCTGAGACAGAGTTAAAGAAAACAAACTTAGACATGATGTTTTCCTTAAATCACTCTCTGAGAGATTTTTCAAAGCCTCAGAGTCCCACCCAAATCATCTCATTCGTGAGACAGCTGCCTATGCAGCCCCTCTCCACACTCGCTATAGTGTGCGCAGACCGAGAAACTCTCTCTCGGACCCCCCCCCCCCCAACAAGCTTTCGGCTGACCTGAACTGCCTCCTGGCGGCTCAGGCCGACCCTACATAACACATCCCTTAATCTGCCGTTAGGCACACTTCTAAGATCTGAACAAGGCTTTTCGCCGCTTGCGCCCTCCTTTCTGCCAAGGAGGGTCGCGTTCGTATACGGCTTAGAGATCTCTCGTCAGATCGGTAAGCCAATCCATAAAGGCGGTGTTTAGTGGGTAAAAGTCTCCACATAACCACGCAGCCGGCTGCGTGGTATGCTATGAGCATTCACCGCCTCCCTCCCCCGCTTTCCGGAGGGTTGCCCATATTTGCTTCGGGCGCAAAAAAAATGATGTTATGACAGCTGCTTCAGCAGCAGAATCATCGTTGTCGTCTATCATGTAATAAAATGTAGATAACATTTTATTACATTAAATTGTTTATTTAGAATTTAATAGTCTTGACACAGAGTTAAGGAAAAGAAGCTTAGATAATCTAGACCCTAACAGTCTATTTCTTTGTTGAGTAATGGTTGCTCCAGCTTCCGAGAACAACCGCTCACTTGGGACAGACGTGGCAACAATTGGAAGGTATATCATTGCGACTTTTGTAAGTTTTGGAAAAAGAGATTTCATATCTTCCCAAATTTCAATGGCATCTCTCTTTATTGGTGTTACAGGAGATGAAAGGTACATCTAGACCTCGGTTTCGCTGATAGAGCCTGATAGTGGCATAGCTGTAGCAGATGATTGGTGCTGCACCAACCGTCACGGGGACTGAGGTGTCTGACGTCCCGATGTCAAAGTTTAACCCTTTGTTTATTATTGTAATAATAATTAAAAAGCTGAAGGTACTCCGGGTTTACATTGAAATTTTAATTAAAAGTGATAAAATCCTTCAGTAGTTTTAATCAATGTGTCGTGTTCACGTAAATATAAGAAATCATTATATAATCTGGGATGACTAGTTTACTCTATTCATTTTGGCAGTATAGCTATACTCTCGAATAGACGGTTATTCCCGGATTAAGATTTGGTAAAATCACAAGTAGACTAATTAAGTGATTTTATTTGCAGGATAAAACGAATATAAGTTTGGTTGTAACCACCCCTAACCGTATAGTGTTACTACTAAGATTTTACTTTACTAAAATAATGAGGAATGCAATTGTCAGCGAATAGAAATAGGTTTAGTTCAGATACCAAACTTAATACTATACAGAATCCTAAGTAGAAAAGGAAGTAATTTATTTTAATATTTCCTTGTGTAAAAGTTGTTACACCGTGTAGTGGCGATGTAAGATGTCCGCTACCACATATCATACCGAGGGCGTCGTAACAAGCGGCAGAAGGAAATAGAACGGGAGATGGGCAGCAGCACCTTTCTGGTAACAACTCAACATGAAAAATCTGAAGTTGCCAAGCGTGGCAACTATGGCAAAATAGCCCATGAGGCAATCTATCAGGGAGGGCCTATGGTCAGCAGTTTTCTTTTATAAGCTATAATGCAATGGAATATTAAAATTGTATTAGAATATTGTTATTACTATATATCATTAAGATGCCTACTCGTAATTTGATGAGACAAAAAATTCTGTAATTCTCCTGTAATATACAGGGAATAAATTTTTGTTGCAGCATACAGACGGATTTCTACATGTATTTGATGATAATATGTTCTACTAAAATATGAAAGTGACAGGTAAAATTATCTGAAATCAAAGTGTCTTTAAAATGGTCTTGTAGATCGTGAAACAACATTTCCGTTTTAAGTAGAAGAAGTTTTAGTACTTTTGCAGTAAATACTGCAGAAAAACTCATTCCACCACAGATTTACCATTGTTACTTTTACAAGCATGGCGCAATACTAACTCAACCAATAAACAAATATTTACCACACTTGTAGAAGGTTAAGCCACCCCCTGTTTTTTGTACAAGACCAATACCATTTCTGCGATTCCTTACAGAATTTTTTGGTACAGATTTGCAAGCAATCATCACACTTAATTTTATTTCGAATCGCTCGAATGACAAATCCTGCAATATATCTGACGCAAACAACATTGTGTAAGGGAATTAAAGCCTGCTTAGCTAGAGCACTCTTTGCCTCAGTATGCAACCTATTAATGACAAAATAAACGATTGGTATTTTCCAATTATATTTTAACGGAACAATCATAAAAACCAATGTGTCTCTACAATCAGGTATATCATTATAATCAGAGTCAATGCCAAAATCAACATAATCACGCATTACACCATTACAGCTGTGAGAGCAACTTTAAACTCATTTCGTCTACTATTAAAAGCACAAATTAGATTTTCTCCATTCTGTTTTGCTTGGTAAAGTTGCAAAGTATTAAAACTTTCAAGTACTCAAGTTACAAGTACTTAAGTACTTTCAAGTTTCAGTACCGTATTAACCGACGATGTGATAAAGCTAAATTAAACTCTTTTCTGACAAAAGTGATTGTGTTTGGTGAGGAAAAATGAAGAGTTATTGCAAAGGATCGTAATTCCGAGGCATACTTGCAGCATGGCTTACATTTTTACCAGTATTTAATATCATCCTTTTAAACAATTGTAGCTTAAAATCGTCATAATGATTTAATAGATTCACACAGTCATCATTAATTAATTTTCTTCTATTCAATTCAATAATTACAGTTCTTAAACGAGTGACACTGAGACTTTCAGTAGTTTCACATGCTAAAATAGGACTTTTACACAAGCTTGTGTGGTTTTTAAAGATTGCAATGCTTTTTTGGATGATCTAGGGGAGATTTCATAATGATGATTATGCTTGATATTATTACAGACTTCAGAAATAGACCAAGTGAGAGTCTGTTCCTGATAGCAACTTGCGTACAGACCTATATACCAAATTTGTATTGATCAACAACCATTTCAAAACCATCAAGAAAACTACAAATCACATTTGCCACAGTTCACCATAGTAAAAAATAAAATAAAATCAAGATACTAACTTAAAAAAGAAGAATCTCTTCTCAGGCACTCAATCTTGGGCAACTCAATGTATTCCGGGCGCAGCAATGTACTGCCTTCTATAGTTTCGAGATCAACCTCTGGATCATTGTCAGTGCATATTGCACTAGCTCGTAAGTTTTCTGACTTCGGCAATGCCACATATTCTGGGGGACATGATGTATCATAATCCACGAGTTCTTGATCAACCACCAGATCGCCTTTGTCAGTGGATGTTGTGCACGAAGCAGCTGCCAAAATCCCTAATGTAAACGATGGCTAGGATTTGTAAATAAGAAAGAAACTAAAGTAGGGCTACTAAGTTAAAGCACAAATTAAATCAGCTATTTCTAGTCTTTTTTTACGTATGGAAATGCCTCTGCATAACCACTTCACGGGGGCAGGAACGAGTCATGTCGGACTTGTACCTACTAAAACCCCCACGACATTCCACCTTTGCCACACATTGGCAGGACCATAGAAATGCTGAACACATCCGCGGACCCACCTGCGCCAGTCACTACGATGGCAGCCCCTCCTTAGTTGAGGACTTCTCCTTCCCCTTTTCCTTCTCAGATAAGGCGCACCAGGAACACTGCCCTTCGCGGCCTCTTTATTCACTAGCGAAAAGGACACCTAGAGCCCGATACAGAGGCCATGGAACCAGAAAAAAACGTGAGCACTCTAAAGTAGTCCCGCCTAAGTCGCAGAGGTAGTCGAGTTGTGCATCGCCATACCAACGCTCATCTTCCTCTGGGCTTTAACCTCGGCTGCAGGAGGTATAGGGAGAGGACTCTCCTCTAGCCGCAGCCCACTAACAAACATCCAAGGGCTCGAAAAGCCCCCACACAGAGTGGCAACATCGTGCCAGCCATGTAAGGTGCCTTACACGCCACAGCTACTAACCCTCCCCCCGCTACGACAAGGTAGGGACCTGTTCAGAGGGGACCGATACTTTGGGAGAAATAAAGAGAGGAGAAATAAAAAATATTCGAAATAATTATCTAATACTTTTATACTTACTGTTACTGGTACTATCAGAAAATATTGTGGGTATACTGCACTTTTTCAAAGTGGTGCATTTCTCATGTCGAATAAAACAGTTTTCTGTGAAGTGTTTAGAACAAATATGATCTTTTTTTTTCGGACACCAATTCACAATGTTCATGGTTTTAAGCCATACCTTTAGTCTAGGTTCAGGTGGAAACCTGTTAATCAATAAACATTTGATAATTATCTGTTGTCGCGACTTCGTTTGTTAACAGATATAAGATATAAGAAAAATAAGTGATATTAATTCTGTAAATACTAGGTACACACACAAGCTAGTAGTACCAGTTGCTTCACTCCACTGAGTCAGTAATACATTCTTGGGCTTTTACAACAAAATCCCAGAAAATATACAAAATCTGATATACAAAAAGTTCATAAACTTTATCAAACTAAGTTTGTATAAAATGGGTGGGAAGGGTGATCACTACCAAGCTATTTCTAATTTGGGATCGGCTTTAGTAATCTGCTGCACAACTTAAGCAATTATTTTAGCTTTAGTTGACAGGCAATGATGCTATTGATTACCATTTAGCTGCTTTTTATGCCGGAAATCTTTATTTTTCGAGATATCGATAGTTAAAGTTTTGAGGTTATATTGGGTTGGCTAGACATCTGGTACTTGATTTTGATAATGTTTTTAGTCAAGGAGGCTTGTTAGGGTTAATCTTTATCTAATTTTTAGATGTCGGAAAAGCATTTTGAATTAGTTACGATAAAAACAAATTTCACCATGAATAGTGTAACATGTCAATTTGTTCTCATATTATGAAGTAGATTTCTGATACTTGATTTTTTAATTTTGTTTTCAATTTAGGAGGGTTTTAAGGGTTAAGCTTGAACCATTTACACTGTTTTTGGATTTCAGAAATGCCTTTTGAATTAATTACGATAAAAATAAATTTCACTTTAAATTACATATAATGAAATGCAAATATGTCAATTTGTTTTTTTTTAACACAGATACACTCATAAAAAAGTTAATCACTCGGACCCAGACAATCCATTTGTGGCTGGAGACGGGACTTATTAACTATTAACAAATTGAGTTACAGCAGTCAAGAGGTTTTTCAGAAAACAAAATTATAACAATTCACATTACATTATTTCATTCACCACTCTTGTAGCAGAGTTAAGAGCAACTAGACTATAGATAAAAGTGGCCGAATCGGTTCTAAAACTGAATTAGCACACTCCGACTCCACATAGTCTTGTCTGCCCTACCCATAGTGTTTTTGTAAAGCGGTAGGCACGGAGGGAGAGCAGCCCCCGCCCGCTGTAGCAAATCGCAGGCACCTAAGCGAGCATGGGTGCCTGTGATTTGCTACGCAAGGGCGAAGGGACTGCACTTCCCGCAGTGCCGAAACCGTTGCAGGAGTAACTGCGTTAATATTCCTTTATAAAAAAAGTGAGGTTATGATTTTACAAAAAAAGGAGGTTTCCGGCACTTCCCCCTTTTAGGCGGCCCCCAGCCCCCACCCCACTCGGCGACCATATATTCATGCGGCAGATTACTAAAAAAATGGGGGGGGGGGTTCCGACACTTAATTCTTTTAGGGGGAGATTCCTCCCCCCCCCCCACACCTACCCGCCCACTCGGCGACCATAAATTCGCGCGGCAGATTACTAAAGAAATACCCTAATTTGTTTTGTGTTATTGTGATTGTAAGCTCTTTTTTTTTTTTTAAATTGTCCCGCTGTGTTTCTCGCTGGTTCTTCGTAGGACAGAGGTTTTTTATGTGAATTAGTGGTAAATGAAAAAAGTTTGCTGTTTCTGTCTTTTATTGTTTATCAAAACTCAGTAATATAAAGCAAAACATGTTTTGATATTTTGATTAGTAACAAAATTTTAAGTACATAATATATTGTCAAATAGTTTTATTTAATATTAGCTGTAAATTTACTTACCTGTGGAATGTAATTCCACTTTCCTTTTGATAACGAGTTTTACAAACCACGCAAGTTCTCATTTAAAAATAATTCATTCAATCCTATAAAAATAAAATCAAACATTTCAAATTTCAACTTGTCAAATTTTTAGACATAGACAACAAGGAGTATAGGTAAATATTTGGGTATGTTCAATGATTTCAAAAGGAAGGATAGGCCATCTAGATATTTTACTCATAACTTTTCATATTCCGTAGACAGAGAAACCTATAGACAAATTGACGCCTTCTTTCGCATTCGCAAACGAAAAAGTTAGATTTATGCGTACGTCTTGCATAGAAATGAGATAGAGCGGTGTGATTGTTTGTACCTATCTCCGTGCCGGTTTTTTTGTTTAGCAAACTCTACAATTTGCTAAACAACTTTAACAGCTTAGCGATTTAAGGAGTTTACATGTTGGTTTAAGTGAGAAAAAGGTGTTTTGTGAGCTTAAGATTGGTGAATCTTGTTCAGTTCAGTTCTTAGAACAATTATAATTTTTATCTAAATGTGTTTAAAAGTCATAAATATTATTGTTATAACCTAAAAATTCATTATCGTCCTTTCTCACTCGAGGCCACGCCGATCATTAGTCTATAGGTTTCTCTGTCTACGTTATATTCTTACAAGAAAAAGTAACGCACCTGTCATAATACAAACGTCATATCAAAACACGCCGTAACCAGGGTTGGATTTCGTAGCATAATTATCCTAATTATACCATTACTTCATGGTTTGTAGTACATAGTATCGTAATAATACTAGGCGAAAATACCATAATTTTATCTAAAGGTCGACTTGTATTATTATTGGGTCCTTTTACATTTTAATATTAACCCTACGATATCGAGAATTTCTGTATTGTACATGAGTACCGCGTTTTTTAATAAAATTAGAATTAGCTCCCTTGCTGGTCAATCGATGCTCGATCGATGCATTTATGTTGCATCCTTGATACAACTATAATGAGGGGCTACCACGAAAAAAACTATGCTCCAGAAGCAATCGGTTTGAAAACAGAATTTCAAAATATTTTATGAATCACATTTTCAGATTCAATTAAGCAGATATGGTTTCTTTTGTACTCTTTTCATTTTACCCTTATTGAATATAAAATATATTAGGAATCAATATTCAAAACTTAACTTACACTAAGTTCTTTAGACAAAATTTAAACAGAAATAAAAATAAAACCGTCAAAAATCGAAACGTATAGATAAACTTGACGCGTGACGCCGAAATACCGGCAAATGGGAAAAAAGAAACATGAAACGTCAAACGTGATATAAATTTTTTAAAATAGTATAATTTTATTTTCCATGTACAATATTTTTGAGGGTCTGAATCCAACCCTGGCCTAATCTTGGTAACGTTATTAAACTAACTGTAAAATAAAACTTTAAAAATGCGTTTGTATAATAATTTAATCGTAAGAAAATTAATACAAGGTTATTTAACGATGATACGATATCCCATGTTTTTGTTTTAAAATTTTGTATCGTAATTTTTGCATTGTTTTTCCGCGCAACTAGACATATTTGTGACAGGCAAATCTGTCCTGCGCGCGCACCACTGTCGACCGATTCGCGCTGGCCCTAAACTGCAATTTTAGGGCCAACGCGCTGGTCCGTTTTAGTTGTTCGATCGGCCCGGTCCTTACGCTGGTAATAGATAAGTCATTGGGTATGTTCCGAAACGTTTTCAGGGTATGTTCTGAAATACAACCCAGTACACTGTCGAATGCGAATGACGTGATTAATTGACGCCGTATTCCACCATATTCGATCTTCGATCAACAATACCAACTAGATGTCGGGTCGGCGCAAGAAATCCATCTCAGTAAATAAGAGCGCACATGAGACGGAGCTCTTGCACGTGAGACTGTAGTTCGTAAGGCAAAAACGGGAAAAAGAACTTTATTTGTTATCAATTAAGGTTGATTTCACACTAAATGTTATTTAATTTATGTCTTTCATAGTTTATATTCATGCGGGCAGTATTTGGCTATGATTTTGTGCGTGACCCGTATCTAGTTGGTATTGTTGATCGAAGTATTCGATACAACGAATCACCAATATGACGTCGATTTTTGACGTCATTTGCATTGGCCTGTGTACTGGGTTGTATTTCGGAACATACCCTCAGTGTACTGCCGAATACAAATGACGTCATCAATTGACACTATATTAATCATTTAATCATTTATTTAATTTACAATTGTTTTACTTCAAATATAATAATAATTGTAGTATATGTATATATACCAACTTGTCTCGAGCGCATACGTCACAAGGTGGGGGTAACAAAAGTGGCAGTCTCGGTCCGACAGCCGGCCCGGTAACACGTGTGGTGGTGCGTTGACGAGCCAAGATAAGTTGTTAATAAACAGTAGACAATACAATAATAATAAATTTTATTGACATATAAATTTAACAAATGTAAGCAAGAACAGTAAGCTAAACATCTAAACAATGTTCAATGTAAGATATACAAATATTTTCCATTGGATCCCAAACTAGGATAATCCTGTAACTTGGGGTCCGAGGGATATTGTTCTGGCGTGCCGCCGCCATATTGTGTCAGATATCCTGCCATAATAAAACAATTTTTAATTGTGTGTGCGCTGAATGATGCATGGCAGAATTTGTTTTTATTTATTTAAATACAAAAAATTATAGAATAATTGCTGCTATCTCCATTAGGATATAATGATTTTTGGAGTACAAAATGGCAAAATAATCGCCAACACTTTTCCAATATGGCGCAAATGTATGTCGTCATATTATACTGTCCTATGTTTTGGAACGAATCACCAGTATAGCGTCGATTCATGACGTCATTTGCATTGGACAGTACACTGGTTTCTATTTTGGAACATACCCCATCGATCACTAATAAAGAACTCGATACACAATCTCATGCAAAAGTTCTCTAAAAACTGTCGCCAATTGTTGTGACGTAATTCTAGTTGAAATATATTTATTTATTATTATTTATATATTTGTGTAAATTCAACCTTAAATACATTGCCTACAGTTGTATTCACAAAGATACGTACGAAAAGCAATAAATTTTTATGACCGAGGCTCGTAGCTTGGGCAAGGAATCATTGGAGTCGAACTGCCCAATACTTTTGGTTACTGTTATTTTAATTTTAAAATGTTTCAACTTGTTTTAAAAACTGGTGTAGATAAATCATATTCTATTCTTTTCTATGGTGTATTATATGTAATCATTGTAATTTACCTGAATGTAAATACGTTTTTGGATAGGACACCACATTCATTTAGTAAATAAAGTACTTGAAACAGTCATATTTATTTGTTCTTCATCTTACGTCAATAATTTAAAAATATTTCTTGACAAAGAACTTAAATCTTAATTCAATAGTTACTAAATGTAAAAAGTATGTGCAGAAAGTTGTAAGTCGTAGTCACATATTCATCACTTTCTAAAACATGCTTCGAACATACAACGCTTCCTTGGGTCGGCTTGAAGAATTATTCGGACCTTTGACATGCTATGACTGATATCCATTCCGCACACCTAACTGGGTCTCGAAGAAAGCTGAAAAATTAAAAATAAAATCACATCACACATCTTTAATTTTACCACATGCACATTTTCAAAATTAAGTCTATAAAATGTTCTATAATATTTAGAGAAACTATAGAAGTCTCATTAAACAAAAAAAAAAAAAAACAATCATACTTTAATAATAAAAAAATAATAACGTCTCCAACAAATGGAACAGAGTCAACGCACATACCTCGGACAATTATGACTTACTTTATTAAGACTTAATTTAAAAAATGTTTTACGGAGATTTCTTGACAAAATATAAGTATTTACAATACAGTGATAAGAATTAAATAATGATAATATTAATACGTACCGAAATTAGGAAATTTCATCCTTTTTTAGCGTCCTGGATGTGTGATTTTTACACTTTTTAAACGAGCACTGAGGCATGTTTACCATCGGAGCGTTCGAATGTAACTAGATTAAAAGCGCACCCAAATGTTCGAATGGGTGCTCATTCGGTGAGGTCGTTTTTCGTCACTGATTGTGTATCTAGTTTTTGTTAGTGATCGATGACATACCCTTATAAAACATCCTACAGAACCATAGATATTGTTTTTTTTTTACAATATGCTAATGCGTAACAGTGCGAAGTTTTTGGGAGATTTTGACGACAGTTCAACCCAGCGGACAGTTGATGACAAAGATATTGTATTATACTGTGTTTAGAACAAGATTGTGCACTCTGAAGAAGTTGCAAACGTAAAACGTATTCTAAGTTTTTGAAATAAAGTCTACTTTCATATAATATTAGGCTTAACGAAAAAACGAGCTGAGCGAGATGTCTCTATTTAGGAATGCGTCCTTGTCTACAGTGTTGCAACAGTGAAATATTTTTTCACTTAGTAGAACTTAATGATATTTTTTATTTCTGTTCTTGTAATAATTCTAAATAATTTTAAATAAAATTAAGGAGAAGGCTTCATAAGAAAATATTTATACTTATGCGTAACTTCCAATCGTGCTTAACAGCCGATCACGTATTGGGTAGGTGATGCCGCTCTTTGCTCAGGACGCCGATGACGTACTGAGTACGTGATCAATTCTCATATCGTTTATTTAAAAATCACGCATTTAGTAAGTCATCATTGCGCAACCTTGGCCGAGGGTGTTTCTTTAGCTATGCATACATGCATAGTTTATCGAAATGCGATGCGGGGTGTAGGCGTGAGGAAGGTTTATGTCGGCTGCGGTACCATTACTCGCTATGCCGAGCACCGAAAAAAAAATAAACGGTGGCAAGAGAGTGCGAAGTTTGTGCGGACATATCAAAGAAAGTGTAAGGAACGGGAGGCAGGTGCTCTTCAATGATTGATTTATTGAACGTTTGCTGGTTATATTTAAATCGTCTTATTGCTAACAGTGTGTATCAGGTAACAATAAACATTTAAAGCAGATCTTATCACTAATTGAACGACGTGCTGTGATTGGTCGCCGACAATGACGAGCTCTGATTCGTACAGTATTAGTAGTAGTATTCGTACAGTTGTAGATAAAAGTGAGTCCCGGTGCGTCGATAGATGGCGTTAGTAGTCGCGCCAACAGAAAGAAACTGGGAAACGTGGACGAAAAGAAACAATTTTTAATGTGTATCTCTTTGTTATTACTCTTGCTTCAAAAAATATCACACAATTACAAATTACGCTGGTTGGTATATGTAATATCTTTATTTTAGAGTTTTTGTTTTTCTCATTTTCGCACCCTATTTAAGGTTAATTTTCAAACATAACAACAATTAATAATAATATATTTTTTATTTAATTTTGTCTTCAAAATAGGAAATACATAAAAGAAATAAAAAACATTATGCATATAGCACCTATAGTTATTTTTCTAAAAATCTTGCAATATATTAGAAAATTGCCGGGGTACCAGAGAATGCGCGCTAAAAACGGTCGGCTGTCGAAATGTTATCTACTTGCTTTGTTTTAGAGTCGTAGTTTTGGTAATTTTTACAAACAATAACTGAGCAACACTACATATTCAATATGGCGTATATGTGTGTATAGATCGTAGACAGAGAAACCAATGGACTGATAGAATGATTAGCGTGGCCTCGAGTGAGAAAAAACGATAACGTAGTTTTTAAATAAAAAAAAACTATGCCCGCGCCCACGCCTGTATCCGTCGCCGCAACGTCGCGCCCCGCTATGTTCGTGTCGACAACGGAAAGATTAGATAACAGTACAACCGCGTCGCGTACCGATACACTCGCCGCGATTGTAGTAGATGTTCCGGCAACAGAATTTAGTTTGACGATGCAACTCGCCGCGCCCGTAGCAATCGACGCTGTACATAGGCCCGCACCGCGCGCCCCGTCAGTTCGTTCAGCCCGGTCGACAGCTAGCGCGATAGCTAGAATTAGGCAACTGGAATATAACGCAGCAGAAGAGCTCGCCGCGATTCGCAAAAAACAGTTAGAGATTCAGGAAGATTTAACCAAGAAGAAATATGCTAGGGACCTTGCGCAGTTACAAGAAGAAAACGACAGGGAAAGTCTCGATAGTATTGACAATAGGAGCCGTGTGGATCAGTGGTTAGATAACATAGAGGTTGTGCGGGGGCAGCCGCTCCTCCGACAGTCTCAGCCCGCGCCCCGCGTCGACGTAGTGTTAGCCCCTACGGAAAAGGGGACCCATTATGACGCTGCACTACCCGTATATAGTAAGGACCCGTATATAGAGGACGGTTGCTAACGACGATCAGCCGCGTCACGGTAACTACACAGCGCAGAGGGACTTATTAGGAGCCGCCGCCGAATCAAAACTTTCGAACCGCCATGTAAGGGTGACGTCGCCGACACGCGCTCAATACCGCACTCTATATCGTCAGTACGTTGTAGGTCGTCATCGCCACATCGCCGCGAGGAACGTAGATTATCATCGCCGTATCGTCGCGATGTTCATAGGCCACGGTCGCCTTATAACTGCGATATATCCCCAGATTGCCGTGTGTCACGCGTTGCTTCACGTAAAGAAGACCCAAGCCCCGGAAGCATCTGCCAACCCAGATGAAACAGTGCTCGTCGCGTCTAATACGGCTAACGATAAAACAGTGTTATTAAAAGTGTGTCATATAATAGTGCGCGGACCGCGAGGTAAAGAGATCGAAACCTACGCGCTGCTCGACGAAGGGTCTACGATTTCGTTAATTGATAGTGAGTTAGCTCATGAATTAGGCACGGAAGGGCCGACGAGGCCACTGAAGATACAAGGTTTATCGGATAGCCAACGAGAGGCTAATAGTCGCGTAGTGAAAATAAGCTTTGGCGGTAAAACGAGAAACGAGTCGTATGTGATAAACGCTCGCATGATCAACAACTTAAACGTAGGTTTGCAATCTTGTAGCTTATCGAACGCAGTTTTTTATAATAATGCTAAACCTAAAGTGCTTATAGGTTCGGATAATTGGCATTTAATTGTAACGCGGGACTTACGAATAGGACATCGTAAGCAGCCCATTGCTGCTAGGACGTTGTTGGGATGGGTTTTTCAGGGAACCGTGCCCCTTGTTATATATAGGCAAGATAGTGAAACCGTCCTTCATATATCGTACGTTAATACACGATACGAAGAAGACGTCAAAACGTTTGTCAGTCCGGACGAGGAGTTGACCAATCTCCTCAAGAAGCAATATGAGATCGACTCGATAGGTATTTCGCTCAAGAGCAGGCCACGGCGGGACAATTAGCGCGCTGTTGACACATTCCAGCGCACCGTCAAGAAGGTCGGCGAGCGCTACCAAGTCGGATTGCCATGGAGGAACGACGACGTCAAGCTGCCACCGAGTTATGATATGGCAGCACGCAGACTCCGAGCCATTGAGAGGAAGGTGGATCAGTCGCCGGCGTTTAACGAGTCTTACACGAAGCAAGTGAACGACCTCCTGGAGAAGGGTTATGCTAAACAAGCTGACGGATCAGAACGAGAGGATCCGAAGAGCTGGTACCTGCCACTTCTTCGCTGTACGGAATCCGAACAAGCCGGGAAAGTTGAGGCTAGTATTCGACGCAGCAGCTCGCGCATCAGGCAAGTGCCTGAACGATTATTTGTTAGACGGCCCCGACTTGTTAAGTAATTTGCCGGGTATATAATGTTGGTTTCGTGAAAACGATATAGCGGTGTCAGCGGACATTAGAGAGATGTTTTCGCGTGTTAATGTCGACCGCCACGACCAACCCGCACAATTATTTTTATGGCGAGGTAACGATCGTAGTAGTTCCCCGAAAGAGTACGTAATGACCTCTATGGTATTCGGAGCGAGATGTTCACCGTTTCTTGCACATAGTGTTAAGGATTACAACGCGCGCGTTTACGCCGAGACACATCCGCGTGCCCTCAACGCTATTATCAATAGTCATTATATGGGCGACTACTTATACAGCTACGCGAAGTTACACGAGGCAATCGAAACGGCTAGGCAGGTCACCGAGGTACACAGCAAGGCAGGCTTTACGTTAGCAGGCTGGAATTCGAATCATGTAGCCTTGTTGAACGATAAACCGGAAGAGCTATTAGCACGTAAGCCCAAGGAGGTAGGCGCGACACAAGACGTCCCGGTAGGACATTAGGTTTATTATGGATAGCGGAGAAAGACGTTTTAACGTTTAACACGTCTATGAATAGGGTGCCGCGCGACGTTAAATTACTACACCGTCCACCGACTAAGAGGGAGGCGCTGAGCGCAGTTATGTCCGTTTTCGATCCACTAGGGCTGCTCGGCTACCTCACCATTACCGCGAAGATTCTGTTACAAGACCTGTGGCGGATGAGGAGAATCGATTGGGATGATGAGATTCCCGAGGAAGCCGCGGACGAATTCGCGAGATGGTTGCGAGCCCTTGAGGATGTATCACGGTTGTATCTCACGCGGTGTTATGCTCCTACGGGGGGAGTGGTAGATCGTCAATTGCATATTTTTATTGTCGCGAGTGAAAGTGCATACGCATTCGCAGCTTATTGGCGTATCTGTTATCGCGACGGTACGATAAGAGTCACGTTAGTAGCGGCCAAAGCGAAAGTCGCTCCGATTAAAAGTCAAAGCATACCGCGACTCGAATTGCAGGCGAATTTAATAGGTGCACGACTTGCCGAATTCGTACAAAGCGAGCATAGGTTGAGAACGGATAGGGTAGTGTTCTGGACGGACTCTACAACGGCGCTCCATTGGATAAGGAATGACACGGCGCGTTACGCTCCATACGTCGCACATAGGCTTGGGGAGATAGGAGAAAAGTCCTCACCCGACCAATGGAAGTGGGTACCAACGGCTCACAACGTAGCAGATGAGGCAACGCGAGCGAATTACGTAATAAAGAGCGCAAATGACAAGTGTTTTACCGGACCGGACTTCTTATATAAAGACGAAGGAGAATGGCCACGGCATACTGGAAGAAAGGGCAGGCGAGGAATATGAGGAGATCGTGGCGCACCAGCGAGAAATAAAGGGAGCACCACACCTGACAGACATAACGAGATTCTCTTCGTACGAGAGACTCATCAGAGCTACGGCACGAGTCATACAGTTCGTCGACATGCTTCGAGGACGAGCTAAAGAATTAAAGCTAGAACATATCGAAAAGGCAGAGCAGCTATGGGTAGCGCAGAGTCAGCAGGAGAGTTTCGCTGATGACATCGCTCGGCTCTACCAAGGAAGAGACTTACACAACGGCAGCGCACTGTAAAGGCTCGACCCGGTCATCGAACGAGGCATACTGAGAGCGAGAGGTAGAATCGATGCGGCCGCTGAGGAAGATCAAACAAAACGACCGGTCATATTGAACGGCAGACACCGGTTCGTACAGATGCTCGTGGAGAAGGCACACCAGGATGCTAGCCACGCCTGCAGAGAACGAGTAGTCAACGACTTACGAAGAAAGTACCACATTATTCGACTGCGACCAACGGTTAGGGAAATCGAGTAGAGGTGTATGCGATGTCGCGTTAGAAAAGCTGCACCACGACCGGCGGTAACGGGAGACTTGCCTCCCGAGAGGTTAAGAGCGTTCGAATGACCATTCACGTATACCGGATCAGATTATTTCGGGCCGTTAACTGTGACTATAGGGCGACGGCATGAGAAGAGATGGGTTGCGTTATTCACCTGTCTAACGACGCGCGCGGTACACGTAGAATTGGTATATGGCTTAACCACGGACTCGGCAATAATGACACTTAGGCGTATGGCGGCTAGGCGCAGGTGGCCTAGGGTAATTTACTCAGACAACGGCACCAATTTCCATGGAGCAGACACCGAATTACGACGGGCCATGGAGGAGTTGGCACCGCAGCTAAAGGACTTCGCGCTTACTCATCGAACGGAGTGGAAGTTCATCGCACCGGGTGCGCTCAACCAGGGAGGCGCATGGAAACGATTGGTGCGTTCCATCAAGGCAGCGCTCGAGACTACTCTTCATCAAAAGAGCCCCAAGGAGGAAACATTAATAACGCTATTGGCAGAGGCTGAGAACACTGTAAACTCCAAACCTCTCACTCACGTGCCAGTCGAGATCAACGACGAGAAAGCCCCGACTCCCAACCACTTTCTTCTGTTGGGACCATCCAACATGCCACCGTGACGTGTTCATCAGCGAATCGACGGACCTGGAGGGCTGCACAAGGACTGGCCGACGAATATTGGCGACGCTGGATGCGCGAGTACTTACCGACCCTGGTGCTCAGAGGAGAATCTAGAAACGCCCAGCAGCCCCAGATTAAAGAAGAAGACATTGTTATCATAGCAGACGGCAACCTCCCAAATAACGTGTGCCCAAGAGGAGTCGTCACAAGGACCTTTCCCGGACCAGATGGAGTGGTACAGAACGTCGAAGTCAGGACGAGAGGCGGTTTGATGAGGAGGCCGGTCAGAAAGATCGCCGCCCTCCCGAGAGAAGAGGGCTCGTAGACTACGACGGGGGGAGGATGTTGCGGACGGCGAGTAGTAGATTTGTCGATCGCCCCGCACCGCACCCACTACGACACGTCCCCCGCACCCCACATTAGAACAAGGGCTCCGCGAGGGCAAACACTCTCACCAACTCGGTGCCTACAGCGCACCGACCGATACAATATAAGAAGCGCCTCTGGCGCGGCTTCGGCATTCGAGCGACAGCAAGCGGCCAAATCGGAACAAACAAGCAAGCAAGAAGCCCTCAAGATTCCTGATAGGTTTAGTGAAAACTGCCGCATAAATAATTGTTGTAAATATAGTGATTTATTTCTTAACTACTTTTATTTCAACTCAACCCTTATTTAGTCAGACAGATGTCACAGGATTAAGTTCAGTTATAGTTTAAAGTCATTTTCAATTAACAATAGTAATCCCTAGCATATACAGAAGAATAAATAAATATACATTCCACTTTGCTCTCATCCCCTACAATGGGATTTGAACGATAAAAACCATAATTCATCATTTTCTTCACGAATTTTCTTTTTGAGATAATATAATAATAGCTTAACTAATCTCATGTAATATTTAATATTACTCATGTAACAATAATGTAATAATTCAATTAATAATTTATGAACAATGTATTGTATAAGAATTTTTTGAATTTGATATCTTTTTGAATTATTAACATAATTTTGTATTACAAGAAGACAGCTCGGACGCTGTATTTATTTCGACGTCTGCCATATTCAAAAATCGGAAGTGATGTGAGTGGTAGGGCAGAATGTAAATACACACTTCTCTCGATCCTGCTACGGCAGTATTTAGCGAAGTATGTCCGGCAGCGCGAGAGATAGTGGCAGGGGCTGAATGTAAATGAAGCTTTACAAACAAATTGTATATAATTTGTTTTTCTGTAGATTGCAAAGGGCGCTTAGTACGCTTAACTAGAGGAAAGATGACCGCCATGACTTATGAGAGGGGGCATACGGTTCACCTGATGTTAAGTGACTACCGCCGCCGATGAACAACTGCAACATCAGGGAAATTGAAGGTGCGTTGCCAGCCTTTTAGAAAGGAATTACCTCTTTTCTTGAAGAACAGAAAAGTCGTACGCGGAAGATAACTCTCACGGGATGGTCGGTGGTGTCCTCCCCCCGTCATCGAGAGTCGAGTTGGATGCAAAGAAAGAGCCTAGCAGATCGGCTTTCTCCTTTGCGGCATGGGCCATTAAGTCGTCCTCCCTGTGCAGAGATGGAAGAGATGGCTGACAGAAATTCCCTTAGACAGCCTTGGCGAGAAACCAGGATGCACGGGTTCTGGAAGGCTAACTAGTTTCTCGCCAATTCTGAATATGTGCTCTGCCTTTGCATTGGCAATGACTCATTTAAAGGACTTGAAGGCCGAATTATACTTTTTTTTTAGGTGATGTTTACATCCCGGGACGTTGATGCTTCAGCCCAGGTCCGGTGGCACTCCTGCTTATAAGCATGATGCTATTTTACAAGAGCTACTAAACCATGGCTGAGATCTGCCCCCGATGGGCACCACAGAGGAAGTATCACATCAGCAATAACGTTGGGATCGTCCGGCGAGAAGCAAATCCGTCCCCAAAGGTAGGATGCAAAGAAAGACCGCATCCTATCCTAATCGGCCGGATGAGAAGCCATCAGAAGGTCCAACAGGAAAGGTGCATGATCCTCCACATCTGGAATCCGCGTAGGCGGATGCCAAGTCAAAATCATGAACAAATCTCCCCGCATGATCGGTTAAGCGATAACCAAGCCGATCAGCTTGGTGGGCGTTAAAATCACCAAGCATTACGATCTCCGCGGAAGGGACCTGTTGTAGCACGGAGTCTGCAGCCATCTGGACGTGGTCGATGAGTCGATATGTGTCGCCATTACCGCTATGGGACCTATAGAGGCACCCGTAGAGGCGGGGATGATCGTCGCTGTCTACGCGCAGCCATAATACGGACAGGTCCGTACCTTCAAGGCTGCCGAGGCGTCGAAAGAACAGATGTCCTCTCTGACGTACACGCAAACTCCAGCCCGGGGCACAAAGGAGTGTTCTAATTTGTACCCCGGGAAGAAGAGATACGATGTATCTATCAGCCGGAGAGGACACCTGCGTCTCGGTCAGAAAGAGCAGAGCCGGCTTCGCCGTCTCGAGATGGTAGTGGACAGCGTTTAGATTTGAGTAAAGTCCCCTGATATTGCGGAAATTCACGGATAGCGTGGCAGGGGTCGCCTTGGTCTTGTTGCTCAGCTTGCCCCGAGCAGTAATTGTCTTAAACGAAATTTTGCCCTCCTCCAGAACACGCGGAGCAGCCTGAGCACCCACGCTCAGGAGTGGAGTAGCTTGGTATTGGATGCTCAGCCAGGGATTCTCTAGGGGTGGTGTTACCCTCCTGGGGTATTCTTACATTTAACTCCACTACCATGTTGATGGGGGGCGGGGGGATTGGGCCTCCGGTTACTTGCACTCACAAGACGAAACGCAGCAGAGTTTCCACTTCACACCGGCATAAGCTAAAGCAATTGTGTGAAACGGACTATATGTTGATTATGTGAACCAATAACAACAACAAGAGTCGAGGGATACTCATCCCAATTTACCTGTCCGGTAGTTGTGGTATGGTATACGGGTATGCGACCCCGGCTACCCTAGCTATTACTGTCCTATCCCTTGCCCTCATGGACGGTAATATCCTACATTTCCTATTTCCTACCCTAACTTACCTTACTCTTCCTTTTCACACCACCTATCCTTCCCGTTTTCCTATTCCTACCCTCCGCCAATCCAACGTCGGCCGTGCGGATGGATGCATGGCTAGGGGCGAGCCTAGTCGTTAGCGTGCCACACTGCCCTGGGACCGGGCGACCCCAGAATTAGGCTAGCCTTACCCTGGCATGCGGGGCTCTGCTGGGGGGGACAAACCTTTCCTTCGCTATTCGTGGGAACGCAATGGGTAATCAAAAAATTAACCAAAACGGCGGCGATGTGGTTCGCCACCCATCACGTCTCGTTTCTCGCGGGGGCGAAAAGCGGCCCACGGAGAGCCGCTTCGCTACGTTGAATGTAAGAGGAGGGATGGATGGAAAGGTAGATGGAGTGTGTCAGATGATGGATGAACGTTGCATTGATATTCTGTGCGTGAACGAAACCAAGAGGAAAGGATGTGACACCACGGTTCATGGCCCCTACACGGCATACTGGTCGGGAGTCCCCCAAACCAGCCGAGGCTGTCAGGGAGTTGGTGTGATTCTTTCATCTCGAATGGTTGAATGTGTGATGGAGCATGAATATGTAAGCCCAAGACTCCTCTGGATTAGGTTAAAAGTCGGACTCACCCGCTTGTTTATCCTTGGGGTCTATGCACCGACGGATTTGAGTGGAGGTGGGTCACTAAAATCACAACAAGAGAGAGAGGAATTTTGGGATAGCATGAGAGAGGTCTTGAATAAATGCGGAGAAAATGAACGGATCGTGATGTTAGGGGACTTTAATGGATGGGTTGGAGTAAAGCGTGATGGGTATGAAGGAGTTCTGGGTATGTTTGGGGACGAGAGAGTGAATGACAATGGGAGAAGCCTGCTTGAAGTATGCTTGGAATGGAATCTGTGCGTGGCCAACACAATGTTTGACCACAAAAAGATCCATTTGTATACAAGAGATGAGGGTGAGTCTAGAAGTATGATTGATTTTGTAATTGTGGATGAAAGACTGAAGAAGAAAGTGCTAGACACTCGGGCATATCGCGGTGTAGGCCTCGACACAGACCACTTCTTGGTCATAGCCCGAATGCGTGGCCTCTTTAAACGGTGGCGACACCGAGGGGCCGAGCCTACGAGTGTTTTGGACAGAGTAAAAGTGGAAAATCTACAAGAAAAAGAAAAGAAAGACGAGTATGTAGAGAAACTGAAAGAAAGTTTTAAAGGGATAGAAGAGACAGGAATGATTGAAGATTTGTGGGAGACATTTAAGAAAGGGGTTGTAAATGTTGCGATTGAGGTATGCGGGGTAGCTAAAAGAAGGAAAGGGAGAAAGAATGATAACGTGTGGATGGATAAAGATGTACAAAGGGTTGTGCAAGAAAAGAAGAAAGCGTGGTTGGATTGGTTAGCAACAAAAGCTAACCAAAAAGTTCAAAAGGCAACGGATGACGAGATAAAGGAAGCAAGAACGAAGTATAAAAGATTGAAAACAGCAGCGAAAGAAACTGTGTCTAGAAAGAAAGAAGAACGAAAAGATGATTTCGATAGGAGGCTCACTGAAGATTTCCAGTCAAACATTAAGTTTTTCTGGAAAACTATCAAAACAGTCAGAGGAAAAACTTCTACCTCGGAGCTGAGTACAATCAGGAGTCAAGATGGGAGCATTATAAAAGGAGAAGAATGTGTGTTAAAGAGATGGAAAGAGCATTTTGAAAGTTTGTTTGAAAGAGAGGAAGTGCAGGTACAGCATCTGCCACCTTCCACGGAAACGAATATAAATGTTGATGAAAATGAGATAAGCATGGATGAAATAGTGAAAGCGTTGAAAAGTATGAGATTAGGTAAGGCTGCAGGGTATGACAGGATTACCGGCGAGATGCTGAGGGCTGGACAGGGCCTGGTGGCTAGTCAGCTGTACCGCCTTTTCAATCTGTGCTGGCGAAATGGGCAAGTGCCGGGAGACTGGTGCAAAGCCGTAATCGTGCCATTGTATAAGGGAAAAGGGTCACGGCAGGACTGCATAAATTACCGTGGTATAAGCCTTCTTAGCGTCGTCGGTAAATTGTATGCGAAAGTGTTGATTGAAAGGGTTGTGAATGAAACAGACGAGAAAATATGGGATGTACAAACGGGATTTAGAAAGGGAATGGGATGTACGGATCAGGTCTTTTCTTTGCGGTGCATAGCCGAAAAGTGTTTGGCTAAAAACAAGAAAGTCTACTGCGCCTTCGTAGATCTAGAAAAGGCCTATGATAGAGTGGTGAGGAATGAATTGTGGTCAGCACTGTCCGTGTACGGTGTGAGCAGTGTCCTCATACGAGCATTGCAATCTCTTTATAGGGATTCTAGTGCTTGTGTAAGGATAAACGGGGCATACACTGAATGGTTTAATATCGAAAAAGGTGTTAGACAGGGATGTGTAGCGTCACCGTGGCTGTTTAATCTGTTCATGGACAATTGTTTGACAGATTTAAAAGTGAATGAAAGTGGGTTGAGAATGAATGAGTTACTCGTCAAATGTCTTCTCTATGCTGATGACCAAGTATTACTTGCGTCTTCGGCCGAGGAGTTGCAGGAGATGGTAACTGCTATGAGTGGAGCATTTGTTAGAAAGGGAATGAAGATGAATGTAAGGAAAACGAAAGTGATGGTGTTTGAAAAAGATGAGGCAGTGACAGACTGCAATATCGTGATTGAAGATGAACAAATTGAACAGGTGAAAGAGTTTGTGTATCTGGGGTCAAAGTTTACAAGAGATGGAAAGTGTGAGAGTGATATCGAAAGAAGAGTGAATGCAGGAAACATGGTGAATGGAGCTTTGCACTCCTTTATGAACAGTCGGAAGGTGTCTAACAAGGCTCGTTTGGCTGTGCATGAGGGGGTGTTGGTTCCGACACTCATGTACGGAAGTGAAAGTTGGGTATGGCAGAAGAAACATGAAAGTAGAATAAATGCAGTTGAGATGAGAGCATTAAGAAGTATGATAGGAGTTAAACTGAGTGACAGGGTAAGAAATAGTGAGATAAGGAAACGTTGTGGCTTGAAAGAAGATGTAGTGACAAAAATTGAGAAAGGTATGCTGAGATGGTTTGGCCACATCGAGAGAATGAATGAAGAACGATTGACGAAAAAAGTGTATAAGGCGAGTGTGAATGGAAGTGCTGGAAGGGGTAGACCTAGGCGGACTTTTCTAGACCAAATTAGGGACGTCTTGAAAAAAGGCCAGGTTAAGAGTACCCTAAACCGTAGAGCATGTATGAAGGGAATAATGAAAGTGGACGAAGCGAAACAAGTATGTAAGGATCGTAGCAAGTGGAAAGAAGTGGTCTCTGCCTACCCCTACGGGAAAGAGGCGTGATTATATGTATGTATGTATGTAATAACAACACAGTCAAAATATTCGGTACTCTCACGAATTCGGAAGGACCTGAATAGGGTGCCTCGAGTGGCCTTCCTGCTAGACCTAAACGGACAGAAGATATGATATATGTATATTCTGAGGTTTTTGGGCAAATCAAATATTTCACTGGAACTGTCATGCCAAGACGTAGGTCGTGGAGTCAATCTGCAGACGTGCGCTCGTAGTCAACCAGCCACGGTGGTAGCATCTGTCTCCGTATAGGGACTTGAGGAAAAGAATTGTCCAGGCAAACGTAGTGGTTCGTCGTAGACTAGCTTTGCTGCCGATGATTGCAAGTCTTCTTTCCAGGCGCTGTGAATACCAAGGAGGACCCATGGTAGAACTTCAACCCAATTGGAAGACAGTGGCAAGTGATAGCGGACTTCACTTGACGGTGCAGTCGTTCCACGAGGCCATTGGCAGCTGGGTGATAAGCTCCTTGAAAGTGTGTGATAGGAATTGTCTGCCGCGGTCTGTGATGATGTGTTCTGGAAGTTCGAAACGTGAAATCCATCCATTTGTTAGAATGGTATACGATGGTAGACGTCTCTGCTGTCATTTCCTGAAGTGGGTACGCCTCAGGCCAACCAGTGAAGCGGTCGACAATCGTGAGGTAGTACCTGTACCCAGAACATAACGGTAAGGGACCGATCGGGTCAAAGTGTGTTTAGGCCAAATCGTAACAAATTAAAACTTGCGAAAACGCTCGTCTCTGGCGATAAACCTGTTTGACGGTTTGGACCGGCGGGCTTTTCGTTTTGTGGGCCTGATGTTAAGCGACTACCGCCGCCCATGAACATCAGCAACGCCAGAGGAACTGCAGGTGCGTTGCCGGCCGTCCAGGCCGGCCAGTCGTATCGGTCCGGAAAAATCGCCGGTGGTAAAATATTCCACAGAGAGGTCGTACGCGGAAGAAAACTCCTAGTGAAAAGAACAGTGGTGGACCGCCAAGCATCCATATGGTGTGGATGGTATCGGGAGGTTTGCCGCGTAGCGCGTTCATGAAATGTGACAGCTGGGATTAATCTGAACAATTCCTCAGAGCACTCCCCTTGATTGATGCGATAAAATACGCAAAGAGATGTAACATCTCTTCGCGGCGCCAGTAAATCGAGCCGATCAGAAAGCACTCGGTCGTCGACGATTCGAGCCGCTCTGCGCTGGATGCGGTTAAGTGGAAGGAGCTGGCACTGGGGAGCCCCAGCCCAGAGATGGAAACAGTATTCCATGTGCGGCTGAACCTGCGCCTTGTAAAGTTGCAGGTGGTGTGCTGCATGAAATACTGTCCAGCTCTGCTGAGCATGCCAAGCTTTTTAGAGGTCAATTTGGCCTTCTCTTCAAAGTGACCACGAAACTGCACGTCACTCGATATATCGACACCGAGGATTCCGATACTGGCTGAGGCAACAAGACGAGTACTTTGAAACTGAGGAAATACGACAAAGGGGTTCTTCTCAGCGGTTAACGCGCAAACTTATGTCTTCTGAGGATTAAACTGGACTATATTCAGTCGCCCCCAATCCGAGACTTTGTTCAGCAAAGACTCGACTTCAGACACAAGTTTGTCCCGGTACTCAGAGATGTTTTCCCGTGACATATTGGCACGGCCAGTGTACAGAGCATTACAATTTTTATTATTAGCAATAAATGTTGCCGGTTTGCAACATATCATTGATATGCAGAAGAAACAGCGTTGGTGATAGCACGCAACCTTGTGGAACACCAGCATTAATAGGCTCGAAATCGGAGCTTGCACCGTCTCCAACGACCTTGATGCTCCGATCTGCAAGAAAGCTGGTAATCCAGTTGCACAATTTCTCGGGAAGCCCATAGGAAGAGAGCTTCGAAAGAAGTGCTTTGTACCAAACCCGATCGATGGCCTTCGCAATGTCCAAACTAACATTGTAACTGTAGGGGATGAGAGCTAAGTGGACCGTATTTATTTATGTTATAGGAGAAAAACTGAACTAATTAAGAAGAAAGCTAATTACTGTGACATATGTCTGACTAATAACCTAATTGATAATAATTACTATTTTAAACTAACAGGGGTTAGGAGCTAAGACGAAATTAAAGAAGTTGTGAATTAATAACTATATTGGAAACTATTTACAATTAAATTGCGACAGTTAATACTAAAACAATATTTCATTACTATATGAACCTAATATGGACTTGGAGCTTGAGGGTTTCCTTGCTTGTTATTTCTTGAGAGCTGTACCCGCGAATGACGAAATCTCTTGCTTGCGCTTGTTTTATTTCTACGGTCGGTGCTACGTAGGCATCGAGTTCGTGTTGGTGTAAGCACTCGTCCTTGCGGGGCCCTGTTCCGATGCGGGGTGCGAGAGACGTGTCGAAGTGGGTGCGGTGGTACCAAGGCCAAGTGCGTAATAGTAGCGTTTAAAAAAAATTCTAAACTTTTCATCCAAAACAAAAAAAAACAAATCCAAATCTTGTGTCTATTGCCCCAAAAATCATTTCAATTTGACAACTCTCACAAGTACACAAACTTAAAAATTAGGCAATTTTGACCATTTAAAATACGACCTTATTGCTTTTGGTAATTATATCCACTATGTCCATTTTGCACTGTGTGTGTAAACTACCAAAACTTCGCAACGAAATCCATATTTGATTCATCGATCATACGTATTTATAATACCGTCGCAAGAACTACAAAACAACGAATATCAACGAACGACATCGGTTAGTTCATGGGCTGTGTTGGCATATTGATATCGTTATCGTTCCAGTTTGCGTTTTACGTTTCGTGACTTACGTAAGTTTGGGTTTCTTGATTTTGGTTGGATATGTGATAACTGATAACGCATAGATTAATATGTATATACTAGAGATGCTAACGGTTATATACTTAGGTGTATCGATATGATATGATATTTTGATAACATAACGTTATTATAATAGTTACGTTTTGATATATCGGTCCCATGCCTAACACAGACAGAGTACTAGATTACTTAATATATACCTACTAGCGTAGACAGAGAATGCTATGCTATGCAGAGGATTCTCTGTCTACGCCTACTAGAGACAGAGTACTTTCTATATACTTGAAAGCTTGAAACCACAAACGCAGCGTTGTGATCGATACGGCAATTGCAGTAATATACGGCATTCCACGATTTTTTTTAAAGATTATACAGTATACGGCAGGCTTTTCATTGCCGTATCAAGTATTACGGCAATTCAGCTTTGCGATAAACCACGATGGCGAATTATGAACAAAAAATATAAATACCCGTATTGATATCCATATTTTTTTCACTTTCGTCATGCCTTAAGTGATAATAAAGAGTGTGGTTGTCTATGACGGGAAATTACCGTTCCATCTTTTATTTTATGAGACTAACAAAGATGGCATGAAGATGACACATGGTAGACATTGATAGAAGTAATGAATGTAAGAGATACACATATTTACTTTGTTTATATTATTGAATGAATGTACAACATTATGAACTATAAGATGTATGCGGTACTTTTGTAGTATTTACTCTGGCAGTAAATTAAACTTGGATCCAATTTGGCTTTGTTGGAATGGCTGCACTTTCTACAAAAAGCTTAAACTCTTACTTCAAAACACGCGAAAAGGACAAAGACGTCATAGCTGTTTTCCGTCATTGTCGCCACTGGCCTAGCAATTGCCACGAATTGTGAGAGAATCAGATAAGCAACGAATTGATGACGAGTGAAGGTTGCTACCAAATGTAAACAAAATTTCAGAATTAGAAATGAAAACATGAATTTTGGGCAAATGTCCAAGATACTACAGACTGCAAAATACTAGCAAATTTTGCTATAGACGTATTATGTCTATCTACAACATAGCAATGCAGAAATGCGAAAGAGTTTTCAGGGAAGTAATCAATATGAAAACAAAATCCAGAAATAAATTGATAACATCCACCGTCAACGGAGCTCTATTAGCAAGACAAGCGGTTAAAAATCAAGGAGGTTGTACGAAATTTCAAATGTCCAATTATATGTGTAAGAAAATGAAAAGCAAAGAAAAATATTAATTACATAGACAAACGTGTGATGTACATACATACATAAACACTCACGCCTGTCACCCAGAGGGGTAGGCAGAGACTACGGACTTCCATTTGGCACGATCCTGACATACCTCTTTCGCCTCTTTTACATCCATATATCTACGCATACATGCTCGTCGGTTAAGGGTACTTCTAACGTGGCCCATTTTCAAAATATCGCCAATTTGGTCGATAAACTTTTTCCTCGGGCGTCCCTTCCCGACTCGGCCGTTCACATCTGCCATATAAATTTGCTTTGTCACTCTTTCCTCATTCATTCTTTCCACATGACCAAACCACCGAAGCATTCCTTTCTTAATCCTGGTCACAACATCATCTTGCATACCACACTCTTCTCTTATTACACAATTTCTTACCCTGTCATTCAGATTCAACCCTAGCATATTCCTTAAAGACCGCATTTCTACAGCATTTATTCTACTTTCGTGCTTCTTCTGCCACACCCAGCTTTCACTACCATACATTAAAGTAGGGACTAACACAGCATTATGAATTACCATACGTGCCTGTTTTGACACATTCTGGTTCTTCATAATAGAGTGTAGTGCCCCATTCACTCTATTCCCTGCATTTACTCGTCGTTCTATATCCCTATCATATCTACCATCCCTGCTAAATACACATCCCAAATACACAAACTCATCCACTTGCTCGATTAACTCTCCTTCTATTCTTATTTCACATACCGTTTTGCTTTCTTCTCTTTCAAAAACCATCACTTTCGTCTTACATGCGTTCACTTTCATTCCCCTTTCTTTTAGGTTAGGTTACATTAATGAACTGGGAATTAAAAGAAAGGGAAAAAAAAAGAACGAGTGATGTTTTCAATCAGAAACCTATATGGTGAAGAAATTTCAGATTTTATGTGACTTATTTAATTATTCGTAGAAATAAATACTTTACGGCAATTTCGTGGATTTTTTTCATAAATACGGCAATTTTCGTTTTTAGATACGGCAACTCAATTTTTTACAGTCGCATCGCAACGCTGCAACAAACTAGACGTGGGTCGTTACGTCATTTTCAAGAAACGTAACGAAACCAGTGACTTGATCGGCGTCACCTGTTTCAAAACTAGTGATTTTTGTAACTGGCTATTTTTATTCGGCTACTGTGATTGTTTGCATAAATATCACCACCAACTATACAGTTACACACGAAACGAAAATCAAAATCCGTGTTTGTAGCAGTAACTGTTTTCTGTTAAATTAATAAATTAACTTCCCTTCATACTTTATTATTCAGGTTTAGGACAGACTGCATTAAATGTATTTATGATTGATTCGCGTTTACTATGACACTAATATTTTCATAAAATTATTAATGCATGCATATTTACAAGTCAATTTGATTGTATATACAATGATTAATGATATTTACAGTTTATTTACACTTTTTCAACGTTTTCACTGTCATTTGTTTTTGCACTTTTATTAACACTGTACAATTAATTTGTTTATTTGTTTGGCTATTTACACACAGTTTTTAAGTTTTATATTATTATAAACATTTAAATTTTTAAATTTTTTATACTCATTTTGTAGTTTTATTTTAATTTTATGAATAAACGAGTTTATGACTCCGTCAAAAATGTTTAAAAAATTATTTTAGTTAAATTCAATGTGACTCGCTTCCCGGAATCACAAACCGTTAAATATCTACAAACAGAGATTACTCTATTTTATTGTTTATGTCTATAGTCTTACGTATGAAAATTAAACGTACAATAAAACTGTTACTTACGATGGTTTGTTTATTGTTGTATGCCACATGTGCACTTTGCGCTCGAGCGACCGACAGTCGACTCCCGCATTAATCACGGTTAACAGTAATCATAATCACGCATTTACAAAAATCACTACTTGTAACATGACTCGAAACTAGTGATTCGGTTACATGCCGCGTAGCCAGTTACTGTATCTAGTGACGTGAAATAACGCCCACGTCTAGTACAAACTACAAAGTCTCTATCTCTAGTACGTAGTCAGTAATCTATGCTACAAAGTTTTTTTTTATTGTTTATTTGTAAACATTTATTGAATAAAAAATTCAAACTACATACAACATTAAAAATAAAATTTAATATGTTATTTCGAAGGCGAAGGTATATCCTGTTACCTCATACAGTTAGTGTTTTATTTTAATAACACATATTATAACGCAATTTGTTTTTATTTCAGCTTGGCTGTGAAATATTTCATAGCATTATTTTTCGGTGCTGTTGCATATAATGAATGGTTTATTTACGTTGTCCAGCCTATATATTGGCAAAATATGAAATGTCCACACGATGATAAATATTGCACCAAGTTAATGTTTATAGCCGATCCTCAAATACAAGGTGAAATGGCAGTACCACCTCCTTTAAGTTATCTATTTAACTGGGATAGTGATAGGTAAGAATTGTGTAGAACAGTATATAATTGAGACTTCTTACGTAAATAAATGTATAACACATTTGAAAGTATTAAGTAAGACCGTGCTTTGTGGCATTCCTTGGGGGAGAGTAATGTTCTGCAGTGGACCTGTGAAGGACTGTAATGAAGGTGGTGATGATGAAAATAAACAACAAAACACATTCATAAACTGAACATATTAGCGTATTAGAGTAGGTAGTAGTAACACCTACCTATTCATTAGTTAGAATGAAAATTTGTGGATAAATGTAAAATAGTATCCATTAAACTCAACTTTCACTAAAATCCGAAAAAACCGGATTTGAATCTTAAAAACCGGATTTATAAAACTCTGGAAAATCCGGATTTTTAAGTTATTTTCGAATTTCGAAGAATCCGGATTGCAATCACTAGTCCCAATGCATGTTGGTGAAATTCACATGTCTTTGAAATATTTTTTTTCTTATTTCTTAAACATGCATGTTTCTTCACAATGTTATTCCTTCACTGCCGAGCATGTGGTAGCTCTGGGGCTAGGCGCTCGCTTTGAACTCCATCAGCAACAATGTTAGTAAAAACTTCAGTAGTAAATCAATTGTTAATTGCAGTTTTAAGTGCTGATTCAGCACATGATCAGTGGAACTTATTTGTAACTGTACATATGTTAGATTATATTGTCAATTTACTAAAAAAATAATATTTTCATCTATTTAAGCTGGATTTCAGGTATTTGGGTACAACATTCAAAATAGCATTAAAGTATTTCAAGCCTGACGTCTTGGTATATCTTGGTGATCTAATGGATGAAGGATCAATTGCAACAATGACACAATTTCACAGCTATGTCAGACGCTTGTCAAATATATTTGAAGTCCCTTATCCCATTATTGTAAGTATTTTGACTATTTTAATGACTTGACAATGGTTTTCAATGTTGCTTAGGGTCATGATTAAAATTGGTGAGATTTTTTTTAAAGAATTATGGTGACAACGAAGCACACTGATGGTTCCTTAGTCACCTATTGGATGCTCGCTTTTAATTATTGCCCTTATAACCATAAAAGCGAATGGGATAATGAATTCCTTGCTTCTAATCACACAAATTTTCCCTGTTAATGCTTTTTCAGTGACATATTTGACTTGGTTTTCTGTCATCAGAGCTCCATCCACCACCTGTCACACACATATTTCTCTTGCTAATGAGGTTGAAATAGATAATTTTAGCTGGTAAGAAAGGTGTTGAATAATGCTTTTACTTGTGTTGACACAAAATTGTGCAAGCATAATTACGGTGAAATAAATACTTTACTTCAATGATGCTCAAGTAACTCTGTAATAAATGGTTGAATGCTAATGCGTAAATCTATCTAACTTTGACCTAATATCAATACTTTCAAAATTGAAATGTAATTGAAAAACCTCAACTTCGTAATAGGTAAAATTTATATAAATCTTTTTGTAATTAGTGAGTAATATATAAGGTATATATAGTAATACTAATTTGAATAAAAAAAGAACCATCAAAACCGGTAGTATGTAGTTCCGTGGGTTTCCCATCTGTATGGTTCACTTTTCATAATCTATGATTTTCATATAGAAATGACAGCCATGTGGCAGCAGCAGTAAACAGTAAAAAAAAACAAATACAATTAACCATATTGAAAAAATTGTATTTTATATTTCATTTCATCTGAAGGTTTCACTTCTGTCGCATGTGAGTTGCACGCATGTTTTTTATTATAAATACTTATTAAAAATTAGATATATTGTCAAAAATTCGTAGAAAAATTAAGAAAGAACACTCGTGTGCAAGCCTAAACAGATTTAGCAACCCAAGACTTTAGTAGATGCGCAACTTAAGTCTGAATTAATTTGCTCTGCACATATGTTTTACCACCAGAACAAATATGGGTTTAGCTAATAAGAGCACCGGGAGTGGCACAGACCTTCTCGAAAATCTTTTGTAACCAAGAGAAACCTTCCAATTTCTATCATTTCAGACAGCATAGGGTTTGTGCCCCCTGGGACCCACTTTGGGAAAAATTAATGCTTGTTAGGTACACTTATGAGTAATGAACTGAGGCGCAGAAAAATAAATAAAATGGTTCTGAAACAAGTAGATTATTGTAATAGTACTTACTTTCAATAAGTATTATGCAATAATTTTATTCATTTAATTTCAGTTCATGTTGTGACCTTCATCAAACAAACAAGGCAAGAATGGTAGATGTCGCGCATTTATATATTTACCAGGTAGTAAGACTCCTTCTGGGTAGGGGCCACACTCTTACAAAAAGCAGTATCTGCACGGCCATAGTCCGATCTGAAGGGTATAGAGAACCAGTATTATTACAGGCTGTTAGGCGTTCCATCTTAGTCTTCAGAGTGAGTGCATGTAGCCTACCTTATTTAAAGTTAACTGCAGGTGTCCGTGGACTTCAGTAGTCCGCTTACCATCAGATGGACTGTAAGTTCTTATAGCACTTAAATAAAAAAAAATTGCGACTGTAGGATCGAGCTATTAAAGATGTGCTTTGTTTTGTGCTACATTTATAAAATTTTAGTCATTGAATTTCGTGTTTCTTTCAGCAAGTATGGCTGCCAGGAGACAATGACATAGGAGGGGAAAATGAACCAATTAGGAGAGATAAACTTGAGGAGTTCAACAAAGTGTTTAATCAACCCTCCATCGTTACATATAGAAACATCTCATTCTATAAAGTAAACGGAATCACACACAGTTTCCCCCACGCCAAAGAAGGAGACGATAATTACAAAATAGTTGTCTCACATTATCCTTTATTGCAGAAATCCGTTTTTGGTAAACAGGTAACAATCGTTTATTCTGGCGCAAAGGAAACATGATTACACTCGTTTCCCATAGATAGAGGCAGATATTACATGGCGGTTTTTACGTTTACATTTGAATGGAGGTTTTACATAATCTTTATACACTGATCTTCGGTAGATCATCCCTATTTCTTAATAAGTTTTATGCTAAGCGAGTGGACACACTCACTTCATATAATATTTGTTTCATTGCTTTGTTAACCAATTCGGTTCAGTTCGTTTAATTGGTATATAACCATTTTTATACAAGAGAGCAAGGTCGAAAGTGCGAGAAGCCTAATAATGCGATCGCTTAACCCATCAAGCGTGCCAATAGTGCCAAATATTCAAACAATGGGAGGATCCCATCTACAGGGACATTTTACAGGCTGCTAGATAAGGGGGGGATGGACAGCACTGTAGTAGCATCCTGCCTGACAAACGCGGCTACTATGATTAATATGCCCCCTATGAGGCAATCTGGGTAGGAGGTCTATGGTCAGCTATGGTCTGGTTTTAGGCTGTAATGATAATGATGAACAAGAAGGGCACTTTATTTAGGGCAGTTTAACACTAGAGTAATAATATAATGAGTCATAAAAGATCAATTTCATTGATGCAAGGAACCTTAATTAACGTGGCTAGTCTGTATGCGGCATAAATGGAACTCTATAGGGTTGCGGTGCCTTACATAATCCATTTGCGTAGGCATTTCCTCATGCAAAAATAGGCTTTTGTTTATGGATATATTTAAGATGGGCTAAAATGATAATATAATATTAATATGGTAAGGCCAATATGAAGCTGTATTTATGGTGTAGCACGATTAGGTTGCCTCGAACAGGGAAAGGTCACGAATAATACTTCTATGTTTCGTATGGTGAGTGAAAGAAAACCGGAGACTCTTTTTACTAGTAACGAGGCATTCCATCTTAGTCGTTAGGTGTGAACGCATCTGTATTACATTCTTCACCGATAACAAATATAGATGTTTATGGTCCATAAGGGGAAACTGTTTGATTCAAACTGTTTGATGTCTCTTTGAATTCGCATCAAACAGAAGCGCGCAGTGTGGCTTCAAAGTTCAAACAAGAAAGTCCTATTGTGATTTTTAAAAAATGACGTCGACTATGGACAAAGGTTTTCTCGCGTTTATTGTATTAATGTCTTGCTTAAATAATAAGAAAAAAATAAAAAGAATTGTGTGCAAAGAATGGTACCAATTAAGATATTTTCGTTTCGTTGGATATAGTCACTTCAGACGACAAATTGTGTCGTGACGACGTTGAGGTCTTTTAAATGGCTATTTCATCTTCGTCTGTCATTTTGGAAACCACACAGAACGTATCGCTTCAGCACAAGACTGATAAGGTTTGATAAAACACATCGCGAACACGATCAAATGGCTCTTCAAACAAAACCAAAATAAAAATTTCCATCAAACGAGCTTTTAACACGTAACGTTTGATCAAACCTGTCATACCAACGGTGTAAACGATCAAATTGGTTTGACTCAAACCAAAATCTACGTGTTTGAATCGAACCGTTTGACCGTGTCAGGGCCCCGTTTAGCGTACACTCACCATTAGGCGGGTTTCGCACTCATTAGTCAACTTTCTATAATAAAATGATGTACTGTCTAATAGAAATCAGAAGGGGAATCTAAATGTATTTTGTTTATTCTCAGGTAAACGATGCAATCCATCCTAACATATATTTCTGTGCACATGAGCATAAATCAAAATATTTTATTAAAGATGAAAATTTGAGAAACATATTTACACGTAGTATAAGACCAGGAGATGCAATTTTAAACATTAATCATAATGAAGAAAATATTTACGAGATTTATGTGCCAACCTGCTCGTATAGAATGGGGACTCAAACCATCGGTTATGGAGCCGCCATGCTGAGTAAGCTTAAAATTAAAACATATTCTTTACTGAATACTTTTTTTCGGTTTGTTTACATTACTCTTTCTTCCTTCTTTTAAAAACCCCGCACCAAGATTTTCTTCTGTATCGTGGAGATAGGTTACAAACATAAATTTCACAAGGACATACAAATATTTGTTCCGTGCGGGATTCGAACCTGCCACTTTTAGCGCTGCAACTTATTGCTCCGCCTTAACATTATTACAGGTGATGAAAATTTTTGATTTACCAGTACAATCTAGAAACAAGCCGCCAGTCGACGATTTGGCTGTTTCTAATTTAACCAACGCGTACCAAAGTGAAGCGATTGAAAAGCTGGGGGAAGATTTTGACTGCTAGTTTTTTCACTTAACGGGGTGTTTGGTGTCAATCTCTTTACGAAATGTAAGTAGCATCAATGCAGAATGGTATCTTACAAAAGCTTGCCAGAAATGTTTACTGCTGTGAGCAACATGCTACCAAACACTGGTACAAAATAAAGACACCATATATTTTAAAATAAGTGACTCCTCGGGCTACTGCTTTACCATGATCATACTCCATATCAGACCATAACAGCTCTCAACACATTATAATTCCTGTATGTAACACAAATCTATTACTTCTCTGAAAAAGTCAGCTGGAAGGGATATAGTTTTTATCGCCGGCCTAAGGCTGACTGGAAATAGTTTTTCGAAAATTGATTCAGAGGCATGATTTTTTTGTATAAACGCTAGTAGAAAGTTTTTGAGAAAATTTAATAATAATATCTTTTACCACAGAATTTATTTTGTGTGCTACGTGTTCAAACAGATCCCCAAACAGAGTGGATAATCAGAATTCGTATATTATTTTTCTTCTGATTTTCTCCCTCGGCTGTGTAGTCATTTACAGAAACATGATAAAAAGTTGTACAGGGTAGACATTGGCATACCTATAAAAATATGACTTATTTCTTGTATGAAAGGTTAAAGCTGAAAGAAATGGAGTGGCTCATAGGATGCAGTCCTGGGATATTTCCATGTTGATGGATCCAAATTTAGTAAATTTTTTGAAATGTTTGCTAAAAATAAATACCTTTTTACTGGAAACGAGGCATTCCATCTTAGTCCTCACGGGTAACAACGCATCTAATTTTTGATTCGTAATGGAGGATAAATGTAGATGTCTATGGCCCACACCAACCACTTCATCCATCAGGTGGACTGTGTGCTCATTTGTCACCCTATCCTATAAAAAAAAACAGTTTTTCGCTAACACATCATCATTACAGCCCTTCACAAGTCCACTGCTGAACATAGGCCTCCCCCAAGTAATGCCACAAAGCACGGTCCTGAGCCACCTGCAACCATCGACTTCCTGCATATCTTACCAGGTCGTCACTCCATCTAGTGGGGGGTCGACCTACACTACGCCTACCGGTACGAGGCTGCCACTCGAGAACCTTTCTTCCCCATCGGTTATCGGTTCTTCGAGCTATATGGCCGGCCCATTGCCACTTCAGCTTACTAATCCGTTGGGCTATGTCGGTCACTCTGGTTTTACTGCGGATATCCTCATTTCTGAGTCTATCACGCAGAGAAACTCCGAGCATAGCCCTCTCCATAGCTCGCTGAGCGACCTTGAGCGTCCTCATACGGCCAGCAGTGAAGGACCACGTCTCAGATCCGTAAGTCATCACTGGCAACACGCACTGGTTGTACAATCTAGTTTTTAGAGATTGAGGTATACCTGACGAGAAGATACGTCGTAATTTCCCGAACGCTGCCCAGCCGAGTTGAATCCGTCGATTGACCTCTCGGTCGAAGTTGGACTTACCGAGTCGGACTATTTGTCCCAGGTGAACGTACTCGTCAACAACTTCGAGCATAGTGCTCCCAACAACTACCGGCATGGGTGTGACATGGACATTAAACATGATCTTTGTTTTGTCCATGTTCATCTTAAGACCTATCCGTTGGGAGGCACTATTGAGGTCATTGAGCATAATGCTTGAGTCCTCCAGCGATTCTGCCATAAGGACTAAATCGTCGGCAAATCGAAGGTGAGTGATGTACTCGCCATTGATGTTAATACCGTATCCTTTCCAGTCCAGTAGCTTGAAAACGTCTTCCAAAGCAGCGGTGAAGAGTTTCGGGGATATAACGTCACCCTGTCTTACACTCTCTCACTCTCTGCAGTTGGATAGGTTTCGAGCTCTGGTTCTGTACTCGGATAGCCATCGTAGCCCTACTGTACAAACACTTCAGCACTTCGATATACCGACAGTCAACTTGGCACCGCTGAAGGGACTGCAGCACCGCCCAAATTTCGACGGAATCAAAGGCTTTCTCGTAGTCCACATACGCCAGGCAAAGTGGCAAATTGTACTCTTCAGTCTTCTGTACAATCCGCCGCAGGGTATGTATGTGGTCTATGGTACTGAAGCCTTTTCGGAAACCGGCTTGTTCGGGAGGCTGGAAGTCGTCGAGTCTGCGTGCGAGACGATTCGTAATGACTAGAAAACAGCACGTAGACGCGGCTCAGAAGGGAAATCGGTCTGTAGTTCTTCAAGAGAGCGTTGTCGCCTTTCTTAAAGAACAAGACCACCGCACTTCTGCTCCACGCCTCTGGAGTAGTGCCACCATGGAGGACGGAATTGAAGAGCTTCTGAAGGACTTCAAGTACCGGTGTTCCACCCGCTTTCAGAAGCTCCGCTATTATTCCATCCTCGCCTGGGGCCCTGCCGTTTTTAAGGTGCTGGAGAGCCATTCTAATCTCGCTTAGACTAACGTCCGGGATATCATCGGAATAGTGTCGGATAAGACTTGCTCTTGGATCGTTACTCACACTTGCGTGTGGCTCCAACGATGATGTGTACAGCTGCCCATAGAACCTCTCAATCTCACTCAAAATCTCAGGTGTCCCGGAAACGATGCTGCCACACTCAGTCTTCAGCTTTGACAGTTGGCTCTTACGGGCAGACAGATCTCTGGCAAAGACTTTGGAGCCCCGGTTCCGCTCGATCGCTTCTTTAATACGAGCAGTATTAAAGTTGCGTAAGTCTCGCCGCATGCATTTGGAGATCTGTCTGTTCAGTTGCCTGTACGCTGTCAAATCTGTTGACGATTACAGCCTCATCTCCCGTCTAACAGCCATGAGATTAAGAGTGTGATCGGAGAGTTTTTGTGTTCTTCTGCGGCGGGTCTTGCAGAACTTAGCTCCGACCGCATGGACAGTTTCCACGAGCTTGTCATTCATATCGTCCACTGCATTGCAATCTTGTAGGCACTGAAAGCGGTTGTGTAACTCGAGCTGAAAGTTTTCGGGATTCTGGATTAGAGCACGAGGGGGACGGAGCGTTGACTTCATTAGACGATACCTCTCCAACTTAACGTTTAGGTTCAGTGTGCCTCTAATCATTCGGTGATCGCTGCCAGTTTTCACCCTTGCGATCACTGAGACATCACTGAACAGTTGGCGTCTGGTCGTCATAATGAAGTCAGTCTCATTTTTTGTCGAACCGTCGGGGCTCGACCAGGTCCACTTCCTGTGGGGCCGCTTCTGGAAGAAAGAGTTCATCATAAAGAGTCCCTCTTTCTCCATAATCGGCCAGCTGCTGGCCCCTTCGGTTCCGTTGCCCTACTCCAAATTTCCCTAACTTCAGCTCACCGCTTTCTCTTGTGCCTAGTTTTGCGTTGAAGTCTCCCATCAACACCGTGTAGTGGGTTTTGGAGGAATGCATGGCTTTGGAAATATCCTCATACATTTCCTCCACCTCCTCGTCGGGATGTGCCGAGGTTGGTGCGTAAACCTGTATGACCTTCAGCGAATACCGTTTGGTGATTCTGAGTATCAGGTACGCGACCCTCGTCGACACACTCCCAATCTTTACAACGTTGTTGACGAGAGACTTGTGGACGATAAATCCGACACCTCCTTGGGACAGATGGTCGCCCTCCCGGTGATAGAACAAGTTGCCGGATTCGAGAATCACCGTGTCCTCCCCCTCTCTTCGGACCTCGGATAATCCTATAATACTCCAGCGCAACTTGTCTATCTCTTCTTCCAGCTCCAGGATCTTCTCGTCAGTCCTCAGTGTGCGTGCGTTAAATGTTGCCAGGTCGAGTCGTCGTAGGTGGCAACCGAACCTCCACCGGAGATTCTTAGCACCCCCTGCCCCGCCGTTACCATGGTCGCCACCGTAGCCAGGACTAGCGGGGCCGCCGGGGACTGGGGGCCGTCTATTTGTGTAATTGTTCATGGGGGGTATATTACCATAGTTGCCACGCTTGGCGAGCGGGTTGGCAACCGTAGATTTTTTTTCGTACAGTTGCTGTTATCAGGAAGATGCTGCTGCCCATCTCCTGCCTGTTTCCCTCTGTCGCCTTTTACGACACCCACGGGAAGATATGGGGTAGTGGATATTTTTAACCGCCACTACACGGCACATCAAATGTACATCAAAAGAAATGAATTTATCCAGGATATGAAATTAAGTCTACACTATTGTGTAGACTTAATTTTATATCCTGGATAATGGAAAATAAATAATTGAAAATAGGATTTTTTGAAATTTCTTTGAAAATTTCCTGGACGTATTGCAGAATTTTATAAATTACATAATAATATAATTTAAAACGGGAAAATTTATGATGTAAATGCAATATGTCACATGATTATCCTTTCCTGTTTCGTTTTCCCTCTATCGCCATTTACATCCTCGGGACAATATGGGGTAGTAGTTCCTACACTGCCACTACATGGATAGTAGTAGAATACTCTGATGAAATAAATTATCTTGTTTCAGTTCACAATGATCATCATCTGCATTACACAGTACTTTGGTCGCCCCGAAGATTCCCCTCACTCTTTGCATACGCTGTGTTTTTGATAATAGCTATATTATATATGTTTATTTTTTGTCTATCAAGAATTATACTTAGATGTATGGTAGTGAAAAATAGTGATACCACACAGCCTCTTCTAATACAAACCAGTTAGCAGAATCGAAACAGATTTCTATAAAAACGAAATCCTATGTTTAAGACTGACGTATGAAAATGCCTCATTCCTGCCTTATTGTTTACACATGTTTAAAAAAATTGGATAGTACACATAATATACTTATACTTTCCTACTTCAAATTTAAATGTGAACTTTTTATATCCAAGGCTTAGTTAAGAGTTATTCATTGAGCATATTATAAAAAGTTAACCTATAATTGTTGTATTAAAACTTGGAATTTTAATTTAACAGAACTGTTTAGCATTCCAAATTATAATATTAAATTTATACCTTATGTCAACTGGAGAAGAACCATGCTCACATGCTCAGATACCATTGTAAATAGCAGCATAATACTGCTCCTGTTCATGAGGAAAGAGCTTCTGCATTTACATCTTAATTGAGGATTGATGCACCTTACTGTCATGTGGTCTGTATTCATCTGTCACATAATATACATCCATTGCAACCTTAAGTCCACTGCTGAACATAGGCCTCCCCAATAAATTGCCTCATAAGGAGGATTTGTCATAGGTGCCGCACTTGGCAGGCGAGGTTGTTAGGAAGATGCTGCTGCCTAGTTTCTGTTTCAGTTTCCCTTTGTAGTCTCTTTCCACACCCACAGAACAATATAGGCTAGTGGATATTCTTACATCACAACTACACTGTTATTCTTAAAGAATTTTTTTTATATTCCATTTATACCAGTGCTGGCTATATGCAATGTTACAAATAGAATATTTATTATTGAATTGCAAAAATAAAAGAGCATTCTGTTAATATGGGTAAGTTTTAAAGATAGAACCTAAACTGCAAAAGTGAGTTTTTGTACCTGACAACCCTAAAAAAATAAGGGTAATATTTTTTAGATATAATAATAATAGGTCATATCTACATATCTGTTCCTGCTCACAAAAAATTCTGTTTAAAAATATTGTTGATACTAATAGTTCAAATTTCAGGTGATATGTGCAGTATATATAGCCCTTTTAGATTACACCTTTCTAATTACAAGTTTTGGGTTTACGAATTGCTGATAATAAGATATAAATATTAATGTGATATTCATAAGTACTACAGACAATAATTCTAAAGACATGTAGAAAATTATATAGTTTTATATAAAGCTAAATATTTTTAAAGGTGCCAGACATCCGATACTGTGATCACCAATCCATCTACCATTTTATATGTAGTAGAGCAAAGCTGTAGCTATATTATGGTTGTGGTATGAATGGGTCGACTCAACCAGGAAATGACCACACCCTCATTTAATACCAGTTTAATGCTGCTGTTTTCTTTAGTTAGTGTAGAAAACCTGAGACCCTCTACACAATCACTAACACATGACCCATAAAGCTTTGGACATCCATAATATATTGTAAATATAAGTATATTACCGGCATTAATACAAGGTAACTGCGATTAATAGTTTTGGTTTTGTTTTGTAATTTTATAAACCTTTTAAATATTTTCTTGTTAAAGTTTGAATAATATCCTAATAAGTTTACTCCTATTATGTATACCATATATATCTGTCAAAATATAGTAAAGGTAATACAAGATAAGATTATATTATTAAATATAAAAAATACTCAATATTTATTGAAAGTTTAAGGAAGTTATTGCATTTATTAAGGATAGTTAAACATTTAAAGAAAACAAAATTATAACAAAATAACATCTTTTTTATTTGTAACAATAATTTGACTCAATAAACATAACTTTTACTATAATATGTTACTTTAAATCTTAATGCCATTCCTTTTTAAATACAAGTTTAATCCTATAGTGCAGCACATGTACACATTTAATATAATAAATGTAATGTATGAAGGGGTAAATAAAGTCTGTATTGTTAAATTTATGATCCCTGTCAATAAGTTTGCCACTATAAAAAATATTAAACCATTTTGGTTTATAGCTGACAATATACAAGGAATGTTAAAGCCCAATTTCCTTTCCTTATCTTGATGCAATACTTCAAAGAAATACAAAAATGTCAGAACTGTTACTAAGATTGCTTCCAAATAAATACAGAACCCTGCATTGGCTAACGTTCTTGAAACAGGTCTGTGCAAATTGACAAAATACGACAGGCACCAAAGCACCATAGAACCTATGGCAAAAATCATAAGAACTGTACATCTATAAATGGAATCATTATTTAACACATTTCTAATATAAACAGCAAATAAGTAAAGTGAAATATAACCCATAGTTGATGCAATCCCTTCCTTATTTGCATCTAAGAGAGATATCCGTGAACCACTAGTAAACACCCAATCCTGAAGACTATTATATAATAAATACTCATGTAAAATTAATATTAATAAACTTAAAAACAATGGCTTTTTAGAATAGTACAATATAATTGATGAAATAAGTTTACATACTGCTAATGTGAAAAAGAAATTCCAGTGTACCCCATATTCTGTGACATGCTCATGATATTCTAGCTGTTTCACAGAAAAATATCTTAGAAAACCAAGAGAAACGAGAACAGAGATAAATTTTGAATTGCCTTTGATAATTGATGTACAGCTTGCTTTACTTACATCTTTATGGACAAGGCCACTCATAAGAACAAATAGTCCAACACCAGTATCCATGAGGCTATATCCATATTTTTCAGTTTTAGCTAAATATCTCGGAAAATCTCGAAAGTCCACTGCCAAAATACAAAACACAGTCATAAGATATGTGAGGCCTCTTATGCAAGATATTGAGATAATTTTTAAGTTTCCAAATGTGTTAAGTTTAGAGAATGTCCTTTGAATATCTGCCGTACAATGTGTTTTCAAAAATTCAAATGCTATGAAGCTAAATGCTATGAAATTCATTATGTATATACTATCCACAAAGATGGTATGTGCTATTATCATAGAGAGCACAATCGATATATATTCGTAAGTATATTGCACCAGCTTGGAAAACTTTGGACGAATACAACAGAGAAGGGAAGTTTGGACAGTAAAGAACAAACTAAAAAATGTATGCAGTGCTGTTGTTCCATGGTTGTTTTCCATAAAGGACTCATGATACTTTTTGTATTCTGTAGCGTTCATTTTATATGCAAGATTATTATGATGAAGAAACTACAAATAAATGCAAACGTTTTTGAATACTTTTTCTACTTAACTAGACTTGTTTTCGGCCAGGCAGTCGAAGAGTACATAATACATAAACTATTAAGAACTACTGGTGTACTCTTTTTTCTACTGACAAATTAGTATACTTTTGTTTGTAGTCTTGGTGTTTATCTTTTTTAGAGTACAGGCATAGACAGGAAGTTCATTGAACTTCCTGTCTATGCCTGTGAACTTAGTTCAAATTCATAATTCAAATTTTCAATTTCATTGAATTTGAATATGTTGTCAATGTCCTACAAATGTCAAATAATTTTTTTATTAACTGGCTTTACGGCTCTGGGTTCTAGCCCTTCTGAACCTATCATTTCTTTCTGAATCTTCATTTTAATATTTTATCTTCACAATATGCTGATACGTCACATTCCGAAGCCCTTGGGAGATTTTGACGACAGCTCAACCCAGCGGACAGTTGATGACAGCTACTCAAGTTCGTAAGGCACCCAAGCGATTAAAATTACTTGAGGTTTTTATCGACATAAAAGCACTTGTTTTGTCGTTTTCTCTAATAGTTCACACGTGCGACATTTAATTCACAAAATCGCATCACTTTTACGAATCAAAATCCACGTCAAACCATTATTCAAGCCACAAAACAGGAGCGGCAATCCTTCTACGACCAAGTTCGTGCCAAAACTCCATCCATAGATTACTGACTAACTCCATCCTAGTACATAGTCAGTAATCTATGACTCCATCTCCATGTCAAATAAAATATCACAGAGTACTATGGAGTGTAGAGGTAAAAAGTAAAAAGTTATTAGGTAATAAAGAGTTCAAATTTACAAAAGGGTTCTTAGTTCCCAAACACAAAAAATGCCACCCATTATGTATTTTTGTTTTTTCAACAAGTTATCTAAAATGCTGGAGAGAAGAGACGCCACTATCAAGTTTTTGCCCCGGTTCAATAAAATCGTAGATCCCGGGCTATCTGAGATCAACTGGTATTCTCTTATGAAAGGGCTAACTGCTTAAGAGTCAGTTAATATATTTTAAGAAAAAAATTTATGAAATTATAAAAATATATGTACCGCTTCGTTCATCAAAAAGTTTATTCATGTTTTAAAAGAAAAAGAAAAATATTGGATAAAATATAGTAATAAAGCGGATTATCCCAGTTTTCATTGCTTCGACACAGATTTAAGACACTATGTGCTAATTGCTTCAATACTTACATTAATTCCATCGAAGAAGGACTTAAAAAGGACATTAAATTATTTTGGTCCCTTGTTAATATTCAAAAAGGTAAAAGCGGAATACCTAACGTTTTGACTTATAAAAAAAATCTGATACACCAGAGGGTATCTATGAATTATTTTCTGAATTTTTCAGCTCTGTATATGAAAACAGACAGAGTTACAGCGAAAGAATTTTAGTAGCCAGTCTTTTAATCCCAATTCTGACGTTATTTCAAATATCTGCTTTTCGGAGGATAGCATAGTCAAAGAGCTTATGTTAATCGATATTACCGAGGGACCTGAACCTGACAGGCTTCCACTGTTTTTCCTCAAACACACTGCCGCAGCTATTAGTGTTCCCTTGTGTCTTATATTTAACCGATGTCTTAGTGAAGGGACTGTGCCCCAGATATGGAAGAACGCTAATATAACACCAGTTTATAAGAGGGGGTGCAAAAACGACGTTTCTAACTACTGCCCTATATCTTTGTTATCAACTATATCGAAGGTTCTTAAGAGGTTAATACATAAGCAATTTTATCCTATATTACATAAAATAATTAGTCCTGCATAACATGGATTTGTAAAATAGCGATCAACAACAACTAACCTTGTTCTTTACACAAATTATCTTTTTCACTGCATGGATAACCGTATGCAAGTAGATGCAATTTACACTAATTACTCTAAGACCTTCGATAAGGTTGATCACAATAAATATACTTTTAGAGAAATTAGCGTTTAATGGATTACGAGAAAACTTGTTAAGATCGTTTTCATCATACGTTTTACGGTCTCAACGGGCTGTGATTAATGGTTTCTCATCCAATATCATAAATGTCAGCTCAGGCGTACAGCAAGGTTCTATTCTTGAGCCGTTGCTTTTTATATTATTTCTGAACGATATCGGTGATTGTTTCAGTTTTACTGACTTTCTCCTTTACGTCGATGAGTTGAAAATTTATCACATTGTCAAAAGTGTCGAAGACTGTGAAAAAATAAAACAAGACCTAAATCGCTTGGCGGGCTACTGTAAAAAAAATAAACTTCACTTAAGTACATCAAAATGCAAACATATCACTTTCACAAAAAATTTTACATTATTAAATACCCTTATAAACTAAGCTGTGTTTCGTTGGAATCAGTACCTTTAATCAGGGATCTACGATTGTATTTAGCCTAACCTAACACATAACGCACATAACCGTAAAGCCTTTCAGCTTTATAGTTTTGTTATGCGGACATGTTCTTCCTTCAAATATCCCACCACATTTTTTACTTTATATAAATCTCTAATAAGATCACAGGTCGAATATGCATCAGTTATAATGCAGTCCAATATATAGTAAATATAGTTTACAGTTGGAGCGTGTTCAACGAAAATTTTTGAAATCTATAACGTACAAATGTTTTAAAAGTAATTCTAATGAATGTTATGAACTTTTATCTCTTGGATCAAACTTTACAATATCTGCCATAACAAATTTGATTGTAATGAACTCACCAATCAAATATACATTCGTATACCCAGTCGCTCGAAGCGTATACGTGAGTTCCATTCACATCAATTTTTTCTCTTCAAAACCAAGTAAAACAAATGCCGGTGCACGTGTACATTTAAATCGCATAATGGAATTATACAACAAATTAAATGACATAGATATCTTTGGATTAACTTGTACTAGATATAAAAAAGCTGTGTATGAGGTTCTATCTGAATTTGATGCAACTTCATGTAATTGCTTATTTAAGTTAAATTTAATTTTTCACATCCATGTATTATCTATATATGTGTTAAATTAGTTTGTTCTTCTCTGTTTTTATTGTTATCGTTTTTAATACAACATAATATTTTCATTTTAATTGTTACGTACACAGACCCAGTAGTAATATGTGGATAACGGTGTTGGTTGTAGATATGATTATTAAGTTTAAATATAGTATTGTGTTTAATAGCAGGGATGGGAGATATACATGCTACACATTCATTACGTATCGAACGTGTTCAAAAGCGGTTCCTCTGGCATCTAGCATTTTCTGTTGGTAAAGCGAAAAGGCTACGATCCTATAATAGTAAATTGCATCATTTTAATTTAGAAACCTTAGAAAGTCGCAGAAAGTATAATGATGCAGTTTTTGTACATAAAATATTTAATTCTACATTTAATTACCCCAGTTTAATAGAACTTTTAAAGTTTCGTGTACCTTCGAGATTACCTCGCATTTCTATTGCACCACTTAGTTCACCATTAAGAAGAACTGTCTTGGGATAGAATTCTCCTTATGCCAGGTTCTGCAAAGTTATGTAAGTATATGTAATGGATATAGCGATCAAATCGACATTCACTTTCACTCACCCAAAACATTCTCTAAATGTCTCCGTTAATGTAAAAGTTAATAGCGTAAATTAAAAAAGATTTCTTAGTTTTTTTTAAAGATTTTTAGTTTATGTAGCACTATTCTTATTAATAAATATGTATTTAATTTTAGTTGAGGAACAACTTATTGTTTTTTCAGTTTTTTTTTATAAAGTTATATGCATGCGTAGTTTACCTTTAAGTAATTGTAGCACTTGTGTTAATACTTTTAAATAATTGTATTAATTTGATGTGTTAGTGTTATCAATTGTTGGTGAACCTAATAAAGAGAAAAAAAATTATGTTGCAGAAGTGAATGAAAGAGTCGGAAATGGAGAGTCATCCTAGACAAAAGTTTATCGACCAAATTGGCGATATATTGAAAATGGGCCAAATTGGGAGTATACTTAACCGACGAGCATGTATACGTAAGTATATGAATGTGGAGGGGGTGAGAGAGGTGTGTCAGGATCGTGCCAAATGGGAGTCAGTAGTCAGCCTACCCCTTTGAGTGACAGGCGTGAGTTTATGTATTCTTCCATGGCCAGCCAGGCTTGAGTTTATGTATGTTTTTCAATAAAATATTATAAATAATATTCTTTTTACTTTTAATATGTACTTTAGTGGGAGTAAAATTTCTTATTACTTGACACTGGCAAAAGTATTCTGCACGATTTCGTAACAAAGGAAAAATAAATTTAGAAAGGAATTTCTATCGCTATTATATTCCTAGACAGAGAAACCTATAGACTAATGATTAGCGTAGCTTGGAGTGAGAAAGGAGGATAACGTAGTTTTAGGTTATACAATAATCTTTATGACTTTTGAACATATTTAGATAAAATTTTTAATTGTTCTAAGAACTGAACTAAACAAGATTTACCAATCTTAAGCTCACAAAACACTTTTTTTCTCACTGAAACCAACTTGTAAACTCCTTAGATCGCTACGAACTGTCAAAAATGTTTAGCAAAGTGTAGTTTGCTAAACAAAAAAACCGGCACGGAGAAAAGGACAAACGATCACACCGCTCTGTCTCATTTCTGTGCAAGACGTATGCATAAATCTATCTTTTTCGTGTGCGAATGCGAAAGAAGGAGTCAATTTGTTTATAGGTTTCTCTGTCTACGATTAATAATGTCCTCCAGACCGAATTTCGGCCACGGCGGCCTGCCTCAACGGAGGCTAGCCATCGGTGCAGGACAGGATTATAGTGCCCAAGTGTATGCGCAAGCACAGGTGCACTCCCTGTTCCCTCACTCTCATAATCCGATGGGACGATAAACCGACACGACCGGAGAGAGATCAGGCGCAGGACCAACGGCTTTACGTGCTTTCCGAGGCACGGGGGTGAGACACCGCCAACTTCCTGACTCCGGGCAGCTACTGAGAATTTCTCGATGGAAAAACTCAATAAAAAATTTTTTTGGCCCGACCCGGGACTCGAACCCAGGACCTCATGATCAGCAGTCTCACCACTAGACCAACGAGGCAGTTGAAGCTGTCTACGATTATAATATATTTAAACGACATTACTGACAATAATCCACTCGCGTTACGTTTGACATCCACCATACTCTAAACAAGAACGCTTAAGACCACTAGACTAATGAGGCAGTTATAAGGTCAAATAAGTAGTATTTTATAATATATAATTATCGCTTACGGAGCTCGAATCGAGCAGTCGTGCCTATCAGCAATACAAGTATTTAAATATTTTCAATAAAACTGTGACCTAGATAAACCATTGAAAAATTTCTGTTGAGTTGTGATTTCACGAATAACAAATTATAATGAAAAACATTTGATATAAAACATGTCTAATACACACGAAAATAGTCCTTTCAATCGGAGCACGATTACATCTCGGAGTCCGCCCAGCACGCCTCAACCACCGCACCAGGATGCTGCAGACCCTATCGAATTTTTAGCCACCAGTGACATAAAAAATTGGATGACCTCAATCGAGCAGTGTCTAAATGAAGTTTGCCATATTGCACAGGAAGGAAAACTGAACTCTGAACAAAAGCTGAGAATTAATTCCCTAATCGCGCAAGGTCGGTAATGCAGCCTCTCAGATGGCAGTTTACTACCAATCTTTGAAGCAAAAGGCTATTGTAATGCACACCTCTCTTGAAGCACTGAGAGAAAAACAAGACCTAATGGAATGCCTAAATGGTTTTAGAAAATCACTCAAGGAAACGATTTAAGAAAGCTGCGCCAAACCATCTACAGAAAAAATGTCCTTTGCTGATATGGTCAAAACTACCAAAAATAATAACTTGCGCCCCAATACATTCAGTTCCATAGCAATTTACCCTGAGAATAAATTAAAAACAAGTGAAGACACAAAATCTCTTGTCCAGAAAATTATATGCCCCGAACAATTGAAACTACACGTAAGAGGACTACGAAAAACTAAAAATGGAGGCGTTATTATCAACACTGATTCAAAGGAGGACATTGAGAAGTTAAAAAAATCTACCCAGCTTGGTAGTTCCGGACTAAAGGTGGAAGAGCCCCATAAAAGAAGACCAAGGATTATAGTCTTAGGAATACCTACCGCCCTTAGCGAACAAGAAGTCTTTGACTGCATTTTTGAACAAAATTTAGCCGATAAGACTAACTTAACGCGGGAATCTTTTTTGTCCTCTATAAAACTAAGTCATAAATCGGGTAAAAAACAAGCACTTTCATGCAACTTTATTTTGGAAGTGCCAGCTGGCATCAGAAAGGCACTTATCAACCAGGAGCGAGTCTTTATAAATTGGACGTCGTGCCCAGTTCGAGACTTCACACTTGTGACCAGGTGCTTCAAATTCCAACAGTATGGACAAGCTGCAAGAACTTGCCGGGAAACAATCGACACGTGTGGACATTGTGGTGAATTAGGACATCAGTCAAATGCTTGCATTAAGAAAACTGATCCAGCGAAATGTGCAACGTGCGTGCGTTTTAAAAAACCGAGCGACCATAAAACAGGTGACCCCGAAGGCCCGGCTAGGAAGATGGCTGAAAATAGGTATATCAATTCCATAGATTATAATGAGGGCGCCTAAGAGCGCCACCTTTTACTTTAATTCTTTTTGCACTAATTTATAAGTTACTAATAAGTTTAAGTTTAGTTTATATATATATTTTGAATATTGTTATTATTTCTGTTGAACAATATGGATAAGTTAAGTAATGAAATCGATGCTGTCAGTTTATCAGTGGCAAAAACATGTGAAATTGATATGTGCAGAGAATATCTCTTCAAACCTGCGAACTCTCTTACTATTTTAACACAGAACATTCGTAGTATAAATAAAAACATGGATAATTTCCATATCCTCCTTCGAAGATTGGACACTGACTACGACATCTTCATACTAACAGAATGTTGGCTATCTAAAAGCCAAAGCAACCTCCCATTACTGCCAGGTTACAATACTTTTAGTAGTAAAAATGTATATAACCAAAATGACGGTGTTGTAGTCTTTGCGAAAAAAAAATACGAACATATCAGTCGAGGAGCCTAATATGCTAGATTGTAGCAGGTTATTATTGGTGAAAGTGGGTCATGAAACTGCTATCCTTGCTGTTTACAGACCTTGTGGTTTTAAGCAAATAGACAATTTTATCACGTCATTAGACATTACACTTGGGAAACAGTCGTCGTTCAAAAATATAGTGTTAACGGGTGATATGAATATTGATATTAACCCAGAAGGCAGTGAAGGCGGAGCAAAAGACTACCTTAATATATATGCATGCCAGGGCCTGCTTCCAGCACATTTGCTCCCTACACATCTAAGTGGTTCTTGTTTAGACCACACTTTACTAAAAACTAGGTTACCATCAATAACCCTTGTCACCAGTCCTATAGTAACCGATCATAGTGCCGTCATTCTTAACTTAAGTCTTAAAATATCGAAACCTAATTGTAAGTACTCTATTACTAAAATTAAAACGAAAAACGTTGAACTAGCAATTCAAAACATTGACTTTAGCCCAGTTTATAAAACCGATGACGTAAACATCTCTTTGCCTTACTTAATAAATAACATACGAAATGCCATTGCTAGCAATACTTCGTATAGAACAGTAGCTAAAAAAAATAATAACTTAAAGCCTTGGATTACACCTGGCCTGATTAGGTGCATGAAACACAGGGACAAACTACACCTGATGGCAAAGTCCTCTTCAGATAATTCCATTTTACAAATTTCATACAAAAGATATAGGAATTTTTGTAACAATTTATTAAAAAAGTTGAAGTATAATTATCTTACAAACTTACTAGAAGAGTCTGGTAGAGATAATAAAAAGATTTGGCGGCATGTAAAAGATATTGCATTTATTTCCAAACAGCATGAATCTTCGTCAGAATTATCACAAAATAATGCCTCGCCGCTTATATCAGCAAATACAGTAAATAATTACTTTGTGAACGTTGGTAAAAATCTGGCTGAGCAGATAACAAACAACTCTAACAATAATCGTGAATACAGGGCCACTTTATTAACTCAAAAAAACTGCCAATTAAGCTCGTTCACATTATTAGATACGGACCCTAGTGAGGTGGAAAGGATTATAATGGGACTGAAAGAAACAAGCGCGGTTGGATGGGACGGATTACCCACTAATATATAAAAAAAAATATAGACAAATTCTAGTACCACCATTAACCCATATTTTCAGAATTTGTCTCTCTGAAGGAATTTTGCCAGATTGTTTAAAAAAAAACAATTGTAGTTTCAGTATTCAAATCGGGGGACAACACGTCGTACACACGACGGAGACAACAAAACGTTTCCAATTACCGGCCTATCTCGATACTCTCATCCACGTCTAAAATATTAGAAAATTAATTAACAACAGATTAATGAATTATTTACAAAGTAAATCCATATTATCGAATATGCAATATGGTTTCAGAATTAAAATGTCCACTGCTGATGCTGTGCAGGAAACGACCGATTACGTCTCTCAAGAATTAGATAAAGGCAACCAATCAATTGGCATTTTCCTTGACCTTGCAAAAGCATTTAATACGGTTTCTATTCCTATCCTATTAAATAAGTTAGAGAGCATAGGTATTCGAGGTAAGCAGCTTCAACTTTTTAAGAATTATTTAGAAAATCGATATCAATGCATAAAAATCGATAAGGTTGTTAGCTCTGAACAAAAAAATACTCATTTTGGCGTGCCTCAAGGAAGTGTATTAGGGCCAACCCTATTTTTGATTTATATAAATGACCTTTGCAATCTTGAACTTAACTCAGGTAAAATAATATCTTACGCAGATGATACCGTGCTACTTTTTTCCGCAAATACAGTTGACAACATTTATTCATATGCTCAGCAAGGTTTTGATAGAGTTAATAAATGGCTCCAACAAAACATATTAACACTGAATACGGACAAAACCAAATATATTCATTTTTCTATGCGCAGGTCAACCCAGCATATAACCATTCCAGAAGTTTATGCACATCAATGTTACTCAGTCACACAGTCTAAATGTTACTGCCCAGTTATTTCTAATACAAAAACTGTTAAGTACCTTGGAATAATTATAGATTCTACGTTTACATCTAAAAACCACATAAACCACCTATGCAATAGAGTTCGTAAACTAATGTTTGTTTTAAAAAAATTCTTCTTTAAATTAGTTCTTTTGCTGATAATAAGGTAGTAAAACAAGTATATTACGCATTATGTCAGTCAATACTCACTTATTGTATAACCTCTTGGGGTGGAGCAGCTAAAACTACACTACTACCACTGGAACGCGCTCAAAGAGCTGTATTAAAAGTTGCAACATTCCGCCCTATTCTATTTTCATCCCATCTCTTATACGAATCCTATAATGGCCTCTCAGTGCGCCAGTTATTTGTTATGAGCATGTTACTAAAACAGCACTTAAGATTGCCTTATAGAAGAGAGGTCACTGATAAAAGGCGCAAAGATAAAGTAATTGAAACTAACATTATAATAAGGCATTATTTCATGCATAGATTTTTTACATTTCTCGGCCCTTTTTTGTATAATCAGCAATTTTGTATATATATCCATTAAAAATGGCAGACTGTAAAAAGGTAATTCGAACATGGTTACAAAATTTGTCATACGATGATACGGAGAAGTTGCTGATTGTTTTAAGTTAATTAATATCATAAGTAAATTAATGGTAATGTATTTTACCCAAATAACCCTTATTATTTAGTACGTTATTCATTTTACATAAGAAACAGAAAATATTTGTTAATGTATCTTTTAGCACATACACCTGAGATACAGGTTTATCCTAGTTCAGTTTTATGCCTGTTATTGTAGACTATTTTTAAGTTAAGACTTATTGGAATAATTTGTACATTTTATCAAAATAAAATAAATTATTATATTATTAAAATTATTATTATATAGAAGTCAATAATTAGGCCCTAAACCACGAAATCGAGTGCTTATCCCCTTATAATCACAGCTTTAACTTTACTGCATCTGCCTAGTTAGTGGGCCCGAGTTGGACTAAAATCAGTTACTGTTTTTTTTGTCGACAAAATTATTAGTAGCAATCCCAAGTTATGAAGTTGGCAATGCGTCACGCCCATGGTTCTGAAAGTACCGAAAGCCGTTAAGTTAATCCTGCGCTTAACCTTTCTCATATCGTGTCGAACTGCCTTTCCATCAAATTAGAGTGAGGGAATAGAGAGCGCGTCTGTACTTGCGAACACAGCACATCCTTGCACTATAACCCTGTGCTGCGCAGATGTCTATTCTCCGTTGATATCGGCCGCCTAAGGAAACCGTAAAATTATTTTAATCTAATACTAGCTATACGGCGGCGGCGTTGTCGTCACGTCACAAGCGAAACATCGAAGCCTAAATCGCACTATCAAAGTTCCAAAGCTACTGCGTTTTAGATAGAACAGCTCCAAAAAACATAGACCGGGACGTTGACTGCTCCACGTGCAGAACGCCTTGCCTGGCAGGAGATCTCCCCTTTCATTTCTACGGCCAAACTGGTGACCCCGACGTAATGTGATCAAGCAACCAACAACCTTCGGAAACCTCAACTTCAAGCTTACACCATCGTCCTCAAGTACACCCATTTTTGCAGTCTTTAAATCCTGCAAGCCATCTCTGACTTTACAAGGATCATCGCAGCGATGGAATAACTTTTCCTGATCCTTCAAGCTACTCTCTGCGCTACAGTGCTCGTAACGGCCCTGAGCCTTACTGCTCGCCTCTACTTCACTCTCGCAGATTACTTGCCCTCTTCTCGATTCACCGTAGAACACAAAGCAACCCCTGGCACTTGCACATTCATCGACAACTATACTGCACCATCGATCTTCGGTGCAGGGGCGTAGCTACCGCTGTATCAGCCGTATCAATGATACGGGGCCCCCGGACTACAGGGGCCCCCAACGTGTGTAATCAAAAATTCGTAAAATGTTATCCACAAATCCACTTGAACTCTTAGGCCGTAAATCCCGAAAAAAAATCATATCATCAAATAGTTCCCAACGTGCCTAAAGAAGACCTGTCAGAAATTGTCCAATTTTCTTTAGTTTTTCGATACATCTCGATAACAGAAAATTGTAATGTATTTAAAGAAATAATAATCTTTACTGATAAACATATTACAAGCACAAAATTTACGTCGGTTATTAGCCCCTAAGCTGAAAACTTCTACCTACTTTCAGGGGCTAAATTTATAGTCGTCAAGACGGGGTGCATAATCGGAACTCATATATAATATTTTTCTTTCGATTTTCTCCCTCTGCTGTGTACAGTCATTTATAGAAATATGAAAAAAAGACTGGCCCAAGATACTTTGTAGACATTATCAATAAAAATTTATACATATTTTTTGTTTGAAAGGTCAACGCAGAAATAAAAGAAGTACCTCACAGATTTACAAATTCATGGAAATCTTGGCATAAAATAATTTAAAATGAAGACAAACATTCATTACTAACATTTTTTGGAATTCTTGCAAAATACGCACCAGTTCTTCGCTAAAACATCTTTTGTAGCAATACTTTACATTTGCAGTTGTATTCTAAATTACTATTTAGAATACAATTGCAAATGTACATTTAAAGAGACGAATTTAGCCAGCCTGCTCAATAATGAAATTAGTGGTGGTAATTGCCTGGACTAATTGCAAAATTTATAATTACGAGGGCGGCACTGAAAATTTCGGGAATCAAGGAAGTGACACAACATTACTATTTATAAATGTATTTATTACTTTTCGAAGTAGTCTCCGCGAAATTTGACACATTTTTCCACATGGAACCAATCATTGAAGCAACCATTCCATTCGGAAGTTGGGGTCTCCAAAATGGCCGTTTTGTAGGCGTCCACAGCTTCTTCAGGTGATGAAAATCTCTGTCCACGCAATTTATTCTTTATTTTAGGGAAAGTATAGAAATCATTAGGTCGGGGCTGTACGGCGGATGGTCTAAAAATTCTATGTTTTCTTGCTCTAAAAACTCTTTTGTTCTGTTTGCGGTGTGAGAACTCGCATTGTCGTGATGGAGGATGATGCGGCGGTTGCAGTTCTCTTTACGGAGCTCAGAAACGACCTGTGGCAAACAAATGCTAGCATACCATTCTGCATTAATCATTCTTTGTCTCTCAAGAGGAATAGTCGTAACATGGCCGGTTTTTGAGACAAACGTGGCCACCGTTTGTTTTGCAACAATCCGTGAACGAACAATTTTTGTTCGCTTTAACTCATTTTCGAACACCCAAACTCGTGACTGGTTTTTTGTTTCGGGTTCGTACGCGTATATCCAGGATTTGTCACCTGATACGATGTTGTATACAGCATTTGAGGATCCTGCGTGGAATCTTTCGAGAGTTCTGACGCACCAAGTAACGCGAGCCGCTTTTTGCTCTTCACAGAGCGAATGCGGTATCCATCGGGAAAACAACTTTTTTACACCTAATTGTTCATTATTTGTATTTGACTCATGCTAATGTCTAAAGTTGCCTGAATTTCGCGGTATGTCATATGGCGATCTTCCTCAATCAACTTACGCACAGCATCAACGTTTTCTTGGGTGACTGCAGTTTTTGGACGACCTTGACGGGGATCATCACTGAGCTTGACACGTCCACGTTGAAATTCAGTAAACCAGCGATAAATTGTGGTTTTGGATGGGGCTTTATCACCAAATGCAGAAATCATCCGGTCAACATACTGTTTCTGTGTTAAACCACTTCGAAAGTCATAATAAATCATCGCTCTTGAATTTTCTCGAGTCAATTCCATTTTTTCAACGGCTAAACAAGTTTGATAAAACCTTGTGACAAGACCGAGAATCTTTTTTTAAATAAATAAATGGTATTCGATTTTTAAAACCAAGGAGTTTTCAATTAAAAAGATTTTAATATGACAGGAACAGTGGAAATATTCCATTCCCGATACTTTTAGTGCAGCTTAGTACGCAATAGTATTATTTAAAACGAGGCAGTTTAATTAGAATTAAATTTATTTTAATTTTGCAATACGTAATGCATGGACTGTACCGGTATAACGTCTGTAACGGTGACGGTAACGGCAATACGTAATATGTTTTTGATTAAATTTTTGTTATTAAAAATTAATTAATAATTAAAATGTATGTATTAAACTGTACTTGGGGTAAAAAGTCGGAAGAAGAAATAAAAGTGAACTCCGATTATCAACCCCCGTCTGGGATAGATAGATTGAACACGTGTGTGCGAGAATCCACTCTAGGGTGGATTTTTTAGGGTTGACAAATGGAACCCAAAAAAATGTACTTTTTTAGCAGTAGTATAAAGTGCTTGTCAATTCTGAGTAACGACTAACGATTCATCTAAAAATATAAAATTACCCTTAAAAAAGTGTCCTAGGTATTCAAGAAACGACGCTTTATCAGCTATAAGGAAGCATTATTTTTTTAATGGCTTATATTAATAATGAAAACATTGTAACAACTAAATTTAATTTCCACTCAAAAGACAAACCTTTTTTCGTCACTTTTTAAAATTTCGATTCAATTTTCATTCAATTGTTTTCTTTCTGCCAAAATTAGTGAATCCAACGAAGAAATTCGACACATTTTGAAGTTTTATTACAAAAAAGGATGCAGCTCGCTCTGGTCATCTACATACGATTAAAGTCGATGCCTTTTTTGAAAAAGTGGAAGAAGTAGTTCTTTACAACATAGCCGAAGAATTGAAGATTGATCACAAAACAGTTTTCAGCCATTTAAGAGTTAGGCTATACAAAAAAGTTCAATGTTTAGGTATCACACGAGCTCACTGAAAGAAACCTAAGTAATCGTGTACTCATTTGCGATTCTCTATTGAAACGTAATAAAACTGAACCATTTTTACAAAGCTTAATCACTGCCGATGTGAGTGGATTACCTGCAACAAGATCGTTCGAAAAAGATCATGGTCAAACGGTAGTCTAGTCCACAGACGGTAGCGAAACCCGGATTAACACGCAATAAGGTGATGCTTTGTAAGCTAGCCAAACCATCATCGTTTATTACGAGCTTTTATAGCTGCGCAAAAACTTGATTTGGATCTCTACTACCAACAACTTCTTAGACTCAAGCAACAAATCGAGAAAAACAGCCGGAATAAATTATTAGAAAAGAAAAATTTACAATCTTTAACCACTCAGCAAACATTGAGAATGCTTGGTTGGGAAGTGTTAATGCATCCACCATATAGTCTTGACCTGGCACCTTCCGATTTTAACCTGTTTCGGTCACTTCAGAATTCTTTGGGTAGTGTTAAGAGAGGACTGTCAAAACTACTTGTCGCATTTTCATGTCAAATCAAAATCCAAAAATTTCTACAGCAACGGGATTATGTCATCTACCTACAAGATGGCAAGTTCGTATATTTGTTATATTTGAATGTAATGAAACTTTGAAAAAAAAATTGTGTATATGTAATACGAAGAAACTTCTTCCGCAACATATTAAGTCATCTACCTACAAAATGGCAAGTTCGTATATTTGTTATATTTAAATGTAATGAAATTTTGAAAAAAAAAAAGTGTATATGAAATACGAAGAAACTTTTTCCGCGACATTTTAAGTTTGCCGAACTAGACAAGAAAAGCCTATATTTGATATGAATGGTTTGGCTAGCTTAGTTCCTAGTAGTATTAATTGTAATTATTAACCTATAATCTTTACATAATTATTATATATGTAATTTTTTCAATTCAATGCGAGCGGTTTCGGGCCTTCCAACAAATTTTGATACAGGGCTATATATCTAAGGCACGCTACGCCACTGCTTCGGTGTGAGCAGGAGGGTAAATGGGCGGCGCTTTAGTCACGCCACAAGCGAAACAAGCTAACGCCTAAATCGCGATATCATAGTTCCGAAGTTACAGCGCTATATATAGAACAGCTCCGATACAGCACACGGAGCGTTGCCCGCTCCCCGAACGGATCACCGTGCCCGGCGGGAGATATCCCCTTTTTTTCCCATGCCAAATTTTGACAACTCACTAAAGTTTCATTGCAATCGGATGAATAGTATTCATCCTTGAATAGTATAAACTACGAGTATATTATTTTACAAAAGATTTTACTTTATTTTTATTTCTAATGATCGTGTTAAATAAAACAAAATTAAAATAGAATAAATTTTATTTTCCTTATTTCTACATGAAAGACTAGCTTACAACTAATTTGTAACTTATAACTGCGATTTTTTTTAATGTACAGACAATTATAAATAACTTTTAATCTTAACTAAAACTGTCAAGGTTATTTTGACAATGAAAATGTGAAATTATTATACAGCTGGTCATCACTCTGTTAGTAGTAATCAGTAATTATAAAACGGAAAATGAGAGTAACACTCATCAGCGACCTTAGAAGTCAATTTCGTAAGGGCGTTGTGGGCGTCTCTGGACTAGAGGTATATTGACTTCCTCAGCAGATCGGAACACTTGAGGTTGATGCTGTGGCTGCTGTGGTCTCGGTGATGGGTGATGCTGCGGAGGGTGAGTGCGGTGAGATTGTTCCTCCTGGAGTGAAAGTTTTACCCATTTGTGAAAACGTTTAATAGGCTTACTTTGATAATTACATTATATACCATTTAGTGTTAATTAATAGCTGTTAGTTTTCCTATTATATATAAGAAAGTTTAATATGTGTCGATAAAATAAAATCTATTTCCGTTAATTTTATAATTAACAAAAGTAGTTAATTAAACATTTAATAATATATCTAAGCTTTCGCTGTTAGATGAATCTCTAAGTATTAAAAAGCTGGCAAATCGAAAATCCCCATTTGATGCGAGAGAACCGGTAACAGTAACTATCTAAAATTAATTATTTCATATTTAATATTCCATATTACACGGAACAATTATAGGCCCATTCGAATTGTTGGGGAATCTAACCGTCCAAAGTTATTTGGAGTTCCTAAAAACGATCCCCCAAATTTATTAGAAAAGATGACAGAGGAGTTAAAGTACTTGGAGTAGCAAACAGCAACATTCTCTATAATAAAGCAGATTACAAACGCAAATTCTTACAAAGGTTCTTCATGTCAAAGAGAAAAGAAAAGACATTCTACACAATTGACACATTGACAGTTTCAAAGTATTCACATTGAATGCGTTTGGCAGAAAAAAGCGCTAGCAAGCGCTTGTAAGCAAAATGGCGATCGGAAGCGGTAAGCGCTGTCAAATCGTAAGTAGCTTTTTCCCTCTAGGACACGAAGTTGGTTTTAACCGGGGTACCTAACCTAATTTAAATATATATATATATATATATAAATATATAGTTTAGCCATTTTGCTACAAGCGCTTCTAGCGCTTTTTTCTGCCAAACGCACCCATTGTGACAATTCGAATAAAATTGACTAGGACGTTCGTTTAACTGACCTCTTCTTCCTCCTGGTCCTGATTGTATCTGTCGTCCCTGTACACTTCAGCTGGATAGAATCTGTCGGAGTACTTGAGGATCACGCTGGGCTTGCGCATGTGCTCTTCTTCGTTAATCGGTCGGTACAGGTAATCGTTCACGAAGTGATACTTGGATGACCTCTGGCAGATGTTTTCTTGTGTTGACGGCATGCAGATTAAATGGACCTAATGGAATTAAATGGAATTGAATGGAAAAATGGCTTACTTTAAATATTAATTTGACAAACGAACTTACACCTTAATAATAATAATAATGTCCTCCAGACCGAATTTCGGTCACGGCGGCCTGCCTCAACGGAGACCAGCCATCGGCGCAGGACAGATTTATAGTGCCCAAGTGTATGCGCAAGCACAGGTGCACTCTACTCCTTCACTCTCATAATCCGATGGGACGGTAAACCGACACGGCCGGAGAGAGATCAGGCGCAGGACCAACGGCTTTACGTGCTTTCCGAGGCACGGGGGTGAGACAATGCCAACTTCCTGACTCCGGGCAACTACTGAGAATTTCTTGACGGAAAAACTCAATAATTAATTTTTTGGCCCGATCCAGGATTCGAACCCAGGACCTCATGATCAGTAGTTGCACTACTACAACCACTAGACCAACGAGGCAGCCACACTTACACCTTATGAAATCCAGCAACATCTAACAAAGAAGGTAACCTGTTGTGATCTCTGAGGAATAATATGGAATACCTCACAGCCTATAATTATACTGGCTTTTTACACCCTTCAGACCGGAACACGGCAGTGCAAGCACTACTGTTTGGCTGCAAGAATAGGTAAGAGGGTGGTTTCTACTCAACAAATGGGTCGGTTCAACCGGGTAAGGATCACGTTCCAGTTCCATCATCATCACCAAGTCAATCGCTGAACATAAGCCTCTCCCAAGGAATGCCAATAAGCACGATCCTGAGCCACCTGCATCTATCGACTTCCTGCATGTATTACCAGGTCGCCACTCCATCTAGTGGTGGGTCGCCCTACACTACGCCTACCGGTACGAGGCTGCCACTCGAGAACCTGTTTTTCCCCATCGGTTGTCGGTTCTTTGAGCTATATGGCCGGCCCATTGCCACTTCAGCTAACTAATCCGTTGGACTATGTCGGTCACTCTGGTTCTACTGTGGATATCCTCATTTCTAAGTTTATCACGCAGATAACCCCCGAGCATAACCCTCTCCATAGCTTGCTGAGCGACCTTGAACGTCTTCTTATGGCCAGCAGTGAATGTAGCAGCACCTTCCTGATAATAGCAATTGTACAACAAAAAAATTGCGGATACCAACTCGCTTACCAAGCGTGGCAACTATGGTGTTAATAAATTATACCTGTTGCTGCATTTTCATTAAAGTGTAAATAATAAGTGGATTTATAAATACGCTCGCTCTGCGTAGCTTCTCTTTGCATACAAAGATTGATGTAATCTCTCGAGGTAATGATAAAAGACACGGGACAACTATTTTTTTTTATAGAAAAGGGGGCAAACGAGCATGCGGCTCACCTGATGTTAAGTGACTACCGCTGCCCATGATCAACCGCAACACCAGGAGAATTGCGGGTGCGTTGCCGGCCCTTTAGAGAGGAGTAAGCTCTTTTCTTCTTCATTTTTACCCTTGGTGAGAGTTACGAAGGGACGGTCCCACAGAACACTAGCATGAAATAGCAGCGTAATGCTGTGTTTCGTATAGTCAATGACGTGTATCGGAGACCCTTTTCACTGGTAACAAGGCATTGCATCTTAGTCCTCAGGTGTGACAACGATTCTGCATTTTGATTCTTAATCGATGATATTGGCATATGATCGCTTGTTTCCCTTTCTTCTATATAATAATGAAAATATTCTCTTTAAGGTTTTGCGTTACTAACCTGGTGGAAGCTGAAACCTTCGGGACAGATCCAAGAGTGTTTGATATTATCATTACAGTAATGGAACACTTCACAGTTGAGTTCCTCGTCTGCGTAATATCCAGACTGTTTATTCACGCAGTCGAACTTGGACTGTTGCAAGAGTTGTGACAGACGGTCAGGCTCCTCCTTTTCCTCCTCTTCTTCCAGTTCTTGCAGTTGTTGCTGCTGGTATTTAACTGGATGTTGCTCTTGTTGCTGTAAACAAACCGTTAATATTTTATAACTCGGATTTGAATGTACTCATTTATTTATTAATATATATATATATATATATATATGTAATTATTTATTAATGTAAATATGTATATATATATATATATATATATATATATATATATATATAAATATGTATATATATATATATATATATATATATATATATATATATATATATATATATATATATATATGTAATTATTTATTAATGTAAATATGTAATTGAATGTTACACTTGTTGCAAAAAAAAAAAGATTAAATTTTATAACTCAAATTTGAATGGATTTAATATTTAACTGGGTGTTATTCTTTTTGCTGAAAACAAATCGATTTATAGCTCAGATTTGTAAGTATTCATTAATTAATATATTTGACAGTTATTTAACTGGATTTTACTTATGTTGCTGAAAACGAACAAACCTATTATATTTTATAACTCAGATTTGTATGTAGCTCTCGGTTATATTATTGAAGTGGAGTTTATATACTCGTAAGAAACGTGTTAATGCAGCTCATTAGAATTTAATACGCACTGACAGTACGGGGAAAAGTGATCAGGAATTCTTTTTCGAACAGTCGAACCCACATTTTAATCATTATTGTGTGTGTGTGTGTGTGTGTGTGTGTGTGTGTGTGTGTGTGTGTGTGTGTGTGTGTGTGTGTGTGTGTGTGTGTGTGTGTGTGTGTGTGTGTGTGTTTGTGTGTGTGTGTGTGTGTTGATGTTTAGTTTGTGCCTGTGTATTTTAGAATTCATTTATTTTTTGAAGAATATAACTTAGAAATCACAGCGTAACTTAGTTCTAAGTAAAAGTTATCATCACCATCATTACAGCCTGTTAAAGTGCACTGCTGAACAAATGCCTCGTAGATTGTCTCATCAGAGGATATTCTCCATTGCTACAATTTCTTATTATTTTAGAGAGTTGCTAAGAGGAAGATGCCACTGCCCAACTCTTGTATCATTTTCCTCTTTTGTCTCGTACGATACCCATGGTGTAGTGAATTCTCTTACGTCGCCATTGCATGATGAAATCTACTTACGAAAAACTGAAAAAACGTAACAGTTTTAAAAATGCGCAATTCTGATTTTATATCCATACCAACACCATTTGTAAATACGAATATGAAAAAAACCAATATAAAAAATAACAAATACCAAAAGCGCAAGTAGGTAATCTTATATAATTACTCTCGAGCTCATGGTACATGAAGGCTAGAGAACAGGAGAACTATCGCCGTAGAAAATAGTGTCCCAGAAATATGGACACCATAAGTGAAGCGCTGCGATCACTAAGTTCATGCTAAACCACTTGCACATCTACGCACAATAAAATATTTCTCCATTTTTTAATGTTTCTTTTTGTCAAAAATTACAAAATTACGGAGCATGAAAATTTTCTCATTGAAAATGAAATGAAAATTTGTACATTATTCAACTAACTTCAACTACTTGTACTCATAAACAGCTAATTTCGCAGTCACTACTCACCGACGTCAGCGCCGCTATATATTCTACAATTTTCAAGGATAGGCGGGCTATGCTTTAGTACGTACTATAGTGATCGTTCTCCTGTTATCTAACCTTATGTCATGGTATACACTATACACAAAAAAAACGAGGTAACAGATTTATAATTGCATCATTCTAATCTTATTTATAATTACAAACCTACACTATTTAGTATACAAATATGTAGGAAGAAAAACACAGGTACCAAAACCGCAAGTAATTTCATATAATTACTTTTGAGTAGTGAATGAATCACGCCACGATTGTTTACAACTATTCATTCAGCCATGCGTGAAAAAATCTATGACCGTTACGATACCTGTGTTAATAATTTTTTCCGACTACCGCGGTTTAGGTGAAAGTTAAACGAATCTATTTGATTCGATCTGTTATCGATTTTAATTCAATTGAAATCGTTAATTAATTTAAATATTCTGTTTTAAGTTTGTTTAACAAAACATTTGGCAACATTAACGACAAGAATGAATTTTTATTTAATTTTTTTTTTTTTTTTTTTTTATAGAAGAGGGGGCAAACGAGCATGCGGCTCACCTGATGTTAAGTGACTACCGCCGCCCATGATCAACCGCAACACCAGGAGAATTGCGGGTGCGTTGCCGGCCCTTTAGAAAGGAGTAAGCTCTTTTCTTGAAGGTCCCCAGGTCGTATCGGTCCGGAAAAATCGCCGGTGGTAAACTATTCCACAGAGAGGTTGTACGTGGAAGGAAACTCCTTGTGAAACGTACAGTGGTGGACCGCCAAGCATCCAGATGGTGTGGATGGTATCGAGACGTTTGCCGTGTAGTGCGTTCACGAAATTTGGCGGCTGGGATTAATCCGAACAATTCCTCAGAGCACTCCCCGTGATAGATGCGATAAAATATGCAAAGAGATGCAACATCTCTTCGCAGCGCCAGTGAATCGAGCCGATCGGAAAGCACTCGGTCGTCGACGATTCGAGCCGCTCTGCGCTGGATGCGGTCAAGTGGAAGGAGCTGGTACTGGGGAGCCCCAGCCCAGAGATGGGAACAGTATTCCATGTGCGGCCGAACCTGCGCCCTGTAAAGTTGCAGGCGGTGTGCCGGCATGAAATACTGTCCCGCTCTGCTGAGCACGCCAAGCTTTTTAGAGGCCAATTTGGCCTTCCCTTCCAAGTGACCACGAAACTGCACGTCACTCGATATGTCGACGCCGAGGATTCCGATACTGGCTGAGGCAACAAGGGGAGTGCCTTGAAACTGAGGGGATACGACAAAGGGGTTCTTTTTAGCGGTTAACGCGCAAACTTGTGTCTTCTGGGGGTTAAACTGGACTAGATTTAGTCGTCCCCAATCCGAGACTCTGTTCAGCAAAGACTCGACTTCAGACACAAGTTTGTCCCGGCACTCGGAGACGTTTTCCCGAGAAATATTGGCTCGGCCGGTGTAAAGAGCATCACCAGTGCTGTCATCTGCATAGCAATGAATGTTACGAGTATGCAACATATCATTGATATGCAGAAGAAACAGCGTTGGCGATAGCACGCAGCCCTGTGGAACACCAGCATTAATAGGCTTGCAATCGGAGCTTGCACCGTCTACAACGACCTTGATGCTCCGATCTGCAAGAAAGCTGGTGATCCAATCGCACAATTTCTCGGGAAGCCCATAGGAAGGGAGCTTCGAAAGAAGCGCTTTGTGCCAAACCCGATCGAAGGCCTTCGCAATGTCCAAACTAACGGCCAATGCCTCCCCCTTGAACTCTACTGCCTCCGCCCATCTGTGAGTGAGGTAGACCAGAAGATCACCAGCTGACCGACCACGGCGAAAACCGTATTGGCAGTCACTAATCAGCTGGTGATCCTCAAGGTACCTCATGAGCTGGCAGTTTACAATGGACTCCATTGTTTTGGAGAACAAGGAGGTGATGGCGATTGGCCGGTAGTTGGATGGGTCTGAGCGGTCGCCTTTTTTAGGGATTGGGTGGACGAAAGCCGTCTTCCATGATTTCGGGACTACGCCTAGGGAGTAGGAGTACCGGAAAAGACGCGTTAAAACCGGTGCCAACTCTGGAGCACACGTCCTCAGCACAATTGGGGGGATTCCGTCAGGCCCACTCGACTTGTGGATGTCCAGGGAGAGGAGTGCTTTGCGAACCGAGCGCTGTGTGAACTGCACTTCCGGCATGGAGCACTCACACCGCGGGATGGTCGGCGGCGTACTCCCCCCGTCATCGAGAGTCGAGTTAGACGCAAAGAAAGAGCCTAGAAGATCGGCTTTCTCCTTTGCAGTATGGGCCAGTGAGTCGTCCTCCCTGTGCAGAGATGGAAGAGATGGCTGACAGAAATTCCCCTGGACAGCCTTGGCGAGAGACCAGAATGCACGGGTTCCAGAAGGAAGGCGAACTAGTTTCTCGCCAATTCTGCCTATGTGCTCTGACTTTGCTTTGGCAATGACTCTTTTGAAGGACCTAGAGGCGGAATTATACTTCTTTTTTAGAGCGCTGGTGTTTACATCCCGGGACGCTGATGCATCAACCCAGGCTTGGTAGCACTCCTGCTTATAGCATGATGCTATTTTACAGGAGCGACCAAACCATGGCTGAGATTTGCCTCCAATGGGCACCACAGAGGAAGGAATAAAAAGTTCCATACCCTGAAGTACCACATCAGTAACAGAATCCGCAACAACGTTGGGATCATCCGGCGAGAAGCAAACCCGCCCCCAAGGGTAGGATGCAAAGAAAGTCCGCATCCCATCCCAATCGGCTGACCTATAGTGCCAAACACGGCGGCAGCCTGCAGAATGCAACCGCGATTTCAGCGTGAGTGGCACAACACTCCGGACCAGACAATGGTCCGAGGAGCCTAAAGGGGCGTCTACGGAAATCTGATATCCGTCCGGGTGAGAGGTCAGCAGAAGGTCCAACAGGGAAGGTGTATGATCCTCCACATCTGGAATCCGCGTAGGCGAAGTAACCAGTTGTGTCAGACCATATGCCAAGGCAAAATCATGAACAGATCTCCCCGCATGATCGGTTAAACGTGAACCAAGCCATTCGGCGTGATGGGCGTTAAAGTCGCCGAGGATCACGATCTCTGCGGAGGGGATCTGCTGTAGCAACGAATCTGCAGCCATTTGGACGTGGTCGAAGAGTCGGTCTGTTTCGGCATTACCGCTATGGGACCTATAGAGGCACCCGTAGACGCGTGGATGGTCGTCGCTGTCTACGCGTAGCCAAAGGATGGACAGGTCCGAACCTTCAAGTCTGCCGAGGCGTCGAGAACAGATGTCCTCTCTGACGTAAACGCAAACTCCAGCCCGAGGCACAAAGGAGTGTTCCAGTTTGTACCCCGGGTAGGAGAGATACGAGACATCAGCCGGAGAGGACACCTGCGTCTCGGTCAGAAAGAGCAGAGCCGGCCTCGCCGTCTCGAGAATGTAGTGGACGGCGTTTAGGTTAGAGTGAAGTCCCCTGATATTGCAGAAATTCACGGACAGCGTGGCAGGGGTCGCCTTGGTCTTGTTGCTCCGTTTGCCCCGAGCAGTTGTAGTCTTGAGCGGAATTTTGCCCCCCCCCAGAATACGCGGGGCAGCCTGAGCACCCACGCTCAGAAGTGGAGAAACATGGTCGTGGATGCTCAGCGAGGGATTCTCCAGGGGTGCTGGTACCCTCCTGGGGTAGTCTATTATTATTTAATTCCGCTACCATGTTGATGGGGGGGGGGGGGGGGGGGGATTTGGGCCTCCGGCCACCTGCACTCACCAGACGAAACGCGGAAGCAGAGCTTCCACTTAACGCCGGTATTCTGTGAGGTCGTGGTACCACCCCGGTTTGAGCCGGCCCATACGTGCAACAGCAAAGCTGCCGCGTGGCTCTACCACTGTCAAATACACATTTAATTACACAAATATTTATATACATATAAAATGGCGGGGTTTGAGCATCCATTATCCCATATCATCCCGCGAGTGTCGTAAAAGGTGACAGAGGCTATTGAAAACGGAGATGGGCAGCAGCACTTCCTCATAGCGAGCATGGTTACTATGGCATTTAGCTGGAAGTAATTCTAGCTGCAAAAAGTCAAATGCTCGATAATAATTAACTTTTGATTTTATAAAACTTTAACACCGAAATGCCGTATTACTTTCAGTTTCACTACTTATGACAAATAACATACCTTCCTGTGTGGTGCTCTAGGTGGCGCTCTTTGTTCTTCATACTGAGGCCTGGTGGGAACCACTACATACTCTTCCTCCTGTGGTCGCTGTTGATAGCCGGCCAGCTCGGCCAACGATTGCGTGGGCCTGAACCCGCTGGGCAACGTGTTGGGATATGCTGCTGGCGTGTAAGCGCGCGGACGAAGATTGCGTGTCTCCTGGAAATTAGCAGTTATGTGTATACTGTATTGTGATTATGTATAATATTCATATTGTGGAGACGTTGTAAATACATAGATGACTTTTTTCTGCCTAGGGTCCCGTATGGTTGGCCTCTTACATGTTTCTAGAACATTGACCCATCCGGTTACAACTGCAATAGCTGAAAGTATTTCGAAATATAAACTGATAAAAACTACTTAAGGACTTCTATGGGACAGGAAATAGGCTATGAGACTTGTCACTATTGTATATATAATAGGCAAAAAATTTAGAAAAACTGAAATCGTCTTCAGCTATGAACGATTTAATAAATAAATTCGCCGAACGAAATACAATAAAAGTATATTAAGCATTTGATTTGAATTGTTTAGCTAGTTTTTTTTATAAGTGTATTAAATTGTGAGTAATAAGTAAGTAATAACTTCAATATATAATTATTTTAGTTCAATACGAGCGTTTTTGTTACATTTGTGAAAAATATTTACCTTTAATTTGCCCCCTAACAAATTTTGATACATGGCCCGTCTAAGGCACGCTACGCTACTGCTAGAGTCATCATATTATGATAATTAAACCAGATATTTTATACGTGGTACAAGTAGGCTAGCTTGGGCTTGGGGAAGAACCAAACTCGCACAAAATACTGCTTACTGCGTGAATTAGCACCATTGCGCTGTTGTGTTTCGTATGGTGATTGATAAGAACGGATCACACTTTTAACTGGTGGCATTCAATTTTAGTTCTAAGAGGTCACGACGCATCTGGTGTCTGTGGGCCAAAGCACTGACACCATTACTCGAGTTTTGCATTCGTTTATTATCTTCGCCTTTAATTTTATTTTAAAAATGAAATGCTACTAATTTTTTTAAAGCACCAGCATACTCTGGACGAGTTGACGCATGATAAAATAAGCCTTTGATATAAAACTGTATCTAACAACACGATTGCAACAATAGGAGATATCGTAACGACATCTCAGACTAGTTATTGTTTGGTCAAAAGTACGACGAGAGCAACGCCTAGCATTTTAAATCGTTACCTAATTACATTTCACCTTGAATTAACTGTTTCAAAATATCGTAGGCGCCGAATAGGGTTGTCAAACGCACTAACTCTGTCTATACTGCCAGACTTTTCCCATAAAGAGAAAATTTGACGAAACCACCAAGATTTTCCACAAAGGTAGTCAGATCATGGTGGTACTGATTATTATTACTCCCTCGTAAACATCAGATAAGCAACAATCGGTAAATGTAGTCATCGCGTGGAGCAATGATAGCTAACTCTATTATTTATAACTAACATGGTGAGGGTAATATGATCATCCGGTTAATATGGTCACATTCTTATAACTCAATATGTGGCTCTGTGATATGATAGCTCTTCATCAGTCAATCAAATAAAAAAAGGTCAAAAGAGCAATGCTTTCTCGACGTCATTTTGACAGTTTACATTATAGTAAATATTTTGGTCGATTTTAGTATTGTGTAAAAAACTAACTTCACTAGTTTTTTTACGTTGATTTTTCGAAGTGTTCGTAATTATTGCTAAAGCTTGTTTACTATTTTTTTTAATATATTAGTTATATTATACGACTTTGTGTTTTTGTCTTTGTCCTCCTTTAGTAGTACTACTTGTTATTATTACTGAGATCATACTGTCTCCTATACCCTGGGTATTTATTATTTATAATCAGCGCGCCGGGTGCTTTTATTATAGCGGCTCTTCTTCTTATTCATCACCAGGACGTAAAAGTCTACTAATGGACATGGGTCTCACACTTGGCAGGCAAATTAACGAGCGCGGTACCAGACGTCTCGCTCTTTTGCTGCTGCCCGTTGTCGATCTGGGTATTTGACGCTCAGCCTTAGTACGCCAAAAGTCTTTTCTGGCGTATCTCATCGTCGTCGCTTACGACACCCATGGGACAAAACGGGTCGATGGATTATCTTAGACCGCCATCACACGGCCTCATTTAATTTCTTGTATTCAAGTTGTGCAATAATTAAGCAACGTTGTTGCAGGGACGAGTTGCAGTGCTGCTGACAATTAGTTGGCAAATTGTCGCTCAGCGGGCGGACTCGGTTTAGTAATAGCGTGGAGTAACTGAAATAATATTTCCATCAAAAATAATATTGTATATTTCTTAAAGAAAAGAATATTATAATATTAAAAAAATCTCTCGCCTAACAAAACTGATTCAATCTTCAAATTTGTTTTTGGTAACAGTACATACTAATAAAATAACTACAAAATTACTTCCATAGACAATATTTTGACGCACTGCCACTGCGTGGAGAAAAGGCATCAATATTGTTTTTGTAAGCTTATCATAATTTAAAAATTAATAAATTAGAGAACATAGAATAAAAAATTAAGATTTTAAATTAAAGTAATATTAAAGTAATTTAAATAAGTAATTAGGTGATAAAAACCATAAAAACTGCATCAAGAATAAAAATCTCATTATTTGAAACTAAGTTTTAAATGAAACTGAAGTACATGAAACGTTTAGGTTCAATATTATTTGCTTTTATTTTAGGTTTGTTATAGAATCATTCTATAAAAAAAATGTTAGTGAAAGCGATAATAGTTTTAGTAGCTTGCTACCTATCTCTTAATCTGTGATTTGATCTACATAAAGTTGGCAGCCCTAGCACCGACTGCTTAAGCTACGAGCTGTGCGAATGATTATTATAAGTAATATGCTAACGTGTGTGATACCGACGTAAGAGTCACCCTATCTTGTCTCGTGGGCGTCAGATGAAAGCGACAAATTACGAACAAAGTATGAGCGTGAGTGTGGATGGACCCAATGGATGCTATAACCGTCTTGACTTGCATTTATGACCGCCATTTACTACTGCAAAACGTTCCGATCGGAGAGATCAATAGTGTTATTGATTGCCGGTTATTGTCCGATTTAACCGTCATTGTGACTAAATAGTAATTATTATAGTATACACTTTGATTGTGTCGAGAAAACAGCACTACAACACAATTAACATGGTATGGCAACCGAATGTATGGTTACTTTCGATGCAACCAGGTGTATTTTTGGTACAAATAAGAATTCCTAAGCAAAATATTTGCATTATGTTTGTTGGAGTTTGTTAACTTTCAAAAGTCCTTAGTTTATTTCCTTACCCTTATTAACAATCTTCACTGATAAACGGCATATGAGAAATTTTAAAAGTTTCTCCTTTTTATAGGATAGAGTGACAAACGAGCACACAATCTACCTGATGTAAGTGGTTACCATAGCCCATAAACATCTACATCTATACTCGATTACGAATCAAAATGCAGATGCATTATCACCCCTGAGGACTAAGATGGAATGCCTCGTTTCCAGTAAAGTGGGTCTCCTGTTCTCTACACTCACCAACGAAACACAGCAGCATTAAGCTACTATTTGACGCTGGTATTCTGTGAGAGCGTGGTCCTTCCCCGGTCGAGCCGACGCATTCGTGCTACAACTATGATGAGGGTAATATGGTCGTCACTTTCATAAAAGCTTATAACTCAAAAACTACAGCCTTGTTTGCATAGGTGGCTTTGTGTTGTGATAGCTATTCATCGTTCAATCAAATAATAAAGGGTCAAAAGGGCGCTGCTTTATCGACGCCATTTTTACAGTTAACATTATAGAAAATATTTATGTCGATTTTAGTATGGTATAGTGTAGTTAGCTTTTTTTAAGTAGATTTTTCGAAGTGTTCCTAATTATTGCCAAAGCTTTTATAGTATACGAATTTATGTTTTTGGCTCTATCCTCCTCCTAGTTTTGGTTTTATAGGGCGGCAAAGATTAAGGTGACCATATTACCATCTCGTATATTATACTTGTAATATAGCTGCAGCATGCATTAATTTGGCGTTATATTGATTTAAAATAATCATCATAGACCATTTATTTTGTCAATTTTTTCGATTTACCAAAAAAAATTTCGTTTTTTAAATAAAATGTAGTCTACGTCTCTATATTTTATATAAAAAGCAGATTTTTCCTTAATACTGACATCGCTCTCTACGTTCGTGATGTTTCATTACAAAAGATTAAGCCATTTCGAAGATTAGACCGGCTAGACATACAAAAATTTTAAAAATAGTTATTCGTGTTTTAATAACATGCAAATTAACCCCTTGAACGCAATACAGGGCAGTTAATTCGATATTAATGACAGATACTTCAATTTCATTTATATGTATAGATACACTAAGTCCACTTTGGTGACGAAATAAGAATCTGAAGTCTTTAACTTTAAGCTCTATATAGTTTTGATGTTACCATAACAAAATTTGATTAAATAAAAAAAATGAAACAAAAAACCTAAAATTTTTTTTGTATCCACAGGTTTTAAATTCCAGTTGCTTCGATATACAATTAACGAAGTATTGAATTATATCATCTTACATATATTTATAAAGAAGTGATCGGAAGATAATAAGCGGAATTGCTATTGACGGCGTAGTGTTGTAACCATATTATGTTATTCGTGTAATGATCGATAATCAATAACTACACGTTTCCGGTGTTCGCAACCGCTTTCGTATTTAGATAAGACGAATTAATTGTGCGAAAAAAAGATCCGTCAGGCGCAAATTCGCTCGTGCGTCACTACAATAGTATTCAACATTTTATGTTACTACTTTATTATATATCTAGTGCGATTATAATAGGTTAGCAATAAATATAACAAAATATTGGATAAAAATATATTTTACCGTCGCGTGGTGAAGGTGTCAATAAGAATCGACTATCGGAAACGGCAGGAAGATTCCATGGTTTTAGAGAGATGGTGGTACAGCCATCTCCTACATCTTGGCCAGGGGTAAAAGATCCAGATCGGCGACGTGGAGTAACACAAGCATAACTTCGCTACAGTCTTGTTTCTTTGACGTCGCTCTCCGTCGTCACTTTGATCTGACTTAATTTTGCATCATCGATCCGTCTACTAACGGACTTTTCACGGAAAATCCTCCCTTAGAGGAGGCCCAAGTTTAGAAATCTAGATAGATTTGTTATCTCTATATGTGTGTGTTTACCCCATACTGTGATTTTTAACGTTATTCCGTACTTTGATGTTTTTCTGCATAGGTATATTTTAACGTTATCCCATAATAATTTCTTTATTTTGAGACGGTCTATACAGTAAAAGCTCCTTATTCGCGCTTCCTTCATTCGCGTTTTCACTGTTCGCGGATTAAAAAAATGCGACCCAATTCCTATATTCGTGGCTAAAGATTTCATTATTCGCGGATCTAATCGGCACATCGGTACATAATATTAAAAAGGATTCCAATAGGTATCGAATCAAGTGACATTCAGGAGTTGCTTGAATCGCAAGATCGGAGAAGAATCGGAGGAAATGTTAAATTTACAGCGCATTGAAAAAGAGGCTTCAACAAGCACTGGTCTGGAAACATGACATTTAATTTGAAAAACATTAGTGAAGGTTTAAGAATGGCAAATGAGCTTTGTGATTTCTTTATGAAAATTGATCCGTCTACGAAACGTAAGTAGTCTTATTTTTAAGAGGCAAATTGCACTGCTGAATATCAGTTTGGATTGAAGGAGCTTTTAAAGACTGCCAAGCAAGAAAAAATTAAAAATTTTTTAAGCCATTGCCAAAGCCTGAAGATAATAATTAATCAGTATGGTCAAAAACTTCAATTAAATTGATTTTTTTGCAGGTATATATTTGTTTTTTTTTTATAATATAATATAACGTAACGTTTTATAATAAATATTTTATATTTAAATATTCGATTTCTGTATTCGCGACATATTTACGGAACATATACCCCGCGAATATAGAGCTTTTACTGTATAGATAAATTACAGCATTGACAAAGAGGCAGATAGGGTTGCCAGATCTTAAAACTGAAAAGTCATACAGACCGGACATTTTGGTAAAAAAGCCGGACACCCTTAACTTTTTAGTTTTAGTATAACATGACATTTTTTAAAGTGAAACAATAATTTTTATTGTCTACCATTAAAGCTTCTTAAATTAATGAAATAATAATAAAATTGAATAAATCAGTCTTCTTTATTACTAATCATTCAATATTCATTATAATATTAATTTAAATAATTGCAATATTACTTATGTAAAATGTAAATACATGAAAAATGTTAAAAAATGGTCAAATTCAAAAAGCCTAACAAAAACCGGACAGGCCAGACGTCTAATTTGGCTGACACACAACCCAAAAGCCTGACCGTGTGTGTGGCTTTATCCGGACGCTTAGCAACGCTAGAGGCAGACCTGGTAAAAACATTTGTAAGTGATACCTTATTCCGTGCGGTTGTGCAGAGCACAAGCAAAATGCTTTTTCACTGCATTACCAAACTGTTCATTGTTATGTGTAATTCCAAACAAAGACGGCTACAGAAATACTTTGTAACTAAGATAAAATACTTCTAAAAGCATGCAGTAATACTACACGCAATAACACTTACTTTTCAAACCGGAACACAACAGTAGATGTACTGTTACTTGAGGGCTTTTGGTAGGAAGGTATCAAGCCAGAGGGACTCCTAGGTAGAAAAGCTACACAATTCTATAGCTTTCTTAGGGCTCATAATGAATATTTAATTGACACGAGTGTTAACTACCCTATTATAATACCGTTACAGCTTTTTTACATGATGGGGTGACAAACGAGCACACAGTCCAGCTGGTGGTAAGTGGTTGCTGTGGTCCATAGACATCTACATCTATCCTCGATTACGAATCAAAATGCAGATGCGTTGTCACCCGTAAGGACTAAGATGGAATGCCTCGTTTCCAGTAAAAAGGGTATCTGGTTCTCTACATTCATCATACGAAACACACCAGCATTAAGCTATTACTTTACGCTGGTATTCTGTGAGAGCGTGGTCCTTCCCCGGTCGAGCCGACCCATTCGTGCTACAACTATACTACTAATACATGTAATTGCAGCATGGCTCTACCACGTATAAAATATTAAAGTCCGCTTCTGAACATATAGGCCTCCCCTAAAAATTGCCTCATGGGCATATTTGTCATGGTTGAAACGCTTCGCCAGCGGTTTGGCAGCCGCAGTTTTTTTAGTTCTAATCTTTATTAGAAAGGCGCTACTACACATCTCATGGTTTGTTTCCCTCTTTCGCCTGTTACGACACCCACGGGATGATATGGGGTAGTGGTATTATAATAGTGTCCTAAAATTTATACTTGGGACCGGGCCACCCTATTTCGACAGTGTCGATACCCGGCAAGGCCGGTAGTGAAAGTCGAAAGGCGAATACATTTCTTTTGTTGCACCCGTTTTTGCGACAATTTAACGCAGTATCAAGAAAGTACAATAAATTGTACAACATTTTTTTGAAAGTGAAATTGATAAAAATTACGTGTTGCATTTAAACAAGATTGGTTTCGGTTGGTGACACACGCTCTTTAGGGTTTCACTATCATAAACCGTTATCATTGTGTTACGTCTGTCTTACGTCGTGTATTTTTCTTGACTAAGTAGAGATCGTTTAATATAAAACTTATATTTTTAGTAAATTATATCATAAAAACTGCTAAAATCAACTAAAATAGTAAGAGCGCGTTGATTTTTGTGGCGGTAAATCTGACAAAATCATCCAAAAACTAAAGTGCCTAGATTAGTTTTGAATTACATGATTTGTTTGGCCAAATTGGCATTTGTAAAGCTTTTCGAGTGGCTTCTCGTACTGCAGTAATACAACCAAAGTGCAGGGCGACCTCCCACTAGATAGAGTGACGACCTGGTAAGACATGCAAGAAGTTGATGGATGCACGTGGCTTAGGTCAAGCTTAATGGCATTCTTATGGGGCGGATAATAATAATAATGATATTGTTTTATGCACATACCCTAGCACACCCCTTAATAGCCGCACGCTTTATTGACCGCATTTCTACAGTATTTATTTAACCCTCGTACTTCTACCACAATCAACTTTCACTACTATGCAATAAATAGGGACTAACACAGCATTATTAATTGCCATACGTGCCTTTTTTGACACATTCTGACTTTTCATAATAGAGTGTATATTTTTTGTTCCCTCGGTTTTAAAGCCGGTGTGACATTGGTCCCTCGAGAGAGAGGTAAAGCCATAGTGTGGGATTTTACTTGAGTAGACACTTTGACAGCCTCTCGTCTTAGGGTTACCTTGTTTAGAGCCGGTGCCGCATCAGAGGAAGCTGAACTAAGAGGCGCAAATATGAGTCCCTGAGAGATGACCATCTATTTGAGTTATTTGCTGTAGAAACTATCAGTCCGTGGAGTCCACGTGCAGTGAAGTGCCTAAAGAAAAGTAATAAAAGGGCAGGTTTTTTCGCTCAAAAGTTAAGTAGGTACATATATCCATTCAGCGAGCAAACACAGCCAGCGTTCTTGGCACGATACCACGGGGAGGAGGACTGTATGATAATTAAAACTTTTGTTTTCGTTTATTTGTTATATTTTTTTTTAATATTGCATTATATTTTAATGTTATTTAAACCAAATACAACTACTGCTACATGGGAGTTAGAATCAAACGACATCTTAGCGACATTTCAAAAAGATAATTATAATTACTATTAATTTAATATTATAATTTACTGTGTGATGAGATCATAGATTTAGTATAAACTAACGTTAGGGTGTGCTAACGTTAGGATAGCTTCCTTGTTCATGCGTACCTTATTACATCACAATTAATTACGTTTACCGTTAAAGTAAAAGAGGCAGTTTTACATTACCAAAAATACATAAACACTTTACCTAACTAACATTTGCATACGGAATTAACACAACGCTAATGGATACACTCGCTTTAGTCTGTATGCGAGTATACTCGCGAATATGACTCTCCAGTGTAAACTTCAAGTCACCTAATCCATTCATGGAAAAGTTATGTAACTTTGCTTATAAAGAATTGGTAATGGCATTTTATCCACAGTTCCGCGTCCGAGTAGAATAAGGAACGGGAACATTGAATTACGGACTGGAAGGTGCATAGAGAGTAGATATAAGCACTGTTTTCGTCAATGGGTTCCTATTATGAAAGCTATAACATTTAAATAAATAAAACTGCGAATTTTTCATCGTATTCATTACCAACAACAACGGTGATGTTCAGCTAGTGTTTAAAGCTAGTATTGCTATAACTTGGGTAGAATTTGGTGTTACATTTACTTTTGTTGTTACAAATTTATTTTACTGCTTAGTAATGTATGTATTTTGTAACATAATTTAAGTTTTAGCTTGAATTCTAATCGTCTTTTAATTTCTAAGAGATTAAATCCATAAAAGTAATTAAAATTAAATTGGGTTTTGATATGAATTGATTAGAAAAGCGATCGTAGCAATTATTTTACTTTTTTTGTAGGATAGGGTGACAAACGAGCTCACAGTCCATATGATGGTAAGTGGTTGCTGTGACTCATAGACATCTACATTTATCCTCGATTAAGAATCAAAATGCAGATGCGTTGTCATCCCTGAGAACTAAGAGGAAATGCCTCGTATCCATTATAAAGGGTCTCCGAATCTCTTCACTCATCATACGCAACACAGCAGCATTAAGCTACTATTTTAAGCTGGTATTCTGTGAGAGCGTGGCCCTTCCTCGCTAGAGCCGACCCATTCGTGCTACAACTATACTGCTAATATAGCAGCATGGCTCTACCACGTATAAATTTAAAATTGGCTCAGTAGTAGAACTTTACAATTGACGTGTCTAAGAATGGTTATGTTTTTAAGTACTTGTCTTGCCTAATATAGATCGTTTATATTTAAAAATACCTTGTTTTACATAATTAAGTTTGACAGCTTCAATTCTAATTGGCTTTTATTTTAAGCGCGCTTAAATTCGTCAAATTAGTTTTATACAATGCATCTAATCGGCTTTATACGAATTGAACAGAAGCAATCGTAGCAATTATTTTACTATATTTTTGTTCAGTTAGAACTTTACAATTTACGAGTCGAAAAACGATTTAGTTAGTAGGTATCTGGTATATATGTAACAGTTATATTTTAATGACTTGCCTTAATTACTTATTATAACTGTTCACACGGCAAACGGAGTGACTGCCTCGTTGGTCTCGTGATCATAAACGCGATTGCAAAACATAAGGTTGAGGTTGTATGAGGTATGATCCCGGGTCGGGCCAAAATCAGTTATTGGATTTTTCTGCTAAGAAATTCTCACTAGCAGCTCGGAGTCAGGAAGTTGGCGGTGTTTCACCCCCGTCCCTCTGAAAGCACGTAAAGCCAGTTCTGCGCCTAATCTCTCTCCGATCGTATCGTACTACCATCTTCACTATACTATCTGTGTGAGGGAATATAGTGAATGTGTACTTGCGCATACACTCGGGCAATATAATCCTGTCCTGCGCAGCTGGCTAGTCTCCGTCGGCGTTGGCTAGCTGGCGTAGGCAGGCCGCAAAGAACAAAATAGATCTGGAGAACATTATTTTAATAACTGTTCACAATTCAAGCATACCTCCTGATCTAAGGCAAGTTCATCATCTTCGTCGACTCCTGCATCAGGCACGCCGTCATCGCTCTCTTCGGAGGCCAACACATTGGCTAGCAGCACCACTCCAAATAACAGACTCCACCTGAAAGGAATGCATTACACATATTAAATAAAATAGTAACAATAATAAACTAACTTCCAAGAATAGTGGCTCAGGGCTAAGTTCATTAACAAGTGATCCGCCGATCATCGATGAAGGAAAACATCGTGAAAAAACCTGTCTGAGAAATAAAATAATCCTCTCAGAAATTAAATGAATGAATAAAGAACGGCATATTCTTTTGTAATGTAACTTCATATTCTCATTGAAAACCGTTAAAACTTTTATGGATCCCTTGTAAAATTTCTTTCAATTTAAATTGTGGTAATTGGCCGGTTATATATCTTAAAGAACTGACACCCAATGAGCAAAGTATGTTTGTCGAGTGGCATCCTTGTACCGGTATGCGGAGTTTAAGGAAGATCGAGAAGAGAAGAATGATGCAGGTGGCATTTGCGTAAGAAATATGGTAAAATCATTCACATCTCTATAAGGCAATCTACTGCGAGGCCTATGTTTAACGGGGAACTTTTATAGGCTGTAATGGATGGTTGAACAGAGAAAGGTTGCGGCGCTGTCGTCACGCCACAAGCGAAACGCATCAAAGCCTAAATCGCGCTATCAAAGTTCCAAACTAAAGCCATTAATGAAATGAATAGCTGCAAGATACCACTTGCAGTATCGACCGACACGAGCTGAGCAGTCAAAGGCGGGGGTCCGCACCCCCCCCCCCTCGGACAGCGGTTAGATAGCTCAATAACGTCTAAAAAGGCGACATGATGATTGGTAACAATACCAAACCATAAACCATTTCATCATCATCATCACGTTCATTGCCTTTCCTTTTTTTAATTAGCTCGCGCAGGCCGCGAGCCCTGAGTCAGATGAAGCTGTAAGAGTCGCATAGACTAGCAGCGAAAACATCCCGAAAATAGATAGATAGATAGATACCACTTGCTTTTGGCCATTGGCCGCTTCCCAGGCTAAACACCTTTCCCGGCAGGAGATCTCCCCTTTTCTTTCCACGGCCAAACTTGGATTGAATAGGACTCGACAAGATTCCGATACTTATATTACTTTTTTTAGAATAGGGGTGTCAAACGAGTACACAGTCCATCTTATAGCGCAACATTACGCTATATAGAGTAACTTTACGCTGGTATTATCTGAAAGTATGGTCCTTCCACGGTCGAGTCAACCCATTCCTGCTGTAATCATAATATTACAGCAGAAATGGGTTGCTAGCTCTACCACGTTTTTTTATAGGAGAGAGTGACAAACAAGCACACAGTCCACCTGATGGTAAGTGGTTGCTGTGGCCCAAAGACATCTACATCTATCCTCGATTACAAACCAAAATGCAGATGCGTTGTCACCCGTTAGGACTGAGATGAAATTCCTCGTTTCCAGTAAAAATAAGGGTTTCCGATTCTCTACACTCACCATACGAAACACAGCAGCATTAAGCTACTATTTTACGCTGGTATTCTGTGAGAGCGTGGCCCTTCCCCGGTCGAGCCGGCCCATTCTTGCTACAACTATACTACTAATATAACCGCAGCATGGCTCTACCACGTATATGAACCTATATAGAGTTGTATATTTATTCTTTAATTTTATATGAATGCGTATACAATTATTTGACGAATGGGTCTCTGTCTCTGGTGATAGTATGGCAGATGTATGTTAAGGGTTGCAGCATTGCCAGTGCGAGGGTATCAGCTCTCAGTTCACCAACCTGTTTGCCCAGCGTGTTGAGTATGGGAAAGTTTTCCACGTAATGATTGCCGATTACCGCATTCTTGGCAGGGACGAAGACACGAGATCTTATAAATGCTGTTGAACTGTGATGTGTACTTTCTGCTTAAGCAAGCTTGTAAGAAGTACATACTACACTTTATTTGAGAAAAGGCAAATCCCATCTTCTTGAAGATTTGTTATCTTTTCTGATTTGTTTACTTCATTTAATGTCAAGTATAAATACTCGTTGATAATAATATATTATGTATTTAGATTATAGACATAGTTTTAAAATTTTAACTAGTTACGTATTACTTACCGTTATGTTGATTAACAAAGATTGGTAATTATTCTATAATAATTATAATAAGACGAAGAAAATATAGTTTAAGTGAACTAACTGTAAGGAAAAATGGCGGCAGCGTTCCCCTCACAGTGTATCGAGCTATCGATTCATTTGCAACATTCATTTAGCAACTGCGTAGTACCCAGATTTTATGGTGTCAGAATCAGAAGTCTACGCGCAGACATTCACTCGTACCTACCCTTGCTCGAAGTAGCACTTGTTGAATAATGTCGGAGGCGGGGGTAGGCTAAGATTACTATTTCAGAGATACGTTGCATGTAGATCGCAACCACAGTCAAAATCCAAACATTTGTTTTTTTGAACAAAAATGTTTGGATTGAACTCAGTACACGCGATCTATTAGAACTTTCACCACTAGGCCATGAGGTCATCATTGTCAGGTCTTGAATAATGAAGGGTTATTAAAATATCGTAATGTTTGAAATGAGGTAATCAATCTGTCAAAATGTCTGTATTGTCTTGTTTTCTCGGATAGATTATCACTTTTGTTTGTTATCCTATGTTTCTCGATATTAGTCAGTAATCCCACGCTAAGTTAAACATAACACAGATACGATATTACCATACGGTCAATCAGCGTCGGATTTAACTTTTTGGTGCCATAAATTTTTATAGCTTTAGATAAATTTTTTGTGCAAAATAGTAACAATGTTTAAGATATACTTTAGTGGTTGTAATACTATTTCCTTGACTTATTGATAGCAAAAATATCTGATAATATCGTCAAAATTGATTGCATGCAGCAAATCATTTCATCAATTGTAAATGAAATTCCATTACTTATAATATAAACATTGAGAATATTGACATCATATATAAATACAGGGATTGCTAATTTTGCAAAAAAAAAAAACGATTTTTTTCCATTTTGAATTATGTTTCACAATAAACCGAACGAGAACGAGAGATTCATTTCCATTTTGATTGACTAGTAACATGCATTTGTTGCTCCTTTCTGCGATGATGCCCTAAGTTAGTGTCTTATTATAAATCTATCACTACGGGTTCAACTTTTTCTGTGGTTTAAGAAGAGTCTATCTAACTAAAAGTTCATTCATTACTCGTCGTATTCGTAGTCGTCTTATAAACTACTTTTTATAATAAAGCCTTATGTTAGGTTTTTAATAAGAATTTGTTGTATTGTGTCTGTGTCAGTTTTGTAGTTCAACCAATAACGTCGTATCTCCCAATATGTGTATAACACGACTAAGATCACTAGCTAAATATTTTACGTGTTTGCCACCAACATGATTGCATGTCACAGTTATTATATAACGGCGGTATTTTCTCCAAAATGGACGTTACACCTCATATACAGGGCTGTTACGTAAAAACTGTCTTGCGGTCAGCATTGCTATACTGATTTATTTTAACGATTGAGGAACTCGTTCTGTTATGTTATACTTATTGGCGTGAGGGAGTGGACGGTTTACATTTTGAGTAGGTCTTTCTACTTTTACAGCAAAAAGTGGCTGACCACTATACGTATGTACGTGATTACACATGTGTAATTATTAGTTAAGTAGGTGATAGTTTAAATTCAATTCAATTTCGTCATTATCAATCTTCGATCACTGTAACTTACTTCGGTGAACTACTTATGCTACATTGAATTTATTTCATATTAAACTATACTGACAAACAAAAACTATCTAGGACTTCATCACTTGAACTGCATCAGGTGTGATCATGGTCAAACATAATCAACGCTTACTATCGATTAAAAAAAATATGAATTAAACATTATTACTATGTAATCAGAGTTTTCACAAAAGAACTTAAAACATTGGTAACATGGATAAGATGATAGTGTTACACCAACATATTTATTGCTTTGTGGTTATTCTTGCAGGAGGCCGATGTTTAGCAGTGGACTTATTTTGAACAGTTGATAACAGTGCTTCATGCAAAGGTTGTCTTAAAAATAAAAAATCTGAGATTATGTAACAATATGTATATAATTACCAAAAGGATTATTTTTATAACGGATGTTCCGAAATTGTCTTAAAATAAAAATTATTATTTATTCTTAAGATAGACTCACAATACAATAAAGAATTTATTTAATATTAGTGTTAAAGATTGGGTGTGTCGAGTGCGATTTTGTACAGATGTGGGGAGGTGTTACATTATCAGAGTAGGTATGTAAGTGAGTAAGCAAACGCTAGGAACATAGGCATGGCCGGCACAATTCAACCGTTCGATGCTCTTAATTAAACCTAGAGGAAAGTTGTTATAAAACGCTTAATTTGTAACACTACTGTGGTGTAACAGGACGTGGTATTACGTGTTAAGTGATGTTTGTTCTTGGTGAGTTAAATATTCCAGAAAAAATATCACATACTTAAAACACGTTTTATACGCGGCAGAGCCATACTGGAACTTTAATACTGTTGTAACACGAATGGGTTGACTCAACCGGGGAAGGACCATGCTCTCACAGAATATCGGCGTGAAATATCGTCGTTTCCGGGTCGAGCCGATCCATGCATGATACAACAATAATATAGCTGCAGCGCGTGGCTTTTACCACTTTTACCACTAGTTCGTAAAGACCTCAGTCCCAGGAGAAACCAGCAAGAAACCCGGCAGGACTTTTTTAAACTATAAAATATAATAATATATTGTGCAATGAAACATGGAAACATTTAGAATTACCGTAGTAGTGATAACCTAATACCTAAATAAGCATTTCAAACTTCTGCTGTTCTTTTCTCGCTCTGTTATATATTATATGCGAAGAAATAAAGTGAAAACAATATTGCGTAATCTCTCGGTAATATGAATAATGATGCTGCGAATTTTTATAGCTCCCGGTGTAATTTGTAATCCAGTTTTTGAACGCAAGTTTGTTACGTTATGTTGGTACTTGTTGATACTTTTTTTCCGACATCGATATTTTTAGGTCAACTGGATAATTTATTCGATTTAAAATAGACTTACGTTTGTTTTTATTATTATTAATATTATTCTATTTAAAATAAATTAGTTACTCCTTTATCTCGTGTTGTAGGGAAAATTTGTTTGGCATGATGATTGTTTGATTGAGTACCAAACGTCTCGCACCTTTGACTTTGACTATGTCTCGTAGTGAACTTAAAAAGAGGCTGTTAATCGTAGCGATTTTGCAGGTCTGCAAGTTAACTTGACATGAACAAGCTGCGTTTGTTGGTGGCAGACTGCTCAGTGCATTCGGATGAACTCAGGAGGGTACTTGATACCTACTCACCATACGAAATAAAGCAGCATTAACTGTATAATGTAGGTACCTAGTCTAAAAATAATGTTTTAATTATTATCCATCCATAAAATGTGGATTTCTTCCAGGTAAAAGTGAATAATAGAATTTTGTTAAGCTAAGTAAGTGCGCTTTACCATCCTCTACTACGATGACGACATTACAACTTACCGTCATTATATCGTTATTAGTTATTATAGTTATCAGTAGTTATACACGGGCTTAGAATAGTAAAAAGAGTTTTATCTCAACAGATTAAAAAAATCATATAAGTAGTAAGTATACTATGTGACGATGTACTTGTAATAATATAATTATAAAGGTGGCCGCCGTAGTTCCGTAGCAAAGGAGCTGTGGTAGCTCAGATGGTTAGCGCTGAAAAGTCACATTACGCGAGCAACCCGGGTTCGATCCCCGCCGGCACCAATGAAATTGTTAATTTCAATTTTAAGTGCCGATTTATCATGTGCTCGGCGAAGGAAACCAGCATGTCTGAGATATAAAATAAATATCTCGAAGACATGTGAAGTTCGCCAACGCGCATTGGGGCAGCGCGGGGGATACTTCTTTGCCCTAAAACCTTCTCAGAAATGAGAGACGGTCTGCACTGGGATTAATTACGGCTGTAACTTTATCTTATAAAACTTTAATATATGAAGGTACTCTTATAACCTTAACAGTATTAAAAGAAAAATCTGGTATTATTATATAATATATCAGATTTTTCCTTTAATTATAAGATATTAAATAATTTGCAAATGATGTGTGTCCCTCAATTGACGGAATTAGTGCACGCAATTGAGGGAGGGCGGGAGGTGCTCTTCAATCCAGGTAAGACACATCATTGTATTTAGGTAGCGGAAGGTTGCAAATTAATTAACATCTTTATTATAATGGATTTCCGCAAAGTAACGCCTGATTCTATCAATGATAATTATATATAAATTAGAGATCTACTAAAAACTTCGATAGATTTTCGAGTGCTTTCTCTATTAGACCAACGATAGATTAGTTTGTACGGGGTCTACAAGTACAGCGCGTCGCGTCGTTTGTTGCATACAATGGTACAGATAAAAAAACAACACCGACATAATATTATTTAGGCCGTGACAATATTACCGCTTAACGTTGAGTTAATATCCGCTTGAATTTTGTAATAATCCTGTAATTCTTTGAATAACTTTCCGCATTTCAGTGTGCGTGGAAAAGACGTAAGCAATTTGTGTAATCGAGCAAAACTAGTTCCTGTATTTTTTTTTTATTTAATTATGATATTTCTCATGTAACACTAGTAACGGTACTATAGTGATACCAAATCCAAACCAAGTTTTGAGCTCCGTATTCACGCATAGGAATTTACGCAAACTTGCGCGCAGGCCAGCTAGCGCTAGTGAAGCCTTAATAACAATTTTTTTTTGAATAGACTTTATTTCAAATTATTACATCTTAGAAGATCTACCACATATCGTCCCGTGGGTTTCGCGAATTACTGGTTGGGAACAGTGTTGCTGTATGAAGAAAAAAAGATGCACTAAAACCTTTTTTTTGCGCTTTATTTCGCTATATTTTGCAAAAATTTGCTTTCTAATCCACCAAATTACGCTAAGTTGTATCATGTGAATGTGTATGGAAATAAGAAAAAAATCGATTATTTAAAGACATCTTTATTTTTTTAAGTAATATTAGGTACTGAAATTAACTAAATTAGACAACTACTACTTCTTCATGTTCATCATCACTTTCAGATGCCGATGATGAGCCTACACCTACTTCTAGTCTTTTTTCACAGTTTTAGTAATTTGTCGTAGAGAATTTTAGTTGTCTTTATCTGTGGTAGCTTTGCTTAAGAATTTCTTTATTGATGACGTATCATTATATTTGTGGCGACAGAGGGAAAAAATTCTCTCCCCAAGAAATTCTCTCCCCGTGACTCAGAAAGTACGTAAAGCCGTAGGTCTTGCGCCTTGTGCTTGTCCGATCTCTCTCCGGTCGTGTCGTTTAGGGTTGCCAGCGTCCTTTATTTTAAAGGACGTCCTATATTTCAGAGCCCAAAAATCGATCTTGACTCCTAATTTAAAATCTTTAATAGATGTCAAGGCAATATTGAGCGTATTCGACACTCCCTCTTCTAGTTGAGGCCAAAGAATTTGTCAAAATCACTTTGAGGTGACTCGCGATGTCAGAGAGACAACTACTACGTTATACTGCGTATTGATATTGTTTTATAATAATGAATGTTGCCACTGGTATCATAATAGCATTTTATTGAAAAAAAAAATGATATCCTCTATTTTCATTCTATGTCCTTTACTTAATTTTATCAAATCCTCCAAAACATGAAACCTGAGTTGACTACCCTAGTTCCATCGGACTATGACAGTGAGGGAACAGAAAGTGCACTAAAGTTCGGGTTGTGGCTGTGTCGTGTACACGGCCGTGTCTTTTACGTGAATACGTTGTCCGCACCGAAATGACCTCAAAATGGCGGCGCTCTCCCCTCTACCTCGCGCATTTTATCACAGTCCTAATTAAATCTAACCAATTCTTTGATCCTTTAGCTGTCGAGTGATATAATTACATTTTGGATATAGATGATGGTTATGTGGCTGCAATATCAAACTCTATCCCCCGATTTATTTATCATCAGTTTTACGTAATCTGAATTGGCTCCCACTATGGAACTTGCGCACACACTCTGTTACTAGCTAGTCTCCGTCTGGAGTGGCCACCGTGACCGAATATTGGTCCGGAGGACATTATTATTATCATTGTAGTCGATAAATTTTATTACGCTGCTACACACGACAAAAATATTTAATTTAATACTGAATTAATCAAGACTTCGAAAACGTAACATAACATAATAGTGAAGAAATTCTCACGTCACTTGAACCTCAAACTATCACTTTCAAAAGCCGCCGTCAACTTTAACAGCCGTCAAATTGCCAGCCGCAACTAGGGTTGCCAGACGTCCTTTGTTTTAAAGAACTAATTTGAAATTATTATTTGAGGACAAGGTAATATCGCGTATATTCTATATTTCTTTTCGGGTTTTGACCTCTAGTTTAGAAACCACGTGGAGGCGACGCGAGATTTACATCGCTTTTTAATTAAAAATACCGCTACTGATACCATAACAGCATTTTATTGAAAACAATATGATATCCTGTATTCTCTATTTTATCCTATGGCCTTTATTTATTCTAATCAAATCATCTAAATCATAAAACGGTAGTTGACAACCCTAGCCGCAACAGAACGCGTGTTCTCTCTTCTCAGACCGTGTTCGATTTCGTGACCGTTAGGAAACGCAAACACGAACTTTATTGTTTTCGTTTCGACCGAGGCGAATTGCATTCCGTTTCATTATCACTGTGATGTAAATCGGGGTCAAGTTCTCTCGGATTAATTTTCGATGACGGAACGTCAACTTTTAATCGCTTTGGTCTATTCTTTTCATAGACTTAGAATATTTTCTACGATTTGACAACAGTTTTGTTTGTTTTTTAGCAGTGGTTGTACTTAATTTTTTTTTCAAATGTTGAAGCCAGTGGATAGCACGGAGTGTACGCTTTAGTATCGCACCTTCATTAAAATTTAAAAAATTGTAGTAGTGTATTGTACGAGAGGCGTTCAATGTATGTATGTTGATGGTTTCACTTTTTTTTGTGTACTTGATCAACAGTATTCCTTTGGAATCCCAAAATACTATGGCCCTGATTTTACCGGCTGATGGAGTGACTGAACTTCTTGGAGGGGGTGGGGGTGTCTTATCTCTTATTATGCCAATGCATAGACTCCTGTTTACTCTCAGCGTCATAGCGATGAACTCACGTTTCATCTCCTGTAGGTCTCCTATCTAAAACTCCCTACAAGTTACCCCACGCTTGCTTTTGAAGCGCAGTAAACATTCGCGGTTTTGCACTGACTTTTGTGAGGTTGAGATAGTCTTGCAATATGGCATGTACGGTACGAACAAATAGGTTAGTCATTTCTGCTGGATCTTAATTCTTACTCATGCATTTTCTAATACAAGTTTTTCAATATTTTCTTCTATAGCCGCTGTGATTGGCACCCCGGGCAGGGGGGTCATCTTCGATTCTTTTCGTGCCTCTTTTGAATTCATTTGACCACTTCTGTACATTCAACATTGAAGGAGCAGAGTAAATGGCAACCAATTTTCAACATCCATTTTTTGTGATTTTACTTGTTTAGTGAGGAATTTAATCACCGCTCGGTGTTCGATTTTTTGAACATTGTCGAATCAGTCATTGCCGTTTTCTATGACTAAAGGTTACATAAGAAGTAATGAAGGTGAATAAAACTATATTTACGGATTTTATGGTCCCCCCGTGACCATTGGTGCTGTAAAGCATCCGAAACGCCGGGAATTAAGAATAAGTTAAAATAATTAAACGTAAATATAGTTTTATTCAATGTATGTACAGTGTTCGCGTAAATTTAGAAATAAGTAATGAAGTTATCAAAACGAAATTTTATATTTATACCCTCAGGTAGTGTCGTTAGCTTATGATTTTTTTTTTGATTTAAATACCCACATCATTAGCAAATCGCCTTAGTACCGAGAATACATTGAACATTGATTTATATTTGTATAACTCAATGACATTGAACGCCTCTCGCATTGTACAATATTCTACCAGCTCGCTCTGGCTCTGCGCGGGTGCATTTTGGTGCTATTTTTTAGCGTTTGTGGTTTGATCACAAACGTTAAAACTTCCTTGCACTTCTTGCATAAAATGCTTTAATAAATAAAAATAAAAGTGTGGAACTTATTTTGCTGAATAAAAATAGAAGCATCGGCATTTGAATACCTTCGTTAATCGAAAATAGAATTTTTTAATAACTTTTCAATATTTAAAAGTCATCATCATCAAGCAGAAATTGTTCTACTGCTTAATCTAAGGGACGAGGTTCGTCATCCGGTGTAATGTTCTTTATCGTACACAAATAAATATTGAGTGCTGATGTGAAATCATCCATCGATTTCACCTTCGGAGGTTACATAACTTTCTCCAGCTAAGAATCTGCATACTTGGGATATAAGTACTCGTGTATTAGAATTAGCTGATACCCACTCGCTTCGGTGGGCGCAAGATAATATTACGGAACCCAGATGTGAAATATCAAGATTTTTTTTGATGATTCAAAAAAATTCTTGATGGGTTATCGCGATGTATGCATAAAGACAGAGGATGGCTTATGTTGGTCTGCGACATATTGGTCCCATACATTAAGTTATTAATAATTAATGTATGGGGCCAATATGTCGCCGCCTTATAAAACCTAAACTAGGAGAAGGATATAGACAAAAACAAAAAGTCGTATACTACAACTAATATGTTAAGAAAGAAAAAATAGCGAACAAGCTTATAATTAGGAACACTTGGTACAATATATTTTATCTCTGCACTACTCTAAGGTAGACTGATAGATAATGCCTCAGGCATTAAGTCCGCCGATATGCATTAAAGTATATATGCAGTAAATAAATATGTTCAATATCTATGGGTTCTATACTTAGTTCACGTTTCACGTTAGCGTTTCTACATAATATGATAATTTGTTCAAAGTTTCTACGGTACTTTATTTAAAAGACCGTGACCACATTCCATTATTAATATCGAAGAACTTCAAAGTTTGTTCCTAATACTTTTTTATAGAATAAGAGTGACAAATAAGCATACAGTTCACGAGATGGTAAGTGGATGCTGTGGACCATATAAATATACATTTATCCTCGATTAAGAATCATTATGCAGATGCGTTATCACTCCTGAAGACTAAGATAAAATGCCTCGTTTCCGGTAAAGAGGATCTCCAGTTCTCTACACTCACTATACGAAACACATAAAGCGCAGTTGACAGCACAGCATACTTTACAGCATTAAGTTGTTATTTCACGTTAGTGTTCTGTGAGTGGTCCTACCACGGTCAAGCCGACCCTGCTACAACCATAGTATAGCTGCAGCGTAGGTGGTAGTAGTGCCACGCACGTATATACCTACATATGGTATGCAAATCTGTATAAAATATAGATTTTCTATCAAGGTTATTACTTTTTTATGCCCGACTTGATGTATTTTACCTGTCAAAAACTTAACATTAAGCATTTGTTTTTTTTGCCAAATTTAAAAAAATAAAAGATTTGATTTACGAATAAGTACCCATATTATTGAATTTATGGAAATAATATATAAATAATTTCTTATGTTTAATCTGTTATTTTGTGAGATCTACGAGTATGAATTACTCAGAAAGTGCATTTTTATAGAATTTTAAAAAATGTACAGAAATATCCCTTGTGGTTTTTGGTCAGCCTATTTTTAGGAAAGCAGGTTTACAAAAAATTCTAAACACGGTTAGAGTTTAATTTACAAATTAGTGACTAATTGCATAACGGAGTTCCTAAGATACGAAAGTCTGTTTAGAGGTTGAAAGAATGTCTAATTGCCTAAGATTGTGACATTCGCTGCTCTATTTATTCCTGTTGTTAGTTTTCGACGCACTTTATCATTGTCCCTACGTATCAAGAATCAAGATGGCCGCCTTGACAGCTATCTTTTCAATAGATGCGCACGAGCGTATTGGGCAATGATCCCTCTGTAAATTGATCACTTAAAGCTGTGAATTTGATTCACATACAACCACGAATGGTCCCGTGTTTGAATGCAATTAAATTGCGAAGGTTAAATCTCGCAACCAAATTATATGAAATGCAAGCGATCCGCCCTGGTTTCGCACGGGTGATTTCTGGAACTCTACAACAGCGCCACCTACAATGTCAAAATGTTAATCTAAAACGTCTAGGGATCCATTCAAATACACAAAAATTTCATCAAAATGGGTCAAGCCATTTTTAATTAATGTAGTACGTATATACTCGTAGAGATAGAGATTACCGATCCGCCTCAGCTTCGCACGGATGATATTTGGATCTCGATAACATATGCATGTATTATACATATAAAACTTCCTCTTGAATCATTCCGTCTACTGATAAAAATCGCATCAAAATCCGTTGCGTAGTTTAAACAATCTAAGCGTACAGACGGCGGGAAACGACTTTGTTTTATACTATGTAGGGACTGGAGATTGTACCCGAGTGGTGGCGGGGAGCGAATTCATTAACCCATTTTGTTCTGTGGGTATCGTATGAGGCGACCATGGAAAATTCCAGATAAATCTTATGGCTTTCCATGTCGGTATAACCTCTCTCATCACATTTGCGCTAGACGTAAACTACCCAGGGTGGTAACAGACAGCTACGTCAGAGGTGCAGCGATACGTCTGTATTTTGATTGTGAATCCGCTTGCCAAACATCACGATTATGACAAAACCCCTTAAAAAGGGAGAGATGAATGTGTTGGTAACTGGTGAGTATGAATAAGGGGTTGGTATAATAATATGCCAACATTTTCCCTAAGTGTAAACCTTACACGTAGTGTAGCACTTGCATTTTTTTAGACAGACTAACTTCCCGCGACGGTATGATGATGGAAAATTCAGCTCCATTTTTATCAGACAGGTAATGGTGAACAGCACTAATAGTGCAAACCACAATTGATGGGAAAGAAAGGTTCACTAGTGGCCACCTCGTACCAGCAAGCGGAGTAAGAAGCCGCTCACTAGATAGAGAGACGACCTGCTAAGACATACGGTAAGTCGATGGATGGTGGCAAGGGGCTCAGAACCACGTTTTGTGACATTAATTGAGGTAGGTGTATGGTCATGATGATGATGATGATCCCTCACGCCTAGCATAGTGCATGGGCAAATTTTCTAATTGATGCTTAAGAACTGTGGCCAAATTAATAAAGGCTTATGTCCAGATGACTGATGATTGCCGTATGTGGTCTTGAAAACGGCTGTCAACGTAATGCTATGTGAATTAGTTTTTTTTTTATATAATTAGAGGATAAACGAGCGGAGTGTAAGGGGCTGAAAACAACACCTTTACCAGCCCAAACGCCAACCCCACCTGCACGTGGTACACTCTGCTGACCTACGGACGGGGCTCTGGCGACCGACGTCTGGCGGGATAACCAGACAACGCTTCGTACAGGTAGAAATACCCTGTATACTGGATACAACACCTCCATAACGGGTTTCCCTACCTTGAGCGGGTAGGTGTTTTTGCGTCAGATGGCAATCGGCAATAGACTAATAAACCCCAAAAGCCAAATCTTTAGAAAAGAAACATGGAAAGGTTACGTAATGCATTGAGTCTCACGGATAGGGCGTCGCCGCGAAACGACGCGCAGACACATCGCCCTAAATCTGCGAATAGTATGCTAGGGCTACCGAGTCAAGGACGGGCTCGGCTAACGACGTTAGTCCCAAATCGTAACCTAAAAGTCCGCTTCGCTACCTTAAATGTAGGAACATTAACGGGGAAGACTAAGGAACTTGCCTCTCTTTTCAAGCGCAGAAGGGTAGATTTTATATGTCTACAAGAGACTCGATGGACTGGATCCAAAGCCCGTAATATCGGAGAGGGTTACAAACTTATGTACGTAGGTGCAAAGCATGGTAGGAATGGCGTAGCAATTGCTGTCAAAGAAGATCATCTTGAAAACATCCTGGAGGTCAACCGTATTAACGACAGACTCATGTCAATAAAGGTACTGGTGGAAGGTGAGGTACTAAATATTGTAGCTGCATATGCTCCCCAAGTGGGTTGTAGCCAAGCAGAGAAAGACAATTTTTGGACTTCCCTAGAATACACCCTTCAATTAATATCTCCTAAAGAAACTACTTTACTGGGAGGTGATTTAAACGGCCACATCGGAGAAGCAAACAGCGCTTTCAAAAGGGTGCACGGAGGTTACGCATACGGAACACTAAACGATGCTGGTAAAGTCATTCTCTCCACGGCAGCAGCCTTCGATCTTGCTATTGCCAATTCCTTTTTCGCTAAAAAGATCGAACATCTGATCACGTATAAAAGCGGCCAAACATCTTCACAGATTGACTACATACTAATCAACCGAGCTCACATCGGCCGTGTAACAAATTGTAAGGTTATTCCGGGAGAATGCGTCGCCCCCCAACACCGTATTGTTGTAATGGACGTGCTATTCAAACGACATCCCAAGGAAAAACCAACTCAAATTCCTGAACTCACCAAATGGTGGAACCTAAAAGGTGAGAAAATTCCCGAGTTCTGTGAACGTCTTGCTGATTTAAAGGTCGATGTTAAATCAGATATTGACACTGGGACAATGGGACAATGGGAACATTTACGTAAGTCCATTATAACTACTGCAAACAACATTCTTGGACGTACAAAAAGCGGTAAAAAATCCGACAGAGAGACGTGGTGGTGGACAGAGAAGGTGCAAGATGCAATACGGGAAAAGAAAGATGCTTTTAAGACCTGGCAGTCCACTTTAACCCCAGAAGATCGGGAAAAGTACAAAGAAGTTAAAAAAGTTACCAAGAAAGTTATAGCCATAGAACGTGCGCTGTCCCAGAAAACGCTTTATAGTAAGTTAAACACAAAAGAAGGCCAAAAGTGTATATATAAGCTAGCAAAACAGCGTTGTCAAAGCACAAAGGATCCGGCCAGGTGTAAAACTGTCAAAGGTCCAAATGGCGACTTGTTATATAAAGACCATGATGTCATAACAGCTTGGCATCATTACTATGAACAGCTACTATCCCTACCCCATCTAGCTGTCACACAACTCCCTGGATTGGAAGTGAATGCAGGACTTATACCTCCAATACATCCTGATGAGGTAAAGAAAGCCCTACACAAAATGTCCAACAAGAAAGCTATTGGACCTGACGGAATACCAGTGGAAGCTTGGAAATGCTTAGGTCCACGCGGACTCGTACTGCTAACCGATTTCTTTAACTGTATGTTGTTCTCTTCAAAAATGCCAAAGGCGTGGAGATTGAGCACTATAGTTCCGATCTACAAGGGAAAAGGTAGTAAGTACGAGTGCAACAACTACCGCGGAATCAAGCTCCTCAGTCACACCATGAAGCTCTATGAGAGGGTAATCGACAGCCGCATAAGATCCGAGTGCGAGCTGTCTAAGAACCACTATGGCTTCGTACCTGGATTGTCTACCACGGATCCAATGTTTGCTCTTAACACGATTGTCGAAGAGTATCGCGCGAAAAACCGACCATTATATGTCGCATTTTTGGACATGGAAAAGGCGTTTGATCGTGTCCCAAGGGATACGATCTGGTGGAGCCTTCGTAAGAAAAATGTCCCCGAACACTACGTTAACATCATTGCCGACATGTACAGAGATGCGAGATCAATGGTTCGGACGGTGGTGGGTGAGACCAAGTCGATAGCGGTCACAGAAGGAGTGCACCAAGGTTCTGTATTGAGCCCTTTTCTGTTTTGTTTGGTTCTGGACTCACTCACTGAAGCGGCACAGAATTCAGCAACGTGGACATTTATATACGCTGACGACGTAGCCATCTGCACAGACAGCCGCGCTCACTTGCAAGAGGCACTCGTGTCGTGGAAACATCAGTTACAGACCGGTGGCCTAGTGCTGAGTGTGGCAAAGACTCAGTTCATGTCCTTCAACGACCCAGATACAAACAACAGTCCGATTTCCATCGATGGACAATTGGTCAAATCGTGTGATCAATACAAGTATCTGGGTAGTATGATGAGCGGTTCTGGGGACTTGGAAATTAACATTCAGCACCGAATAGCCGCAGCATGGCTAAAGTGGCGAGAAGTGACTGGTGTCACGTGCGATAGGAGAATGCCGGTCAAACTTAAAGGTTTGATCTATAAGACCATCATCAGACCAGTCCTATTGTATGGCAGTGAAACATGGGCCGTAACTCAAAAGAATGTGCATACCATGCAAGTTGCCGAGATGAAGATGCTGAGGTGGATGTGCGGCGTTACCAAGCTCGACAAAATCCGCAACGAGTACGTGCGAGGAAGCTTGGGCGTGCGCGACATCGCTGACAAGATGCAGGAAAGTAGGCTGCGATGGTATGGGCACGTGAAGAGGAGGCCACCAGACTACGTAGGGAACTTGGCACTACAATTTTCCATCCCAGGTCGAAGATCCAGGGGAAGACCCAAAACACGATGGAAAGATGTAGTGGTAAAGGACATGAGAGAGTGCGAAGTCTCCGAAAATGAAGTCGAGGATAGAGCGAAGTGGAGGCGTAAGACAAGAAAGGCTGACCCCACCACCATGTGGGACACATAGCCAGGAAGAGAGAGAGAGAGAGAGAGGATAAACGAGCAACCCGATGGCAATTAGATGCTGTGGCCCTTAGACATCTACATTTATCCTCGATTAAGAATCAAAATGCAGATACGTTGTCACTTTTGAGGACTAAGATGGAATACATCTTTCCAGTAAATTGAGTCTCCGGTTCTCTACACTTACTATACCAAACACAGCAGTCTTAAGCTGCTATTTTAGGCAGGTATTCTGCGAGATAGTGGTCCTATCACGGTCTAGTCAACTCATTCGTGTTACAACCATAATATGGCTGCAGCGTGGCTCTACGAGTACCACGTAGAAAACGTGGTAGTGGAATTGCTATTGATATTTCTTTTAACATGGATACTATTCAGATAGCATATACTTTAAAACTTGAAATACTAATAAAATATTAATAAAAATTATATAATATCTTACCCGATGTTTTTCTAAGCGAGCGATCTATCGTAAGAGGATATCCGGGTTGCAAGATAGATGTTTAACTGTCTATTGCTGTTGCGTTGTGTCCGAATAATCAAGAGAGACAATCGCAACTCGGACTCATTATAACTATGAAAAACCGATGAAATCGTTATACCAATTTACCCTGTTTTCTCCTCAACAACTGGAATAATTTAAATATATTTTAAAAACAATATGAAAATGATTGTGGCTAAGTCTATATGATTTTCTTTTATGCTTACTAGATACGTATTTTATTACAGTGGTATAACTGGGAAGTTTTAATTATTTTAGGTTCCCAATTTTAAAATAATTTATGTAAAAAACAACTTAAAAGAACATAGCAGTGCTAAATATAGTGCATGGTAAACAATATTTGACCTAGTATCATTAAGCGTCTATGGAGAAAACGGAGGAATATGTCTGTAGCATTCAAATGCGGCCGGATATTGCTTCACTCATGGTCTTTAACAAAGTGATATTAGTTACTAGTCCTAGTGATATTAGTGCCCTAGCTTTTAAAATTGTTGTATGTTGTATTGTTGTTTCTAGGTCGCCGATTAGTCACTGATGATAATAAAGTGAATAACAAATGACCTAATAACATAATTGAACTGTATAATATTTATTATTGATTTTTTTTCATAATTATTGTATCGGATAAGGATTTCCTGTAATATCGCAGCGTGATTTCCTGCAATTCGTTAGCGGTTATGCCGACTTTTAAAATTAATAACGCCAAGGAATAATTACATCAAACCCGGTAAATATTAAATTTGTTTTGCCAATTAATAAATGATTTCCGTTAAAATTATGTAGATTAGTCGAAAGTGAATCGCCAATTTTACGGTTAATTAGCTGCTTTTACTTGCTTCTGATACTTTAAATGCACGCTAGCTGCATTAAATATCTGTAATTAATATTGTAAATTCTCTCGTATTTCAATAAAATTAAATCATGTTAATTCAGTTAGTATGATATTATATTTCCTTGTTTTATTACGAATAATTTCTCTTTGGACTTTTATTTGAAACTGTGTTCATGGCGCCTAGGTTTTAGATCGCAGTTGGTCTGCGAAAAGGCCACAAAACCACTAAAATTTCTGCGGGTAAGAAAGGCATCACTGAAAAAGCCATCAAAATTAGACCAGCTCGACTAAAGGGTTTACAAACCAAACACTCAAAATTTTTGCGTGTCCGTGAAGTAGTTGGACATACACAATTTGAGAAGAGAGCTATGAAATTGCTTAAGCTATCAAAAGACAAGCGTGCTCTGAAGGTCTTGAAACGGCGTCTAGGCACACACATCCGTGCCAAGAAGAAGCGTGAAGAGACGAGCAATGTTCTGGCTCAAATGAGGAAGGCCGCTGCTCAGGCTCACCATGCCACTAAATGAACAATAAACTCTAAAGTGAGTAATTATTAACTGTACCAGTGTTTGAGTTGACAGTCAGCTGCCAGGACTCAGGACACTGTTGGGTCTGGCCCGCACTCTGTGGAGCAAAAACGCTCTGCGTTTGTAGAAGTCATCAGAGCGCTCTTGCACAAAAATCAGAGCCGCGTTACAAAATCGGGGCAGCCCCTACAGTCTCTTGGAGCCATTGTTGTACTGCATAAAATTAGTAACGCTTTTGTAATTAGGTACTATTTTTTATTCGTATACAGTTTTAAAATATCTAGGAACCTTTGTTATATAATTATAAATTATAACTTTAACTTTTCTGCAGGAAAATAATTCAAACTCGAAATGTATTTCTGTTTACCTCATTTAGTATTAGAAGTTTATAGTTATATTTGTAGTAACTCTTTACTCAAAGATGTAACGTTGTAGTAAGGTGGTAAGGTTAATATTTTTACTTTATCATATTAAGATGTTATTTGTTACTTGTTGTTAAATGAATAAATAAAAAAAAAACAATTTGAATATCTATACTTAAAACAATAAATTGTGATACTTTGTTGTCATTTTTTTTACAAAAGAATAATAATTCGAAGATGTTTATGTTTTTTTTACTGTTTAATTTTATACTGTTTCCCAAATTAGACTTACGAGCTGCAAACCCGTTAAACGGGTTACACTCAGCATCGTTTTTATTGCGAAAGCACTAGGTATATGTACCTCAACTTTGAGAAAATATTGCTGTTTGGTATGTACTGGACTTATTGTTGACGTGCAAGGATATTTAGTTGAGTGAATAATGGTAGAAAATCTGACGCCTTTTTAACAGAATAAAAAAAAGAGGTCTAACCTTCTGAATTTAATTTCAAAGTCAGTATTGTAAAGTATATCAATATAATTATAACTTATAAATTCTCTAAAATATGAGGAAAGTGATATTATAGCAAATTGTCACAGGTCTTTGATTTTACATTTTAATAAATAGTTTTTTTTTGGGAAAAATCTTTCATTACTTTCGTAAAATACATTACTTCCATACAAGGGACTTCTTCAGTATCATGGGAGCAGCCATATCAAGACTTGTTCTATAACTGTAAAGGAATCAAACCGACGGAGTAATAATATTAATATCTATTCTTTGTTGATGGTTTTATTACGTATGAGCCAAATGCCCTAGCTCTAATAGCATAGATTGTCAATATTAAGTTCTCTAAGCTCAATTTTAAACCATTGAGCGTTGTAGTTTTCTCTCTTAGTGCATCGTTGCCATATGAATCACGTGCCACGTTTCCAACGTAAGTGGTGCTAATGGAAATCCTTGCCAAAGTCCTTTCTTTCCTTATAGTTTTTATGTTGATTTATTTAATTTTATTTTACTTTCGTATACGCATCTTTGCAAATTGACTACATTGTCAAAAAGTAATGGTATTTAATTTGGCACACGTTCTTTTCTTCTATACGTTTAATGGGTCAATAGGTGCTACTGTAAAATGGCTATTGTATCTTGAAACAATAAACACAACTCGTTCGTAATGCGATCACGTAAATATTACCGAACTTTGTCGTTAAATTTTTGTTCACGTTTTCACCATATAGCGTAACACTGGAAAGGCGTGAAGATTATAATAAGACAATGAGGAAACAGTACCTACTTATTTGAATATAATGCTAGACCGGATAGTAAACGTACATACCTGCTTCCTATTCTTAACTTTTTTTTTTGTATTTTTAACGCTACGTAACCTACTTCGTATTATTTATTTAAAACAATATATTCATGATTTTTTTAAATTTCTCAGATTCTGAAATATATTTATTAAGAATAATAATACATAATTTTATGAAAGGACCCTATTGTTTCGTCCTGGGTGTGTCGTGAAAGGAGACTATGGGAATTGCCAGAAAAATTGTAAGTTCCTGGTGGTATACCAGACCGGTGGCTACTAAGGAGGATTGCCAACTGTTTCGGCTGCAGGGGTCAAACAATCCCAAACAATTAAAAATACGGTATTTTTCGTTTTTTCCCGGGAGAAATAAAATTTGTAACAGATCAAAATATATTTTAGGTACAAAATAGCTAAAAATAAGTTTTTTATAAAAAGTAAAAACCGACTTCAAATAACGAGAAAGAATAAAATAATTTTGCATAAATGAACATGCATAAAGTCGGTGCTAAGACATGTGTGTGTGGAATTAATAGAACCCCGACTTCAGAATGTGAATTTTTTTTTTACTTTGTTTCTTGGGCTTTTTGGTATGTCTATGTTGTTATATCCCGATGTTATGACGCATAGGCGTTACATCTGGTTGCGTGTGTTTGTTTGTTCTTCATCTTGTTCTTAATCTCTGAAGAATATGAGAGCAAGGGAGACCACACTTGGGCGGATATGCTTTTTGACAACCTTACGTAAAAAAATAACTTCTGTTTACTAATTTAAAGCTAAAATTAACCATTAAAGCTAAGATTAATCTTGAACGAAGAACTGAATTAAATGTCATTTTTCGAAATTGAACACATACGATCGCAGAGCAAAGAACTCTCAGTTATTACGTTACAAAAGATAATAAACATTGTCTTAAATTCAGTAACAAACATCATTAAATAAAAACCGGCCAAGAGCGTGTCGGGCCACGCTCAGTGTAGGGTTCCGTAGTTTCCCGTCCGTCACAATAAGTGTTCCCACTTATGAGTTTAAAGGTGGGTATCCATTATGTTCGCGCTCCAGCAGCGCTCCGCGCTCCTGCAACTGCTCCCGGTAGTGGTTACTGTTGTTTCCATCCAAGATCAAAATGATTTTCCTAGAAAGTCCTTATAAAGTTCTACTTTTCAGATTTTTTTTCATATTTTCTAAACTTATGGTTCAAAAGTTAGAGGACACATTGTTTTTTAATTTTGGAGCGATTATTTCCAAAATTATTGACATTATCAAAAAATGATTTTAGTAAACCCCTATTCATTTTTAAATACCTTTCCAACAATATATCACACGTTAGGGTTGAAATTAAAAAAAATCACTTCCCACTTTACATAGAGGGGGGCTACCCTAATAAAACATTTTTTTCCAATTTTTATTTTACCACTTTGTCGGCGTGATTGATACACATATTGCTACCAAATTTCAGCTTTCTAGTGCTAACGGTCACAGAGATTAAGCGAGGACGGACAGACGGACAGACAGACATGGCGAAACTATAAGGGTTCCTCGTTGACTACGGAACCCTAAAAAGATAATAGCGCATAGGTATTATGTAAAGCGCGCGTATCGGCAGACAATGGCCGAACATGGCCTACAAGCCTACGACCTACCATAACAAGGTGGACTCTTCTCTCTCATACGGAGTAAACACTTCCTATGACGCCATTTACGCGACAGCACTATAGAAAATAAATAGGTACATGAAGCGGTAACAATATTAACACTTTTAATTTGTAAAAATATTATTATAAATAATTTCCATCAGTAAGCTAAACGTTAAGAACTAACCTTTTATAAACTACTCTGCGGGAATAAATGAAAAAAAGCTAAGACGTACTGGCTGTATGTGTTATCAAGTACCATATTTGGCGCCAAACAAATAAAAACAAAAATAAATTTAAAATGTATCCTTTATAATGGGTGTTAAATTAGCATAACACCAGCAGATAAGATTTTTCATTTCAAATTCAAAGTGTAATTAATCATGTGTACGGTGACATTTAGGGACCGAATAAGTCGTCATAAAACAGGTTATTTTAAACGAAAAATACCAAAGCTTTTGTTTTATTTTTTTACTTTTGTATCCTTCGTATGTTTGTCATATGATATTTTAAAAGACACTGCCAACGATGGCGTCTGGTAAAGTAAAATAATTTGTATTTTTATATCCGGTTTCAGACTAAAGATACGATAAGATGCTATAAGACACTCTCACACGAATCAGCAGTGTGTAATAACAGTATTGTACTCTTGTTTCGTATGATATACTTATTAGAACCAAAAATATTTTTTTTTTGGTAACAAGACAATCAAGAAACTTTATCTCAGTTCTCAGGGATAGGCAAAACTTCTTCTCTATAATATAGTATCCTACTATCCTGGTGTCCCAAATCATAATTTTATAAATAGGTAAACTACAATCTACAATATTTAAGGTTTATTATGACGTGAGAAATGAGAATTTCAATAAAGCCTATTCATTACTACACTATGTAATTTTGGTTATTTCTGTGTGTATAGGTACTGCTCACTGTAACTTCATTGGTGGTAATGAATAAATGTTTTTATTATTATTATTATAAAAGGCTTCAAGCTGCAAAAATTGAAATTTGAAACATAGGTACCTTGTTTTTTTTTTTAATTATCTTATATAGTATTTTGTCTTAGTATTTTGTTAATTTTGAAAATACTATACTTATTTGAAACTAAAAGTTGGCAACGCTTCTTAGGTGCGATAATGATTTTAGATCTTGATCTATAATCAAAGATGGTAAGTTATCTTATGAAAAGGTCTTATGACCTTATTCTTTAACACTCATAGTTTTGTTGTAAAATGGTTCTGAAGTAAAAAATGTTTAAATTCGATTTGGCAATAATACTTCAAGAAATAAAAGATGGTGTTGGGAGGGTCCCAACACTTCATTTAATCTCTTGAAAATTTAGTGATTAGTCCACCCCATATTTTTGAATGATTTGAAACCACAAGGGTTTTGCTCCTGGAACTGCTGTAGTTATATCTGTTCATGAAATTTCATTGCAATCGGTTCAGACATTTCGAAGATAAGCCCGATAAAACGGACGCAGAGAGCTAAACAGGCAGACAGACATATATATCGACAACCAGACAAAAATTTTAAAAATCGATATCTATTTCTTAATACCATGCCAATATTCATCTGAGTACGTAGTACTTTTATTTATTCTGTGCTCTGAGCTTAATAGAAGATAAATTACTTTGATATAACAGTGACTGTGAGTGAGTGTAATTGACACTTTTATTTATATGTAATATAGATATAAAATATTATTTCCATTATATAATTTATCTTAAAGGACGCCAAAACATTACTTAATATAAAATCGACTGGTAGTAAATAAATTTTTAAATAGAGGTACCTACTTACGTCACAATGCACTTTACTAAAGTTTGCATTGATTGGAAACTTTAAAATTTTGTTACTCATACTTATGACGCGGTTTCTCTGTAAACAACATTACGATTCGTTTCTTTGCTAAAAATAACAAATCCAAAAATAAATAAAACATGTTTACTTCGGCAATCCTACGTTATTTTTATACTTTTTGACCACAAACATAAAAAACCGGCCAAGAGTGTGTCGGGCCACGCTCAGTGTAGGGTTCCGTAGTTTCCCGTCCGTCACAATAAGTGTTCCCACTTATGAGTTTAAAGGTGGGTATCCATTATGTTCGCGCTCCAGCAGCGCTCCGTGCTCCTGCAACTGCTCCCGGTAGTGGGTACTGTTGTTTCCATCCAAGTTCAAAATAATTTTCCTAGAAAGTCCTTATAAAGTTCTACTTTTCAGATTTTTTTCATATTTTCTAAACTTATGGTTCAAAAGTTAGAGGGGGGGGGGGGGGGGGACACATTGTTTTTTACTTTTGGAGCGATTATTTCCGAAATTATTGACGTTATCAAAAAGTGATTTTAGTAAACCCCTATTCATTTTTAAATACCTTTCCAACAATATATCACACGTTAGGACTGAAATTAAAAAAAAATCACTTCCCAATTTACATATAGGGGGGCTACCCTAATAAAACATCTTTTTCCAATTTTTATTTTACCACTTTGTCACATATTGGTACCAAATTTCATCTTTCTAGTGCTAACGGTCACAGAGATTAAGCGAGGACGGACAGACGGACAGACAGACATGGCGAAACTATAAGGGTTCCTAGTTGACTACGGAACCCTAAAAAGGCTGCAATGTTTTTTTTTATTACTTACGTACTTCTGTAGTTCCGATATGCGATTACATTTTTTTCTTCGAAAATAATTGTAATTTTACTCGTCTGTTTGGCGTTGTTAATGCCAGACTGTGTTTTGAATTACAATTAAATTAAATTTCTAAAATCGTTAAAATTATAAATATTATTACCTACCAATTAATAAAGATCTGCATATAATGCAGTGATAAATATTTATTTAAGGCCAAATATACAAAATATTTTAAAGGTAAATATGCTATTAACAAGTCGAAATCTATAGATACAAAATATCATATTTTAATCTAGTTTGGAACTTTTAAAACTATTAAATGTTTAAAATGTTAAAAAAAATAGTACCTGAACATTGCGAAAAAAATTCTGATTAGAGCAGACTAATTTATTAAAACCCTATTAGATTAGAAATGTATTAATCAAACTACAGATATTCCGAAAAGTAGTGGAATTAAACAAGTGGTACAATTAAACATTTAATACAACCGATTTCAATATAATAAACGAAATGAGAACATTATCAATGTAGTCGAAGCCAATTAAATATGCATTATTTAGGATAACTCAAAACAACTGATCACATCTTGATCAAATTTATATAAGAACACACAAGAACAACAAATTCTCAAAAAAAAAAAAGAATCATCAAAATCTTTCTAACACACATAAAAACATACAGTCGAATCTAGTACCTCCTCCTTTTTGAAGTCGGTTATTAAAAGAGTCATAATTTGTAAAAAAAGAAGGAACACAGTACTTTCTGAGGCATTGTTTTGCGTATATACATATTAGATACTAAAAAACTTTCATTTCAAACGCAACTTTTCAATGATGACACTGTAACTATCTGTGTGACCACGAGTGACAAATAAGTTCACCTCGGTCTCATTTAGCGACATCTGGAGTTTAAATGTTTCCATTTGAATACATTTGTAATTAATTGTAATACCTACCTCTTTGATAAAAAGGTTGAGATTTTCTATGCTTACAGTACTGATGCAACAATCAACACAAAAGTTAATGGAAAATCCCAGGTGTTGCAGGATTTGGTCAGTTCCATTACTTGATTACTGACAGTCATATTACTAAATTCATAATGCAACATACCTACGTTTAGAAAAATATATAAAATTAAAAACTAGTACATGAACACTTTCTCCAGTTCAAATTACTTTCATATTATATAATTACACTTCAATTAAGTGTTCTTTTTATCTTAGTATAGTCTTATACTAAGATAAAAAGAATATAACATATATTTATAATAGCAATTAAGACCTCATGTTGTAATAATAATGTAATAAATGGACGATCAGAAGGATCGTAATACGATATTTTTATAGAATAATGGCCAAATAAAATGTTAAAGTAAATAAATTAAATATCTTGAAACGCTTCATTATATAACTTTCAGATAATCAAATTAATTTTATTTATCTGACCAATATACGCAACATTAATTTATTTTTTGTAATATATATTATTTTGTAACATTTAGACTGTACATACGTTGTACGTTACAGTACATTTTGTAAAAACAAAAATGCTTTAATATAAATCTTATAATTAATAACATAATTACAACTTGTTTCAACAGAAAATAATTTTAATCGTAAAATCTTTCCTAATATAGTAAACTAAAAGACTAGAAATTTTCCTTCGTTTTCTTTTCAGTTTAATACAATCGCAATACATCAATTACAATATCATATTATACAAATCTAGATTATTTTTCCTAACTTCTTTTAGTGTAGGTATACAAACAAATACTATAATATTTACATAAAAGCAAATTCTATAATATTTGTATTTGTTAACGTGGAGGAATTATAAAAAAAAAATATCAGACCCGGAACCATTATTTGTCGCAACGTTTGACCCACGGCTCCGCATGCCGCTGCCAAGCGCTTAGTCACTGTGGTACCGAGCCGTCATTATTAAAAAGTATGATTTTTATTATTAATAGATACGAGTTTAAAAAACACTACGAACGTATGGCTTAATAAAGTAAATGTGACAGCATATATATTAGTACCTCCCAATGCTTTACATGGGAATCCGAATTCGAATCCGGGATCTCATGATTAGTAGTCGCATTTATTACCAACGAAGCAGTCAAGGAGGAGAGGAGGATTATATGGAGCAATAAGTCTGCAACGCTCCGCCGGTTGTGTTGGCACGTCTTCGAAATATTTTATTCCTCGGACATGCAGGATTTCTGACGATGTTTTCCTTCAACGCAGGGCACGAGGGGAATCAGCACATAAAATTGCGTTAACAATTTCATTGATGCCGGCAAGAATCGAACCCGGGTTGCTCGCGTAATATGAAATTTACCTTAAGGGTGAAGCTTTAGCATCTCTACTACGATGCCGCTTAGTGATGTGGAAATGTCTGCCGTTTAGATATATGTATCACTATATTCATATATATATATATATATATATATATATATATATATATATATATATATATATATATACATATATATATTCTACGTCCGAGTCTTATCGCATTGGCTTCGAGATATATGCAGGTAAGGGGTAGAGCCTGTGTTCTGTATACTTTGTTCATAAGTTCTAAAAAATTAGGAAGGTCACGAAAATATTTTTATCAATATGTTTGACCAAGGTCCTAATGTTAAGTGGTGATATGGTGGACGATATTATCGTCGTAATATTTTATCCGTGTCAAATTCTGGTACTTAATTTAAAGTGTAACTCGGTGATATGTCCTAATGATCAAATTCTTACATGAGCAATCGTAAGTAAGGAATTATATTTATTTCTCATATTATGAAGGTAGGTACTTATTTATGTTTATAATTAAATAAACACAATATCAAATATTTGAATATTAGTATGCCTTTTAATATCATACGGCTACTTTATCACAAATTAGCTCCATTAAGTGATTCGGTAGAATGATTCGGTGACTCTAACGATAATGGAGCATATTTGTAGAAATTGCCATATACATATAATCAAACATGACTTTAACTAAAAGAGAAAGTATTTCATTTCACTTGTTAAAAGCAAATAAGAAACAGTACTTAGTTCGTTAGTATTACATTGAATGTATGGATAAGTTAGTTAATAACGTGCAATCAGTAATAGTATCTTCGTTAAAGGTAAAATACAAATTAAACCTCCTACTTTTATCAAATTCTATTAAAGCACAATATACGCAATTTATAACTGGCTTTTAAATACATAAAATGCCATTAAAATACCCGTAAAAAATATTTACCTTATTTTCATTTTGATTAACGCGCAAATCCTTGTAATAGCAACACAGCAAAAATGTCAAAAAAGCGCGCGATCCGATACAACCGAAATTACGCGGGACGGCTTCTAGACAAGACTGCGTGGACGGCGTGCTTTCTCTGCGCTTTATAACTTGTTGCAAATCAGGCTCCGCGATGGGGGGCTCAAGAAATGCAACCGTTTGGTAACATGAACGAATTTAATAAAAACATTCCGAACGCATAATGATTTATTTTTAAGGTTTTTGATATGTAAAATAAAATGGGGGTCAGTTTTTATTAATTAAGGTTAAACAGGACTGTGAAACCAAACGAGTTCAAACTTCACAATCCACATGGTGGTTATCTATTGTAATATTAAAAAATAAATATCTATACTCAATCAATACTTCATGAATTATAAAAAAAGCAGAGCGTTCTCGCTTCTAAAGATTAAGTGCTTAGTTATAAATTTTATATTCTCTATGGCCCCAACACTCTTCACCCACTATGTGTTACACATTTCTCGTAATTATTTTGTGACAAATTACAGATTTTACGAGGTAGTCCCACGCTGCAGCTATATTATTATGGCTGCAGCACGAATTGGTCGGCTCGACTGGGGTAGGGTAGTTTGGCTCGCTCAAATAGGGTAGTGTAGCTCGGCTTGCTCTCACAGAATACCAGCGTGAAAACAGCAGAATACTGCTGTGTTTCGTATGGTGAGTGTAGAGAACTGGAGACCCGTTTTACTGGAAACGAGGCATTCCATCTTAGTGCTCAGGGATGGCAATGCATACCTGCACATTGATTCTTAATCGAGGATAGATGTAAATGTTTACGGGTCGCTCCATGCGCCAGGTGGACTTTGTTCTCATATGTCACCCACATGGCCTAATTTTATAAATACGTTTAAATTATAACAATTAGTACACCGGGCGTTATGCCAACTTTGTCCTCAAATGTCAAGTTGTGCTGATTTAAGAACAATTCTTCAACCAACTGTTGGTGGTAAACCCATACGTTCAACGCTAATTCTAAACTTCACGACTTGTGAAGTGGATCGATATTATTAGTGCGAGGGGCTCTATAGTCATCAACACCATCTACCTAGAGTGATAAGAATAGGCAAATCTTCCAGGTAATGAATGCTTTGGAAACTTAGAAAGGCCTAAGTTTAGCAGTACCTATACTTGAAAGGGATATGATAAGGAACTATGATGTACCGTAAGACTACTACTAGGTGGTAGGACTTGTTTTCTGTTTTCTTACCTATTTCTGCCACCAAATGGAAGCTCCTGTACTCCTGTGGTACGGTCTGAAGTCTGAAGGTTGATACCATATCTGTAGCTTTCTTAATTTGAAGTTGGATCTATGGTATGGTTTGATGACCAGATTTGTTTTTTTATATCGTTGGGTGACCAACGAGCACACAGCCCACCTGATGGTAAGTATATTTTGGCCTATAGACATCCACATTTATCCTCAATTAAGAATCAAAATGCACATGCGTTGTCACCCCTGAGAACTAAGATGGAATGCCTGGATTACAGTAAAAAGGGTCTTCGGTTCTCCACATTCACCATACGAAACACAGCAACATTTCACTGCTATTTTACACTGGTATTCTGTGAGAGAATCTCGTGCTACAACAATAATATACATAGCTGCAGCGTGGCTCTACCACGTAAAAATGATGATGGTGATGATGACCAGATGGATAGAAAGCCAATATTCTTACTATTTAAATTCATAACATTACGAATTAAAAAAAAATCATTAAATTTTAAATTATCTCAAACAGTAGTTTTAACTAAAATCCGATATTCCTAGGTTCGTTGTACCTGGTTTTACTGAACCAACATTATTTACAACTTAATGAACGTGACGGAAATGTCCGTGTGATGTGAGACAGCTTAATAGTGTTCTATGAACAGGCGTGTTAGTAACTTATACTTAATATGAAATGAATTACAAAAAAAAAATTGCAACTATTCTACTAGATATCGCTTTATCCAAATAAAACAGTCAATACTCTAAAATGTAATCTTTTTATTAAAAATAAGACTAACAAACAAAAACACCGATGATAAGTCGTTGCTGTACCCGTAAACATCTACAACTCCCCTCATTTGAAAATCAAAATACAGATGCGTTGTCTTCCTTGCGAACTAAGATGGAATCTCTTGTAACCTTGTAGTAGTATCTCCCTGAACCTAGTCACAGCAGCAGCGTTATGCTGCTATTATTCTATGCGAGCGCACGCTGGTATTGTATGCGAGCGTGACGCTCACCACGTCATGCCGGCTCGTTCATGTGACGGACTTAAAACGGTACAGTGTTTCCCTACCACCTAAACTAAAAATAATTGGTATATGCATTCCGTCTATCTATGCATTTCGTTTAAAAATCACATCATCTAATTACAGACTTATTCGATATTCCTCAGAATCTTAATGAATCTGAAGTTTGTGTAAGTGTACATAGGCTGCATTAGCCACTTACCATGAAATGGATCAAAAGTTCGTTTATCACTTCTATTGTATAAAAATTACCCCAAATGACGCCACTTTTAATATTTACCTATACCTATCACTCTAGACAAGCGGGTTGGTTAGTGTAGAGCCGATATTCTTGCCGATGGTGATAGTGCTCCCAACAATCTGGAATTTGTGTTCGGCGTCTTCGAATGAATATAATAAATCAAGGGCTAAACATACGCCAAAAGTTTTATAGTACGCGAGCAACCGGGCTCCGATCCTTGATTAATCACTCTATAACTCCTCAGGAATGAGAAGAGTAGGTATACCGCAGTGAAACACAAATCCATTTATCCATAAAAGTCCACAGCCGAACTTGAACTCCCCATTGATTTCTTCATGGGGGGAATTATATTTAGCCATAGTTGCCACATTTGGCAGGCGGGTTGGCAACCGCAGTTTTTGGGGTTCCGTAGTCAACTAGGAACCCTTATAGTTTCGCCATGTCTGTCTGTCCGTCTGTCCGTCCTCGCTTAATCTCTGTGACCGTTAGCACTAGAAAGTTGAAATTTGGTACCAATATGTGTATCAATCACGCCGACAAAGTGGTAAAATAAAAATTGGAAAAAAAATGTTTTATTAGGGTAGCCCCCCTATATGTAATGTGGGAAGAGGTTTTTTTTTAATTTCAACCCTAACGTGTGATATATTAATGGAAAGGTATTTAAAAATGAATAGGGGTTTACTAACATCATTTTTTGATAACGTCAATAATTTCGGAAATAATCGCTTCAAAAGTAAAAAATAATGTGTCCCCCCCTCTAACTTTTGAACCATAAGTTTAGAAAATATGAAAAAAAAAACTGAAAAGTAGAACTTTATAAGGACTTTCTAGGAAAATCGTTTTGAACTTGGATGGAAACAACAGTACCCACTACCGGGAGCAGTTGCAGGAGCGCGGAGCGCTGCTGGAGCACGAACATAATGGATACCCACCTTTAAACTCATAAGTGGGAACACTTATTGTGACGGACGGGAAACTACGGAACCCTACACTGAGCGTGGCCCGACACGCTCTTGGCCGGTTTTATTTATTATGTTAAGTTGTTATCAGAAAAGACTGCTGTCCATATCCTCGTTATGTTTTCCCTTGACACCTCCTACGACACCCACGGGTAGACATAGGATAGTAGATAATATTCTCGTACGACCACTATACTGGATGATTTTTTTTACCATCTGGAAAAAATAGGGTGTGTGACAGGTGAACGGAATAGAAGCCTCTGGCACAGATATTTTACATTTTTTTTCTTTTACATTAACATATTACGAAATTGATCTATCAATAAATACTACTAATTGAGTGCATGCTCTTCTGGCCACCGTGACTGCGATAATAGTGAATGAATGGCCTTATATGCAAGTGCAATTAAATATATTAAAACAAACCAATGAGTGATAAGCAGCGTCTGAGTAATAAACACCAACAAAGTGATCACCTATAGAGTGAGGAACGGGTAAGACATGTAGAAAGTCGGTGGATGCACATGACCATGGGTGGGATCGTACTTTGTGGCATTACTTGGGAGAGGCCTTTGTTCCGAAGTAGACTTCTGTAGGATTGAAATGATGATAATGATGACGAGGCGATTACCAAAAAATAAAAAAGTTTAACATTTCTCGTCACAAAAACATTCTTTTCCACACATATGGCGAGGAAGCTTTCTCCATTCTCATTAATAATTTCATCACCAAACGTTTCTAATATCCTTTCATAACCAAGTCTCTTCACCCCAAACCTTCCATTAAAATCTCCTAACATAACAATATTTTCATTTCCCTTACATTTCATTAACATCGTCCTTAGACATCTCTGGGACGTAGACCCCTAGAACAAACAACTTCTTTAAGGCCCGTATAAAATTTAACTTTTATTTCTTAATTAGCTTCCTTCTCATTTTATTTTACATTTCGGAAAATCTCTGTTTTTTGGAAAATAAACGAAATATTGTTCAATTTCCTACTTGCTTAAGAAAATAATGTAGCAAACGCAATGAAATAAAATATTTTTCAAAAGTGCACTTAGCGAAACGTCTGGGTAATTTGTTATTACATTAACTGCTTTGATAATAAGCTTAGATTGACTGTTTCCTAGAACGATTGCAATTGTGAATCGGACGAATGGATGAAATAACATTATGACAAATTTTGTTATTATTTTTTACAAATTTATACGTGGTAGAGCCTTGCTACAGTTATAGTATGGTTGTAGCACGAATGGGTCGGCTCGAAGGGAGAAGGACCACGGTCTTAAAGAATACCGGCGTAAATGTGTTTCGTATGGTGTGTGTAAGGAACCGGAGACCGTTTTTATTGGAAACGAGGCATTCCATCTTAGTCGTTCGGAGTGACAACGCATATATATAGATGTAGATGTCTATGGGATACATTATTCATTTACTATCAGAGAGTTAGTGCTTGTTTGTCACCCTTATTTTATAAAAAAAATATTTTGAAACGACGTACATAATAGACGAAACACATTTTAGATTACTTAATAACAAGCGCAAAGGTTAAAACCATAATTATTAATAGAGCTCGACTACGTGAAATGTTTACTGAAAAGAGAAAAAAAATACCCTAAGCCACTTTCACAACTAATACGAATCTAACGACATCCCGTATGTTAAAATTCATCAAGTTGTTTGAGGTTACAGAGCGAAGCGTGTCAAAGAAATAGACATACAAACATATATAGTTCCAAATATGTGGTACATATGTTCCAAAATGTTTCCAGTATACTGGCGAATGCAAATGACGTCATTAATTGACGCCGTATTCCACCATATTCGATACAACGAATCACCAATATGGCGTCCATTTATAACTTCGTTTGCATTGGCCAGTGTACTGGGTTGTATTTCGGAACATACCCATACTGTCGAAAAACCTTACCTCCTTCTGGGTAGCAGGATAACAACTCATTAAAAACCGGATCATTTCACCTTAGTCCTTAGAGGTGATATTACATCTGTGTCTCTCTTCGTTTGAAGGTTGCAAAGGTCAACGCAGTAGCCACTTAGCATCAGGTTACTCTTATTTAAAGTGAAACTGTGGACGAAATAAAATTTATTTCGGATGCCACTGAAGTGTGAAGCGCCTTTCAATCGATCAAACCAATGTCGGCTGCGTCGAAAGTGACGATAAAGCAATTTAAACGATGACAATGCAAGTCGCTGAGATACTTTGGCAATTTTATTTTTTTTTAATAAAATTATTTGAGGCCTGATACAAATAGAGCTAACGCTAGAAATTGCATTATGATTTATTTTTATTGAACTCGGCTATGTAACGGTTTCTGAATGGTGTAATTAAAATAAAAAAAATAGTTTCACAAATTGTGCACAAAAATTTACTTCTGACAGTCAATACGCGTGGTAGAGCCATGCTGCAGGTATATTAGTAGTATAGTTGTAGCACAAATAGTAAAATATTTGTACTTAGTAAAATAGTAGTTTAATGCTGCTGTGTTTCGTATGGTGGTCTAGAGAACCGGAGATCCTTTTTACTGGAAACGAGGCATTTCATCTTGGTCCTCACGGGTGACAACGCATCTGTATTTTGATTCGTAATCGAGGATAAATGTAGATGTATATGGGCCACACACCTTTTTAATTATAATATCATTGGGGCCACAGCAACCACTTACCATCAGGTGGACTGTATGCTTGTTTGTCACCCTAACCTATAAAAAATAGCGCGGAACCCAGCAATCAAGCCTAGTCTTCAAGAGAAAAATAATATATAAAATAAATACTTACACTAAATGGATAGTAAATATTTATATAGAAATAGCAATAATTTAGAGTACAGATCCGTAAAAAGTAATTCAGTAATATTAATACGCTCTTATACTGAAATACCTTCATTATAGTTTAATATTAATATTCACTACCTATTTGTGTTAATCCATTCCAAATAAGCTTAAACGCACAGAAATAGTAATATTGTCTTATTATTACGATTTTAGTGCTTAAATGCATTCACAATAGTAGCCGAATAGGGTATTCGAACTTACGACCTTTTTATTTGATCAACACATTCATGTGTCATATTTCGTCGCCTTGGAGGGCAATGGAGCTAACCCACAATTTTTGCGAAATGGAGTTAAGTGCATTAACGTACTGAGAAAGAACCATAGTTTATATTAGTCAATACATGTAACTGATATCATAACTGTAAGCAGGTTTTTTTTAAATTGCCAATAAATTTAAGTGTAGTTTCAATAAGAGTCAAAAATTCTATGCCGCTTAGATTTATTGTGATGACAAGGTTACAAGTCATAGTTAAAGTAATAATTCAGTGGTCAATAGTTGTAAGAGCTCATAGAACTCTTGACCACCAAAATTATGTCTTCATAATATCTATGTATGTTATGTCATTTTTTATCCAATCCCGATTTTATTTGGGAACATTTTAATTGGCAGAGAAAAATCATGTTTATTCCTGTTAACCAATCCACATTCTGTATTTCTACGAGTTTGTGCGTGCATTGTTTAGTTTGCTTTGATAGTGAGTCGGTGATTTGTGCAAAATAACAATAATGATCTATTATATTAATAATATAAACTACTTAAATAATTGAGAGTTCATTATGATTTCTAGCAATTGATGTGCATATAATATAAATATATATATATTATTTTATCAGTATTCAGTGTGTGGTTAATATTATTATCATGAATTTATCGCGAGGACAGAAGATGGTTGCGGCGGTTTTTGATCTATACAAACAAAACAATCAAGGTATGTACATACTTATGTTTTTATTAATAGACATCTAATTATTTTAAAATACTACTAGGTGACATTCAAACATAACACAACTTTCATAATTCGTTTTCGATCAATCAATCTAAAAGACATTCCAAACGATTTATGCGGGGCGGGGTGTCGGGCGCGACTCACGTGTTTCTTACTTATCTGCTTTTTTTTGTATTAAATGTAACTTTCTAGATGATTATAATATGGAACCATTCTAGAAGATTTTAAATATCAGAGTAGAGGTTTTTTTTTTTTGATTAAATTGAAGGATTAAACCCAATTTTGTCAGGTGTATAGTGTACAAACTTGTACTATCAACAAAAAGGTACTGGGGTGTTATTTAGCGCGGTCTCGTGGTAGATATTGGAGCAACTTAGTGCTACCTGCATTTAATTTTAATTTTATTGTTTTAGTTCTTGAAGAAAATGAAGAAAATTCGTATCATGTACTTCAATCTGTGCCTCCAACAGTTGAGACAACCGATGGTTCTAGTGTTTCACTCACAGAACAAACACGTAAATATACTTACAACTTTATTGTTTTTATTTAGGTAATTTAGCCATAAAGATTCTTTTAATTTAGAATTGTATCAACTGCCCTCGTCTTGCTGCCCTAGGCAAGCGCTCATGACGAGTGAAGCGGTTGGTGACCCTGCGCATTGTGTCCCTTGTACCCTTGATAGTCACTGGCGCTTTAACGTTGAATTCACAAACGAGATATTGTAAAATATTGCTATATTTATATAGATATACATACCCAAATTTGATTTTAATTTTTATTGTTTTAGTATTTGAAGACAATGACGAAAACTCGTATCATGTACTTCAAACTGTGCCTCCAGCAGTTGAGACAACAGATGGTTCTAGTACACTCAGAGAACAAACAGGTTAATATAGTTATGTAATACGATCTAGGGTAATCTAGCCATAAATTTTCTTTCAAATCTAGAATTTTAGTAACTGTATTTATTTGTTGTAGAATTTACAAAGTTTGTAGGAATTTTTGAATCTTGGTGTAGCTCAAACGTGGTAGAGCCATGCTACAGCTATATTATTAGTATAGTTGTAGCACGAATGGGTCGGCTCGACCGGGTAAGGACCACGCTCTCATAGAATACCAGCTTAAAATAGCAGCTTAACACTGCTGTGTTTCGTGTGGTGAGTGGAGAGAACCGGAGACCCTTTTTACTGGAAACGAGGCATCTTAGTCCTAACGGGTGATAACGCATCTGCATTTTGATTCGCAAACGAGGATAGATGATGTCTATGGGCCACAGCAATCACTTACCATCAGGTGGACTGTGTGCTCGTTTGTCACCCTATCCTATATAAAAAAGCTTGCCAGACTTATTTTCAGGTAAAAATAATAATGCTCTTTCTGGACATGGTTATAATTTTTCTTGTTTATACTTTCAGGTTCTATAGTTGATCGCAATCCTTACTTTACCTCTGATTCTGAAAACGATACAATGTACCACCCTGTAACGAGAGTTTCGGAGACCTCTACCTCTGAAAATATATCTAACAGTTCTGAAGAAGACAATGAAGTCCTATGGAGTAAATACATTCGAAAACACGTCACCTCTACAAGTAAAAAAGTAGACTCCGACACTTTGACAAGAAAACGTCAAAGAAATCCACTTAAGTGGAAACGTAATACTCAAAAAACTTTAAGGCTAGCTGGAAAGGAATATACAACAAGATCAGGAAATAAAATAGGTATTAAAAAAGTTAAAGATATATCGTGTAAGTGCCATTACAATTGTAACTTTAAATTTTCATTACAAGAAAGAGAAAATCTTCTACAAGAATATTTATCTTTGAAATCTGAACATGCAAGATGGTGTTTCATAGGTAAGTGTGTGCAACGTGTACCTGTCAAACGAACCTACAAAGAAAATCAAAGTAGACGTAAAAACACGTTGGTATATAGCCTGTTTAGAGATAGCCAAAGTTTCCAAGTATGCAAGTCATTTTTTTTGACTACTTTTAATATATCTGCGAAGAAAGTTGAGACAGCTTTAAGTAAATTGACACCATCTGGAGTTACTGAACCAGATATGAGAGGGAAGAAAGAACCACCCAACAAGAAATCAGATGTAGTTAAAGATATAATTAGAGACCACATTAAGTCTTTACCTACTGTGTCTTCACATTATTGTCGTAGTACGACGAAGAGAAAATATTTGCCTTCAGGTTTAAGCGAAAACCGTTTGTACTTAGACTATGTAGAGTATTGTAAAGAACGTCAAGTTGTACCTGAAAAGGCCAGTTTTTACAAATTTATTTTTACCAACGAATTTAATTATGGTTTCCATCGCCCTAAGAAGGATCAATGTGACCATTGTATTCAATTTAAGAATAGGCCAGAGCATGAGCAGCAACTTCATAAAGAAGAGTATGATTTGCATATTATTCGTAAAAACGAAGCAAGAAAGCATAAAGTTCTTGACAAAAATCGTACCAAAGTAGATCCTGGCTTTATTGCCTTTGCTATGGACCTGGAAAAACTACTATTAGCTCCAAACTTACAGGCTGGTCAGGTGTATTATAAAAGAAAGTTAAAGATTTACAATTTTACATTGTATAATTTAGGAGATTCTGAGGCTACAAATTATATGTGGCATGAAGGAGTAGGTACTAAAGGTGCATCGGAGATAGCCACTTGCATTTGGATGCATTTATCGTCATTGGCTCCTGAGATAAAAGAAATAACTTTATTTTCTGATACTGCTTCTGGCCAGAATCGGAACACTATTATTGCCGCAATGTTTTTACATGCAGTAACAGTTTTGCCAATCCAAACCATTAATCAAAAGTTTATGGAGTCTGGACATTCAGAGATGGAATGCGATAGTGTACACTCTGCAGTTGAAAACAGAGGGAGGCATGTAGATATCTATACACCAGAAGGCTGGTACACTGTCGCACGTACGGCTAAAACAACAAAGCCATATTACAAGATCAAAGAGTTGACATATTCAGATTTTATTGTCTTTAAGTCGTACAGTAACAAAGTTATCACAAATAAAAATAAAACAGATACTGGTGACAATATGAACTGGCTGTTATTAAAATGGATACAATATCGAAAAGAAAGTCCTAAAATTATATTTTTCAAGAACCAATTATCAGAAGAAAATTTTAAATCTTTACCTATACAGCGCAAAGCTCTACGCAAATCTACTATGACACCATGTTGCGATTTACAGAAGCTCTATAACAAAAAGCTTAAGATCTCTGCCAATAAACTTAAAGATCTGAAGGATCTCTGCGCAAAAGGTACCATACCTTCGGTGTATCATGATTTTTATAACGATCTGGAAGAAGGACTAATTAGTGACAACTCAGAAAGTGAATAATTTATTTTAACTTCCTCATTTTTCTACATTACTTTTTAATTGTTAATTTGATTTATTTTCCTTTAATAAAAGTAAATGAACAATTAATTATTAATAATATGTATTTATTTTTAAACACTCCACTCCGCTTGCGCGTTTTTATCTATTTAGATTGATATGTCATCGGAATAAAAAGTCAATAAGGCAAGAGAGTTAAGTGACATACACCTCGTAATATGAGTATTACATTGTAAATAAAATGGTAGTCAATAGGTCTAAGCCACATAACTTTTAAACCATGATGTTTTGATATTTTTTAATTATAGCATTCAATGGTAACACGTTTTAATAATCTAAGGTAAAAATTTGAACTCTCTACTAAAATATGACGCTGATTTATGTTAAAATAACTGTTCTTACTCGCATCATTTAGTTTTTAAACGTCCATAACTCAGAAGTGTAGTTCTGTGGAATAGCTCCATTACCTTCCAAGGCGACGATTTTAGTTACAGTATTTTCGTAAATGCGTAAAATATACAAAATGTAATAAATATTAATAAGTTTCATAATCAATTATGATTATTTAAGAAACGTAATAAATTAAATTTTAAATATATATAGTAAAATAAATAAATAAATAATAGCGAACTCTGCATGGGAGATCAAACGACTAAGAGTAGGGGGGAAATGGAAAAAAATTATGTACGGGTCCGCACCCTATTTCAATAAATGTATGTATACACTACGTGGATACATAGAATATATATTAAGTACTCATATTATAATCGTAACCCGGTACTGCTTGGACTTAAACCACAAGTTGAGAGGATATTCGGAGAGTCTCGAACCCTTTGTTGTCGACATACCACGCATTTGAACCAAACGGTTTTATTATTGTTGTGACATAGACGTCTTTGAATGAAGTAGAATAATTTACCAGTATCCGTTTTCCAACTTGCTTACAATGTGGGTGTCTTCAAGGCAAGAGTGAATAGACTTTCGTTAGTGCGCTTTACTAGCACCAGCTATATTTTCATCCACATCTTTACTCACAATCAGTTAAGATAGTAGTCAAGCGATGGCTTTTAATAGTTCCAAAATTAAATTTAGTTATATTAACTTTTTTTCAAAACCTTTTTGTAATTAAAACAATCATTTGCATAACGTTAATGGAGGTTCGAACTTTAAATTATTGCATTACAGGAAGGTTTTCTAAAGGGCAAAAAGAGTTCGATGTCCATGTAACTCATGAAGGTTATGTGGGAGTCAAGTTGTGCTTATGAATCATTCCTAAATTTATAAACAAACCCACAGCCCACACTCCTCGAGATAGCTACTGGAATCATTTTAGATTTGCATATTTTTCAATTGTTAATTTGTAACCAGACCAGTGATTACAAATCATAGAGAGATTTGTTATCTCTTTAATTCGTTACCAGTCAATCAAAGCATCACCATATTATGTTGCTTAATAAGAGGCATATTTGCCATAATGGCCGTGCTTGGCACGCAGATTGGCAACCGCGGTTCTTTTTTATTTTCTAGTTATTATTTGGAAGAATTTCACTGCTGACCACTCCTGGTTTGTTTCCCCATGTCTCCTACGACACCCACAAGTGTGGGGTGTCAAAAAATGTAACAGAAAACAAAATTTATAAACTTGAAGAATAAATATTACAGTTGCAAGCAAGTGAGGTGTCAGAAGCTACGTTAAATTCGTATAAAATTAGCAATACTGTAAAAGAAAAGCAAGCCATTCAAAATATTGTCCTTAATAAGAGCGTGAGAAAACAATAAGAATTTTTTTGTTTCTGAGGCCTAAAGGGACTTGGAAGGCCAAATTGGCCTCCAAAAAGCTTGGCGTTCTCAGCAGAGCGAGACAGTATTTCATACCGACCCATCGCTTGCAACTTTACAAAGCGCAAGTTCGGCCACACATGGAATACTATTCTCATCCCTGGGCCGGGGCACCCCAGTGCCAGCACCTTCCACTTGACCGCATCCAGCGCTGAGCGGTTCGAATCATCGACGACTGAGTTCTTTCTGATCGACTTGATTCACTGGTGCTGAGTAGGGATGTTGCATCCCTTTGCATTTTCCATCGCATATACCACGGAGAGTGCGTTGAGGAATTGTTCGGATTAATTCCAGCCGCCGAATTTGATGAACGTACATTGCGTCAAAATTCACGATACTATCCACACAATTTGGATGCTGGATGATCCACCACTGTGCGTTTTACTAGGAGTTTTCTTCCCCGCACAACTTCTCTGTGGAATTGTTTACCGCCGGCAGTTTTTCCGGATCGATATGAATTAGGGACCTTCAAGAAAAGAGCTCACTCCTTTATAAAAGGACGGCAAAGCACCTGCAATTCCCCTGGTGTTGCGGTTGTTCATGAGCGGCGGCGGCGGTAGTCACTTACCATCATGTGAGCAACATGCTCGTTTGCCCCCTCTTCTATAAAAAAAAGAAACAAAAAAGTACGAAGCCGGATAAATTAAGAAAAGAAATAGAATAATTTTATATATGTATAGAGACGATATTAGTCGAATGGCAGCTGGAAAGAAGCAATGCCCTAGATTTAATAAAAAGAAGGCACGGGTTCGGTACCTAACTGATACTGAGACTAATTTATAAAAATATATCGTGAATAAGGAGGAAAATATAGCTTCGATACTATTTTAATCAATAAGCCTTTTTTGTACTGTCCTCAACAGTCCAGATTAAAGAAACGTGCCTGTGCGTTAATCACAACAACATTGAAACCTTGTTTCATGCACTCAAGAAATACAAGATTATGAAAAATTTTAACACTGTTCTATATGTTATAAAAAAGCTTATGCTGCGCCATAAATTCGAAAGAATGTAAAGAGTATAGGGTAGAATGAAAAAGTACGTTAAACTAAAAAAGTAGGAAATATAAATGTCCGCCGAATACAAATGTCCGCTATTGAAAAAATTTAATTTTAAGTCATACAAAATCCATCACTTTAACTGGATTCACCAGCATGAACAATATCGGGAGTTTGTTATAAATCTCAAATCTTACGAATCTTTAATCATTTGTTATTTTTCGGAAAGCTATAGATGTAAAATGGCTGAAAAAATTCAAGCAACACATTTTGCGATATCAAGAAATTAATTCACATCACAGAAATCTAAATAGTATCTTATTATTTAGATTTCTGTGATTCGCATTACACACATGTATGATTTATTGGCAGGAGAAATCACAATCATTTTGCACCATATCAGATAACAATTCCCATGAATTTGCAGCAATTTGGGTGCATTCTCCTTCTCCCAGCTATGAAAAAAAAAACAAGATCATATACCCGCTAACTAATGTCATACACTTCACATACTGATTCAACTGCTATAATTAACAAGAAACAACACAATTCCTCTAGGATCTGGGGGATCCCCGAAGTAGCAAACTCTGATTTCGCAGTTATTAACGTTACAGCTGATGTTTATGTAAACAGCAATAATATAAAACTAACAACCATAGCTCAGATGCTCTCGCAATTTTAAACAAAGAAAACGGGGATTTTTTTCAAATGTATTTTAAAGATTTTAAGAAGAGAATTTTAAAAAGCTCAATTTATCCTAACATTCAAGTTGTTAAAATGTACTGATATTCCTTAAAAAGGTAATAATAATAATAATAATGTCCTCCAGACCGAATTTCGGCCACGGCGGCCTGCCTCAACGGAGGTTAGCCATCGGCGCAGGACAGGATTATAGTGCCCAAATGTGTATGCGCAAGCACAGGTGCACTCTCTATTCCTTCACTCTCATAATCCGATGGTACAGTAAACCAACACGACCGGAGAGAGATCAGGCGCAGGACCAACGGCTTTACGTGCTTTCCGAGGCGCGGAGGTGAGACACCGCCAACTTCCTGACTCCGGGCAACTACTGAAAATTTCTTGACGGAAAAACTCAATAATTGATAATTGGACCGACCCGGGATTCGAACCCAGGATCTCATTATCAACCGTCACACTACTACAACCACTAGACCTAAGATGCACACACCACGGCCCGCGGGCCGCATGCGACCCATTCAAGATTCAGAAACAGCTACAGAAGTTAGTTATGAAATTTCTCGAATGATAGCAAAGCGAAGTCGCCCCTTCAATGATGGGGATTTTGTAAAAGAATGCATAGAAATTGCCGCTAAGAAAATGTGTCCAGAAGCAGCAAAAAAGTTTGAGAAAATTCAACTGAATCGTATGACTATCCAAAAAAGAATTATCTCTTTGTCAGGTAATATTGCGGAACAA